>CM053605.1:166921612-166940919 GCA_028646535.1 Procyon lotor
GTGCAAGAAACAGGATTGACTTAAACTCGCTAAGGGAGAGACTGGGGACAACGCTGGAGCCCAGACTGAAGCCCAGGACCGTGGAGCCATCGCTGGGACACGAGCTGCTCAGACCGGCGACATTAATTCATGTCCCAGAAAGTGTTTCGGTGATTGCTCTTCGATCAGCGTGTCGGGGTTCTCGGTTTTTACTGGAAAGCGAACTTGATGACAGAAGGAGAGACTTGTGCTTTGTGCTACGGAAGGACGGGCTCTGTGTTCTGGAGGCGGGAGGCCCACGCCCTGCGCCCGTGACCCCTCTCGCTGCACCAATGGCCAGATGTCCGCCGGGTGTGGGTGCAGG
Organism: Procyon lotor; assembly: GCA_028646535.1. NCBI lineage: Eukaryota > Metazoa > Chordata > Mammalia > Carnivora > Procyonidae > Procyon > Procyon lotor. Next base: position 166,921,956 of record CM053605.1, read on the forward strand.
GCCGGGGCCTCGGCCGCCCCCCTGCCTCCTCTCCGCCGCACGCGGACGTCACGGGAGCTCCCGGAAGGCTTGGCTTATCTCTCGTGCGCGGCGCCTGGCGCTGGGGTGGCCGCACCCAGCTCTGCCACACGGCCGGCCGGCCACCGCTCCCCTCCGGGCCCCCTGTTCCCTCCAAGGCCCGAGCCCCCTGGAGTCCCCAGAGCCAGTCACCCGCCGTCTGGACGCCGCCCCCGGGCCGCGCGTCACCAGGCTCTGGGGACGGCACATCAGGCGCGCCCCGACAGCTGCCGGGCTGCTCAGGACACACCCGAGCTCACCTTGTCCGAGGACGTTCCGCGAGTGTCCCCTCAGGTCGTCCCCCCAGGTCCTCCCCTCCCCCTGCCCGCCCCCACTGTCGCAGGCTCGCCAGAAGCCCCAGGGGGGAGCCGCCAGCCCGCAGGCGGCCCCGGGGCTGTGGGGTCATTGGCGCCGGCTGAGGAAGCTGCCCCCTGGCCTGTCTGCACCGTGTCCTGCGTGGACGCGCGACCCCGGCTGGGCCCGCGCGGGGCCGAGACTCACCGTAATCCAGGCTGTAGAAGGCGAACCCGCTGCCGGGGTAGAAGGACCCCCTCTCGGTGGCGGAGAAGCACTGCATCCTGGGGTTCGCCCTCACCGTCTCTTGGATGGTGGTGTCCTCGCCACTAAGCCAGTTCCAACCCCTCATGCAGCCGTCCAGACGGGGGTTCATCTGGAAGGACAGAGAAGTCCCAGCAGCTTCTTGGGACCACACAGCCGCGCCGCGGGCTCCCAGACACCACGGCGGGAGAGCACGTGGCCGGAACCACGCTGGCCAGAGGGACGGGACGCGAGGCTCAGTTGTGCGGAAATCTGCAAAATGGACAGGTCCTCGTGATGGAGGCTGTTTGTTTCCTGGGCGAGCCCCTCGGGGACAGACGCGTCCTTGCCGGGCGCCCAGCGCTCACGTGGGTCCCCATCCCCCAGCCACGTAAGGGCCCCCGTATCCTGCCCGACGCCCACTTCTTCTGGCTGCACCGGGTTTGCCCGCTCACCCCCAGAGCAGGGGTGACGGGAGGACGTGGGGCAGGGCGCACGTGGGGGCCGGTACCCCCGGGAGCGTGGGTCTGGGGGCCGCGTAGCCGACCCCGCACGTGCACTGGCCACACGGTTGGCAGCCATCCGGTCTCCCTGCCTGCACCTGTGACACGGGGACATGTGAGCAGCAGCTATGGGAGCCCGGGAAGGGGCTCTGCTGCCCGGCCGTGTGCAGGACACGCTGCTGCACCCCTGCGGGGACAGCCGGGCCGACACCGCCCGCCACAGGGACCTCCACATGCCCGGGCCCCGCTCCTCCCGCCGGTGTGGGCGTCCCCACAGGGTGGAGGGCTCTGGCCTGGCCGCGGCACGCCGGGTGACGGAGGGACCCTGAGGACGGAGGGGCCCGGGCCGGGCAGGGCCCTGAAGGACTAGTACTGACCTCCCCGTCAGGCTTTCTCCCCTGTGGCAATCCCGGCAGGGTCAACAACCCAAACGCACGCGGGAACGGTCCAAAACACTCGACTGTTCCTTTTGTTAAAGAATAATTTCACTGTTTTATCTCCGCGGCAAAACAGGTGCTTTGTTATCACTTCAGATGCGGACTGGAGCGCGTCTCAGCGACGCGGTGCCTCGGGAAAGGGCCGCCCACGCGGGCGAGCGCCCGGCCTGTCCCCGCGGGAGCCGGGCTCCGTCGGTACTCACGGGCTGCACCAGCGCTCTCTCCTTGAAGGGGATGCCTCCCACCGTCAGGTTCAGGTGGTACAGCCCTCTGTCCAGCTGAAACAGGTCCCCGGCCACCGCGATCTTCATGACCGCGTCCTTGTTCACCTTGACGACCAGACTGCCGGCCAGCTCCTCCACGGAGATCTGGGGAGACCGGAGCCGTGAGGGGGCCCTTCCCACAAGGACCCACCGCCCCGCCCACAGGGAGCAGCGCTCACGCCCTACGCACCTCGCGGTCCCCCTCTGCCGCCACGACCCCCAGGCCCTGACGGTCCCCAGCAGTGGCTTCTCCATTCCCTCCTCCTCCTCCAAGTGGGGTCACTGGGGGCCGCTGCTCTGGGCCCCTCTGGAGCTTCTCTGACCCCGGTGACGTCACTGCCTCCCATGTGGTGCTCCCCCCCCCCCACGCAGGCAGGAGGGCGCACGGCCATCAGGAGCCTGGCACACACGGGACACTGCACAGGCGCCCCCCCCACAAGTCTGCGTCACCTCCTCTCCTTGCATGAGAACTAAAAGCCCATCTCTCAACCCTCTGCGTGTCCTCCTAGTCCTCCGGCAGTCTACCTGTTTCCTTTCCGGCTAAGGCAGGAAACACAGAGGTGCCTGGGCCAGACTGTGGTCAAGAGAAGGGGCAGAAGGGGTCAGGAGACGGGGGACGGGGGGCTGCCTCTGGGCTGACCCCGCCCTGCGCGGCTGGTTCACGCCTCGGGTGGGGCACTGCGCCAACGGCAGGTCCTGGGTCCCGGCTTCCCGACCTGGACGCTGCCCCAGCCCCGCCTGGGATCCCCCTGCTGCCCGGGCAGAGCGCCCGCCCCCGCCCCCCCCCCCTGCGTCCCCCGCCCCCCCCTCCCTTGAGGGCAGCCTCACGCTCCCAACCCTCCAGGAGTATTTGTGCTTCAGGGGCTCAGGAAAGAAGGCAGCGGGCCTGACTTCACAGGAGGGGATTAGCAAACGTCCACGCTGTTTTTACTCAGAATTTGCTGTCTTATCTGAACTTCCAAAGGGAAAAAGAATGCTTTCCTCTCTCAAGTGCTTACTTCTGAAAGCCCACCTCCAACCAGGGGCCCCTGAACTTCCAGAAGGTTCCTGTGCACCCCAGGCTGCTGTGTCCCGGGCCCTGGGGTGCGGGTCTGGGCCGTGGTCTCGCCAGGCAGGCTCCGGGCGGCCAGGGCATTCTCCAGAAGGAGGCCCCTCGAGCGAGCGAGCCCGGGTGTCTACGGGCGCAGTGCCGGCCCCAGGAGCCGGGCCCCGGGATGGTGCGGGGGCTCGGAGATGGGAGCCGTGCCCAGACCCCAGCCCAGGGCCCCAGCCTCAGCCCCACGGATACTGGGAACTGGACAGTTCGGCAGCAGGCAGTGCTGTGCGCTCCGGGGTGACCGGCGGCCCCCACAGCCCCTGGCAGCTGGGACCAACAGAGCCATGCGGGACAGACCGCAGCCCTCGGCCCATCGGCTGCGAGCGTCCCAGGAGCAGGAGCCCTCGCGGGCGGCGGTCACTCACTGCTGGGTGTGCAGGTGCCCGGGGAGATCCTGCACCCCCCCCCCCGGGAGCCCCCGACCCCGCCGGCCCGGAGGTCAGCGGGGGCCACACTCACCATCTGCCACATGCCGTGGTTGATGACAGGCCCACTGCTGGTGACGCGGCCGACGCCGTGGTAGTGGAGCTGTAGCTCCAGCCGGCCGGCCCGCAGGCCCAGCACGATCCAGGCGCTGTCCTGATGGCCCCCCGCAAAGAAGAGGACGCCTTCAGGGTCGAAGGTCCTGAAGTCGAATTCGGCAAGCAGCCTGAGTGCCGGCACGAGAAACAAACAGGTGATGCGGGGGTGGGAGGCTCGCAGCCTCCTGCCCCAGGAGCCCCGGGCAGCGGGTGCGCAGGCAGCCGGGGACTCCGCCCTGGGTGCCGGAAACGACAGCGCGGAGGCCCAGAGCTGGGGTCCTGCCGCCGTCGCTGGCAGGGCGGGGCTGACCGCCAGGACCCGGGGCGCCGCCCGGTGAGGGCCCGGGGATCCGCGGTCCCGGGGAGCGTCGGGCCCCCGGGCACCGGCCTCGCGCAGCTCACCGCCCCTCACCTGGTGGGCTGCAGCCTCTTGAAGCGCAGTCTGATCACCGGCGTCCCGCTGAACATGCGGCCCAGGTACAGGGACTTCACGCTTTTGGCCACATTGAAAGGCACGCAGGGCAAAATATCCTGGGGAACGGGGCCGAGGGCTGTGAGGCCGGGCGCAGCCCCCCAGTCCCGCGGGGTCTGTCGGGGCGCAGTGGGGCCCCCTCCCGCTCTGCGGCCGGGCTCTGACCGAGACCTGAGCTTCCATCACGGCCCCGAGAGGCCGGCCGCGGCGAGCCCAGGACCCCACACGTGTCCCGGAGCCCAGGCCGGCGGACGGGGGGCAGCGTGCGCTCCGGGCACAGGCTACCTGCGCGGCTGTGGGTGGGGAGCTGTCCCTGAGACGTCACGAGGGGACAGACATGCCTCCTGTCCCGCGCTGCCACCAGCCCCGGGGACACCGGGCCCTCCCGCGGCCCCGTCTTCCTGAAGGGGCGGCTGCCCTGAGGTCCCTACCTCGCAGGTGTTCATGTCCGGGGACAGCTTGAGGCCTCCGCGGCCGTCACAGTGGCAGGTGTAGCCCCCCGGGGCGTTGACGCAGGCCTGCTCACAGCGCCCCTCAGCACACTCGTCCACATCTGTCACCACAGGGGAGACGGGCAAAGCTCACCGCGTGCGGCGCCCTCGCCCTCTCTGATCCCGCCCTGGGGCGCTCCCGGTGGAAATGAGCCCCGGCGCACGAGACCCAGGAGGCACCCACCCCAGGCCGCACCCCGCTCCCCCGCCAGCTCCCTGCAAGGCTGCTCTGCGGTCTCTTCCTCCACTTCTCGGGTCAGAGGAGGCGGGAATAAGCCACCAGCTCAGGGCACAAAGCCTGTCTTTGAGGGTCTTAAGGGTCTGTGACCATTGGCAGGTGTCCCTGGGGCTGTTTCCGGGGCCCCAGAGATGCCCTGCAGGGGCCACGGGGGAGGGCGTGGAGGGAGTGCAGGCGGGGCCACCCCACCTTCCTCTCTGTGCCCCCCCGACACAGGGCACATTCGTCAGCTGTCCCCGCGCACAGCAGGTTGACCTGAAGGTGGGCTACAGGTCCATGCGCCCCAGCAGCTCGGGGCCCCTCCTCGAATTTCTGCTGCACCCGCGGCAGTTTGGGGAAGGGGCCTCGTCGCATGAAGAGGCGCCTGGGGATGCAGGTGCGTGTGTGGTGTGCACGCGCGGGAGTTCTACGTGCACAGGCACGCACACACGTGCACTCGTGTGTGTTCACACGCGTGTGCGCATGCACATGTCATGTGCGACGTGTGCAGGGATGCGTACACAAGCACATGCAGGTACACAAGTGTGTGGGGGATGTGTGTGGGTACACATGTGAGCACACACGTGTGTCACCCAAGCGTGTAACATGTGCAGGGATGCTCACACGAGCACACACGTGTTCAGAAGTGTGAGTGTGCACACGTGCATGTGTTCCCCACCCGTGATTTGCATGTGCTATGTGTGCGTGGATGCACACACGTGCTCACAGGTGCGGCGCCCTCGAGCCCGTGACTGGGCAGCGGGGCGGGTACCTTGGCAGGCCTTATCCTGGGAGCTGAATGTGTAACCCTCGTCACAGACGCAGGAATAGGAGCCCGGCAGGTTCTGGCAGCGGGCCTCGCCGCAGGCACGTCCGTTTGCACACTCATCCAGGTCTGCGAGAGAGAGCAGAGCCCTTGACCAGGGCTGTGTCTGCCAGGCGCCAGCCCACGGTTGGTCCCGGAGCCGCGGCAGCCTGAGCCACCGCTCTGGGCGGCCTGGGCCGTCCTGCCCCCTTCTGTCCACTGGGCTCTGCAGCCCCAGGCGTAGGCATGGGGGGCGGGGGGCTTTTCTGGCCAGGGTCCCGGGAGACAAGGGTGATCTCCGAGCACTGGACAGGGCCGTGCTTGTCCGGGGTGAGCACAGGCACACAGGAAGGTGGAGGAGGAACCCTCGGGGGCCTTCCAGATGGAGGTGCCCCGCCGACGGCTCCCCAGGCCCGCCTCACCCCACTCATACACTGGTCTCCCCGATGCAAATCAGACACCGCAGTAAGGATCAACTCCCGAGGCTCTTCCTGAGGCTCCGAGCATTGTGCCACCTCGGCAAACAAGGCCAGACCTCTGCAGTTACAGACACATCTCCCCCAGGGACAGAAGGGACATCTGGAACGTGCACTTAGGACTTGCGACACCACGGATTCCTCACGGAGCCTCACAACTACCCCGAACTCGTTACGACGGCAGCTGCCCGACACACACAGGCCCTTGAACACGAAAACCATAAAGCGCCGCTCGTGACTGTGGGAAAAAGCCAGGGCACCACCACGCGTCCCCCCAGAGCCTGTGTGAACGGCACCGGGTTCACGGGGTCTGTCTGCCTCTGCGTGAGCGCTTCCGACCCTGTAGTTCAGCCCGAGAGCCCGGCTGAGCCGCCCCACGTCCAGGCGCTCGGGCACCTCGCTCCCCTCGGCAGGTGGGGCGCTGGGGGCCCCAGGCCAGCACTGGCCGTGGCCGGGGGGACACGGGCTGCCCCGCACAAAGGACGCCTCGTTGGCGCAGAGCTGTCTGAACGCAGCCCGCGGGCACTGGTGCAACGGCCAGTCACCGCCCACCTCCGGCAGCCTCGGCTGCTCCACAGAAGCTCACTGAAGCACCCACGGCGCCCATGATGGCCGAGGGGTGGGCAGGGCCAGGGCCGAGAGCCCCTGATCTGGGATTGTCTCCCCCAGATCCCCGGACCCTGCAGGATGGTCCGCGGCCGCCCCCAGGAGGGCTTCCTGGCCTGCTTAGCACGTCAGGGCGTCCCAGGCCATCCCTCCCCACAGGAAATGGTGTGCAGAGCTCTGGACCCCACTTGCCCACTTGGCCCCACGCCGGCCATCGCCATGGCTGCAGAGCCACAGTGGGTGGGACTAGGGGTCCCCACGGCCAAGTGCCGTCTGGGGACCCTGTGACCCCCACTGGCACTTTGCCCATTGAAGACGCTGCTGTCCGACCGTTGGTCACAGGGCAGGGGGACCAGGTGGCGGGCGTGGCGGGCAGGGTGTGCACAGGGACCGGGCGGCAGGTGGGGTGGGTGCAGGGACCGGACGGCGGGTGTGGTGGGTGGGGTGTGGTGCTGGCACCGGGCGCGGGGCGCAGGGAGTCGAGACCCAGTCCTACTGTGTGCACTGTGCCCATGAGGCCTCAGGCCCCACACAGGCCCTGCTCCCTGTCCCCCACTCGCCCCCTAGGAGAGACCCCACCTGGCCCACCTTCCTGCCACGCGGCGTGGGGCTCCCTCCCTGCAGCCACGCAGAGATGATGTAGGGGCCCGCGCCCCAGGTGTCCGGATGCTGGGGGTGCAGAAGTGGGGCACGACCCCACTGCCTCCTTCCCAGCCCCGCAGGAGAAGGAAAGGCCCGTCACTTGCGTACCACGGCGACAGGCCTCCTCGTTCCCCACGGCCTCCCTCGGCCGCGTCTGGAGTAACCAGGTCCCCAGAGGAGGAGGTGACAGTCAAGAGAAAGGGCGTGTGTGAGCGCGTTCAGGCGGGCATACCTGACTCCCAGCAGCGCAGATGGGGCACCGCCCCCCCCGAGCTCACGATGCGTCAGCGAGGCCGTGGGGAGCAGCGGGTGCCCTGCCGCCCATCCGGCACGTGGGGCTGGGGGCAAGGGCAGCGGGCCCCGGGGAGACCTCCCGCTCTTTCCACCTCAGAGACACGGTGGGTGGTGGGAGGGGCTCCTGTCACTCTGGGGCTTGGGGGCAACCAGAGCAGATCTTCCCGCGTGGCACGTGGCACCACCGGCCAATGGCCCCGAGGCCCCTCCCGGTAGCCACAGGCACCCCGCACGTGCACCGTGGGCTGCAGAGAATGGGGAGGGGATCCTGACGCCGCCGGGTGCTGTGCTCAGCTCTTGGACCCGACATGGGGTGCCCTCGGCTGCTCTCGCTCGTCGCTTCCTCCGGCCGTGGCCGCGCAGGGTCTGGGAAAGGGGCCCCTTGTCCTGTCTGACTCAGAGGTTCTGGGGCGCCGGGCACCGCGCCAGCCTAGCTTCCAAGGCTGCTTCTCCCCAGCATCTCTGTCCCATCCCCAGGTCGGCGGGCAGCACTACAGAGAGGTCCCCGGTTCCCAGGGACACGCCAGCAGTGGATGTCGGCAGGTCTGTGTCGGGGGGAGAGCCCCCGGTGAGGTGGGCCTCCCGTCCTCGGCAGCCCGGCTGGCCACCGTCTGCAGACTTTCTGGGGAGGCCGGGGTGTGGGGCCCAAGGAGGGGTGTGCTGCCTCTGCCTGAGGGGGGCGGGTGCAGGGTTGCAAGCCGGGCGGGTGTTGGAGGAAGCACCCATCCGCTCCTGGCCAGCCGCTCTGTCGGGGCTCCGTCCCGGGCTGCGGTCACACAGACGCGTGCAGCTGCCCCTCCCTGGGGCGGGGGGAGGTCCCCTCGGGGGCTGGCCGGTCCACGGATCCCGGTGAGTCACCCTGGGCCAGGCGCCGGGGCAGCTCCCCGTGGCTGCCGACATGCCCGGACATGTGCTGGGCACGGCGCCCCGGCCCCTCCTCCCGCCCCCCAGAGCCTCTCCAGAGAAACACACGGACTGCCAGCTTCGGCGATCTGCCCGTCGGGCTGACTGGCAATTGGGCAGCTGCACAGACCAAAGGGGGGCCGAGGGCCCACGGGCGTTACCTTGGCAGGTCCTGCCGTCGGGGGAGAGCGCGTAGCCGCTGTAGCAGGCGCAGTGGAAGCTGCCCGGCTTGTTGGCGCACATCTGGCTGCAGCCCCCGTTCTGCCGGCTGCACTCGTTCACATCTGGCACAGGGCACAGAGACACCGGGGAGTGCCGGGAGCTGACACAGGACCCTGGCCGGCACGCGCGGCACCGTGGGGGGGACGGTCCGTGGTGCCCACTCCGGGGCCGCCAGTGCGCCCGGGGAAGGGCGGGGCTGGAAGAGGACGGACCTGGGCAGACGCGGCCGGGCCGAGCACGCGCAGCCCCCTGCCCAGGGTGGCTCGGCCCCGCAGCAAAGGGGGGCTGCCCGAGGTAACCGGGTCCTGGGGCATTCTTCCTGCCCCCGGCCCCCCCACTGCAGACGGAGGCTGGCCGAGCCCCCAGGGGCAGCCCTTCACTGGCTTCTTCCTTGGTTCTAGTCTGCCCCCGACGGCTCCCCCCGGACAGGGTCCCGTGCTCGGGGGCTGGCAGGGCCTTCCCACACTGATGCCTCCTGCTCTGGGGGGGCTGGAGGGGCCCGGGCCTGCCGCCCCTGAGCGACCAGGTCCCAGGCAGCCCCCCCCCCCGGTCCCCGGGGCTGGGGCGGGCTGGAGACAGAGGGACGGCCCCGGCCACTCCCCCAGGAGCCCCGCCCCCGGTCCCACCGCAGCAGCCCCTCACCTCTGTCGCAGAGCCGCCCCCCCCAGCCGGCTCTGCACTGGCAGTAGAAGTTCCCCATGAGATCCTGGCAGACCTGCGTCCCCTCCTTGTCGCAGGGGTTCGGGGAGCACTGGTCAGGCAGGTCTGTGCCAAAAAAAAAGAGGAAAGGGTCAGCTGAGAGGGAGTAGCTCGGGGGCGGGCACGAGGAGGCAGGCCCAGGCTGGGGGCACAGACCCCACTCGTCGGGTGCCGGGAGACCGGGAGACCCGGGTCGGCTCCGGGGGAGTGGCCCGGGGCAGCGAGGAGAGGGCGGTGCCTGTCCCGTGGAGCATCACCCGGGGGCTCGTGTTCTGGGGGCTCAGTGTGGGAAGAGCTGCTCACGGGCCGCTGAGGCTCAGGCTCCCGGGACCGTCGCGACTGCAGAGCCGACCGCGGGCCACGGCGAGCTCCAGACGGGAGAGCAGAGCACCGAGAAGCCCCTGTCGGGCTGCGGCCGCGCCGGGTGGGCCGGGCAGGGAGGGACGCCTCTGTGCCAGAGCCGCTCGGCCCGAAGCTGCGGGAGCCGAGAACCCGGGCGGCCGGCAGGGTGGGCGCTGAGCGGCCTGGGGTCCCTGCGGCCCACCCCCCAGGCTTCCGGGGACCTCGGCGAGGGAGCGGATGCCTGACGCCCGCAGACCGGCCTCCGCCTGGCCCTCCGCGCCCGTCACACGCAGGCCCAGGACGTGGCCTACGGCTCAGATCAGCCGGCTCGCCGTCCCCCAGCCCCCACGTGGGTCTGCTCCCGCTCTGTCCTGGGCCCCAGCGTGGACACCTGCCCGTCCAGCCCCCTGGCGGCACGGGGCCGTGGCTGGGGTCCTGAGGGCCGCATGAAGGGCAAGGCGAGACCGTGAGTGCCCGTGGCCACTCGCGATCCCAGAGGCTGCAGTGACAGTCGCGGCAAATCCGGCTACTTTGGGTCGTCGTCACCAGAGGGCCATGAGGACGTCTCCCCAGCTGCTTGGCGGACTGTGGCCTCCCGGGCCGACAGGTGATGCCCAACCCCAGACTTGGGCAAGGGGCCGGCCGGGCCGTGGGGGGTAGGTGATGCCTACCCAGGGCCTGGCCCAGACCAGCCACAAGACAGCCTCACCCCGCGTCCCCCTCTCCAGGGCCGCGCGTCCTGTAGGACCCTCATCTGGCACAATCACTCCCATTGTGTGTACGAGGTGACGGACCCCTGGGAAAACACGCAGTGGGCGGGCAGCACCGGAGGGGCCCGTCTGGCTTCCTGGTGACCCGGGACGTGACGCCCAGCTCTTCTCTCTGCCCGAACCAACTGGGCCACCGAGAACCCAGAGCTCAGGCCTGTGTCGGTCTCACCAGGAGGTTGGCCAGGTGGGCACTCGCTACTGACTTATCTCTTTTCTTAAAATGATTGGCTTTGCCAGCGTGACGCCAGGTCTGGGCTCTGCACTGCGGCCCCGGGGCCACTCCTGGCCCGCTGAGCCGGCTCTCCCCCCAGCCCCCGGCGGCGACTCGGCACTCCGCCGAGCGCGACCCTCGGTCCCACGCAGCTCAGGACCTGTCACCGAGGGTCCCCATGGCGGTGAATCCGCAGGATGGCCTGCATCCAAGATGGTCCCAGACGGGACCGCATCTGTCGCCGGCCCCTCCCGCGGCCGTGTTGAGCAGACACAGCGTCCTCGCGGGCTGTGTGACCCTCGCACGGTTGTTCTTGGCGAGGGAAATGCCTCCTGCCCGTAAGCATGGAGGAATCGGGTGCAGGAATGAGGAAACGGGCTCTGGGAACAGCGCATCCCCAGCTGCCGGGGCCAGGGGGCCGGGGGGTCAGCCCTGTGGTTGCCCAAGCCGCTGGACTGGCTGCCGCGGGTTATGCTCGGGGGTGTGGGAGGGCCGGGGAGGGTGAGGTCAAGCCCAGCGCCGGCACCACAGACGAAGGGCTCCGAGGGCAGCGGGGGTGGGGGTGGGTGTGCACTGCCGGCCCCGCTCTCGGCAGAAGCCCCAAGGGGCCCCTGGGGGAGGGCGCAGTCCCATTGGACGTATTTGGTTCAAGAACCAGTTACTGCAGAAGCACTAACCGTGCATTTGGCACGAGGGCTGGTTCCCTCTGGGATCTGCCAGGAACACCTAAACCCCCTTCAGGAACACCTCAGGGTCCCCACGCTCTGGGGCTGAGACCCCCTCCGCGGGCCGGCATGACGCCCTCCCCTAGAACTGCACTGCGGCTCGTCCCGGCTGGAGTGGGGAGGGCCCTGTCGGGGTGTCCAGCCCTCGGCAGCTGCCCTGCACGCCCCGGAGGAGCCAGTCGACACCCTCGGGGGCGCCGGTGAGGACAGACCTCCGTAGCCAAGGGCACCGGGGTCCCGCGCGGAGGACACGGGCTCACCTCGGCCCCAGGTGGCTGTGCTGCTCGGAAGAAGCCTTCTCAGCTGCCGCTGGTCACCAGCCTCGAAGTCTTAGGGTGACGACCAGCACTAACCCGGACGACAGGCTCCAGGGCAGGGCCCACAGGACCGAGGGGAAGGGCTGCCGCCCTGAGGTTTCCCAAAAGGTGGGACAGCAGTAGGAGGAGAGCCCCGGGCCCAGAGCCCATCGGGGTGCATGCCGAGCGGGGGGCTCGACAGTACTGGCGGTCAAGCCCTCGGCTGCGCTGCTCTGTCCCGTGGCCACCGAATTGGAGGGTTTTCAGGAAGGAAGCAGTGAAAACAGTGGGACGCTGCTGCCGGCACGGTCCGGGTGCACTGAGGCCTGGGGTCTGGCCCCGGGGGGAAGGGGCGGGCAGGGCGCGCGTCCCTCCTGAGCCGCAGGCCTTGGGTCCTGTCCCCCGTGAGGGCGGCGCTGCGTTTGTGCAGTGCTTCGGGCTCTGGGGAACTGACCGGCACAGGCGGCCGCGGTCACGCTCCCGTGCGGGAGGACGCGCCGGACCAGGGGCAGGATGGCGAGGCCACGCGTGGGAGGCAGCGTCCTGAGCGGCCAGAGCTCACGCAGCGTGGCCGCGGCATGAGGTATGTCCTCTGGCGGCAACTCGGGGACTCCCGGGCCTTCCGCCCTGGCCGCCCGCACCGGAGCCCGCAGCTCGAGCTCCCTCAGGGCCCGTCTTCGCTGGTCAGATGGTTCGAGTCCCTTGAACACCACGTGGTCGCTCCCGTGGCCCCGCACGGCCAGGACCGCTGCAGCCTCCCTCTGAGCGAGGCCCGAAGATTCTACATAAGTGCTGTTGGAAAAAGGGGCTGCCGCCTGGAACACAACAGTCCTCGCGCTGTCGGGACGCGGGAAGCACTACGTAGCTTTTATAATCTTTGGGAAAGCACGGTCTAAAACCCAGGAACTAGAACAATCTAATCATACTTCAAACGGAAGACACTGGTTTAGCAAACTGACAACCATAAAAAAATCGCTAAAAACAAAAAGCTGAAATGACACAAAGCTAAACTGCTATGACCCCACCCCCTATCTGCCTAAGGGCTTCAGAGAGGCCGAGGTCAGAAGTTGACCCCAGGGAGGCCGAGGTCAGGGGTTGACCCCAGGGAGGCCGAGGTCAGGGGTTGACCCCAGGGAGGCCGAGGTCACGGGTTGACCCCACGGAGGCCGAGGTCAGGGGTTGACCCCAGGGAGGCCGAGGTCACGGGTTGACCCCACGGAGGCCGAAGTCACGGGTTGACCCTACAGAGGCCGAGGTCACGGGTTGACCTCATGGAAGCCGAGGTCACGGGTTGACCCCACGGAGGCCGAGGTCACGGGTTGACCCTACAGAGGCCGAGGTCACGGGTTGACCCCAGGGAGGCCGAGGTCACGGGTTGACCTCATGGAGGCCGAGGTCACGGGTTGACCCCAGGGAGGCCGAGGTCACGGGTTGACCTCATGGAGGCCGAGGGAGGCGGCCTGCTCCAGGCTGCCCGTGAAACATGGGCACGGGTCGTGGCCACCCTGAGTTAGCAGACACCTTTGCCCCAAATCCCAGAGGCCAGTCTGCTCTGCGCTATGTAGGGGGTCCTGGGGTCAGAGGGCAGGGGGGGCCAACGGCAGTGCCACCCTCCCCTCCCCTTCCTGAATTAAATCAGTTATGTCCTCTGCTCATCCGTGTCGGGGCTCGGGCCTGCGGCCAGCACGTGCACAGTGTGGCCAGGTGGGTGTCCAGACACGGGGGCACCACCCAGCCAGGCCGCCGGGCCCCGTAAGCCGCACGGGGTGTCCCCTGCCTTCTTGGCTACCCCGGAGGGGGCGGGCCGCACGAGGAACGCAGGAAGGGCCCTGCTCTGCCGTGGGCCGTGGACACACTGACACCTGGGCCCGGGGGCCACCCAGGTGGGGAGCTCGCCACACATGGTGCTCGGGCCCCAGCTGGGCTCAGTGGCGCAGCGTCCCACGCCTGGCGTAAGCGCGACAGGACCGCGAGCAGAAAGACCGTCACCGCAGGCTATTCCAAGCGACGTTACTCCTAATACGAAAGAAGCATGAGTTGCCGGGAAGAACCGTGCTAACCAAGAGCGCCTCCGAATGTGGAGAAACAAAGAACAAATCACTCGCAGAAACACGAGGTTCTGAACACGTAAACCTCAGCCTCGCTCGGTGAGAAAAACAAAGAGCAGCCATCATTCTTCACCGTGGATCTTGAAAGAGCCCGAAAAGGAGAAACACGCATCAGCCTGGCAAAGACACGGAGACGGGCTGGCCAGCGCTCGGCCGCATCGGAGCGAGCGGCGCCCGCAGGCCGGGACGGCCACCCCGCCCTGGGAACCCGCGCCGCGTGAGTGTGCCCCCCGGGGCAGCCCGCAAGACCCACCGCGTGACCCAGCCGGGCCCCACCGACGGGCTCGCTCCACGCGCGGGGAGGACATCTGTGGGAGCCGGCGTTTGGGCACAGCCAAGAGACTGTGCCTGTGAGCTGACGGGCCGAAGAGGATTCCGGGAGCCTGAGAGCTTGACCCGGAGGCGCGGCCAGAGACGCTCGCCCCTCACACTCGTGAAAGGGCTGGTGCCGCACACTCGCGTTTCGGCCCATTTGCAAAACCAGACCTTACTTGCTTAAGCGAGATAGTCCGATGGAAAGGGAGCCGCGCTCAGGCCGGTGCTGCGCCTCCTCGGGATGATGGCGGCATTCGAGACCCCACGGCAAAGCCTGAAGTTACCCCAGCCCACGGGGCTGTGAGGAAGACGAGAGGAGACTCACTTACTTTGAACGCAGGTAACAAAATCGGGGCTCTTCGCGTACGGGGATCCATGTTTGGTGATGCAGTCTGCAAGACAGAGGGACGCACGTCACCGTCGCCGGAGACAGGACACACCTCAGAACCAGCACGTCGGCCTGAGACTCCGCTGGAAAAGGAGACAATCCCCGCTTTCCGGGTGCTGAGGGGACGACCCAGCTCGGCCTTGTCAGTGCGGACCGCCTGCTCACGGGCAAGCAAGAAAATGCCTTCACCGAAAAGGCAGAACGGTGCCCCGAGGTCCGCCTGCAGGCCTCCAGCAGACGCCTTCTGCTACGGCCCCGAAGATCACTGGTCACGTTCAGGGGTTTTTGTGACCACGATCGGAGGGTTACACTTCCATTGCAGGTGGACCCCCATTTGGAAACACTGCCCTTAACCTGAAAGTCATTCTGCTTTGGGAGCGTCCCCCGCCCTCTGACGAGCCCGGGGTGCACACGGGAGCAGGGGACGGGACGGTGCCCGGAAACGTGAACCTGGACACAACGCTGTTGAGCTACATCCCGTCCTTCAGCGGGGTCCCCGGTCTACACCGTGTCCAGGACACGAGGGCCCGGGCTGCCCGGAGGGGGCAGGGTCCCAGTGTTTTAGGGCCAACTATGGGTCCACTTTGCTTTTTGCCAGATACCGACCCAGAGGAGGGACCATAAGAGGACATAAGGCCGATGGAAAATTTACCAAAACGTACTTTACTGAACTAAAAAGGGAGACCCTGGAATAGATTTATCTTGTTATAAGCAGTATGCATCCAAAAATTTCTTAAAATGGTGTTAATTAAAGGAGCAGTTCTCAGGGAAATCAGGGCCTCTTTCTGGTTGTCCAGGTTAGACTGGGCTGTCGTCCTTTACTTTCTGTCCCAAGTGCACCAGGGGGCTGTCCCGAGGCCGCCCACACGGTGACCCCCTGCTCGGCGGCCAGGGGTGTCCACTCATACATTCCTCTTGTTCCAGTTAAACAAAAACATTGTTTACTGTTCTCGGTTCTGATCAATAATATGACAAATAGCAACATACGGAGCCCACATGAATGAAAGTTCTTTGGGGTCTTCAGTAATTCTGCAAGTGCAAAGACCCACCAAATCAAACACATTCAAACAAGAAGTTAAGCCTGGAGTCAGAGCAGAGAAGCCGTTGGCCGGTCATGGTGCTGGGTCGAGGCCTGCGAACCCCGGGGCGGGGACAGACCGAGGCCGGCCGGACCCCGGGGCGGGGACAGACCGAGGCCGGCTGGACCCCGGGGCGGGGACAGACCGAGGCCAGCTGGACCCCGGGGCGGGGACAGACCTAGGCCGGCAGGACCCTGGAGCGGGGACAGACCTAGGCCGGCCAAACCCTCGGGCAGGGACAGACCTAGGCCGGCCAGACCCCAGGGCAGGGACAGACCTAGGCCGGCCAGATCCTCGGGCAGGGACAGACCTAGGCCGGCCAGACCCCGGGGCGGGGACAGACCTAGGCCAGCCAGACCCCCGGGCGGGGACAGACCTAGGCCAGCCAGACCCCAGAGCGGGGACAGACCTAGGCCGGCCAAACCCTCGGGCAGGGACAGACCTAGGCCGGCCAGACCCTCAGGCAGGGACAGACCTAGGCCGGCCAGACCCCGGGGCGGGGACAGACCTAGGCCGGCCAGACCCCAGGGCGGGGAGACACATACAGGCATCTGGACCAGCACACGCCGGGCGCTCCCAGACCCCCCGTGTGTTGAAGTGACCTCCACCCCAGGAGTAACTGCGTCATGCGCCGGCCCCGCCATCTCTGACTCCTGACGGGTATCCCCCTCGGTTCCCTTACGGCCACTACAGAGACAGGGACGTCCACTTACCTAAGTATCTTGGGTAAAAATAGTCCTGCGGAAAAAGAAGGAACAGTTTACTGGCACGGTACGAGGCTCCCCAACAGTGCCCGGCGCAGCTGGGCAGTGGGGCCTCGCCTCCCCCCAGTGCGTGGGGACAGACACCCGCCTCTGTGAAGGAGGGGAAATCCCCACAGCGGGCCCAGGCACAGCCGGAGAGAACCACCCAGAAGGCCACTTTCTGCCGGGAAGACTGAGGCACGAGGAGAGGAAGTGAGGGAGGGCAGGGCCCGGCGGCTGACGCGGCCTCCCCAAAACAGTCTGCGAAACTGCCGACGCGATCAGAGCTTCCAGAAGCAGCACAGTGACCTCATTTACGGGACCTGGGGGGTGCCGCGGAAAGCGTCTCATAGCACGGGGTGCGCCCCGGGTGCCGTCGTCGAGACCCTTCCTGGGCGCCAGGCCCCTCCCAGAGCTGAGCAGACCTCAGGGGACCGTCCTCTCTGGGCTCTGATTTGCATGCACTGCATTTGTAAAAGAAATGTGCTGCAGGAGGTACGGGGGGTGTAAGCGGGGTCCGTCTGTCCACGAACGCAAATTACAAGGCCTGCAGGGTACGGGCGGCTGTGCAGCGCTAGGACCGCCTGTCCTATGTTGGCCACCGGCAGGGAGCCGCTGGGCTGGGCCAGGGTCCGTGGCCCCAGCCACAGACGCCAGGCCACGGGCCAGCGAAGGCAGACCGCCCGTCCACGGTCATCCCCCACGCAGGGTACATCGCGAGCTGCTCGGCCCTAGACGTCCCCCCACCCGCGACGGAACCGAGTGGCACAGGACGAGCTGCACACGAGCGTGCGGTGCTCTGTCCGGCCCACGCCGACACCGAGCTCGGTGTCTGGAAGCGAGCCCCGTTACCAGAGACGAGGACATGGCGTTCATGACACACTGTGGCCCGTGACCGAGGTCAGGAAGCCGGGACGAGCTCTGGAGGGCACACGGTCCCCTGAGAGCTGCGTCCCAAGGTCCGTCTGCCTCCATGCAGCCAAGAGCCGGCACTGCGGTGCCATGACAGGCAGAGGGCCCTGGGGCGGCCCACGCGCTGTCACGCGTCCACGCTGCCACGTGGCTCAACCCCACGCGTCCCTCCCGCCCGGTTACCGCAGCCTGGGCCGTGGTGCCAGGCACAGTCCACGCCCTCAGATGTGTTTTCAAAAAGTAATGCTCTGGTAAAGATGTGGTTTAAACAGACGCATAATTCCTTTAAGAGAGATGCAGTGGTCAGAGCAAGTTCGTGATTTCAGCCTGCGTGACAGCGAAGGTGCCGTCCAGGCAGCTGTGACAGGGGCTGGGTTGGCCAGCGGGGACACCCCTGCACACCGGCGTTCGGAGGCCCTGACCCCCTGTCTCACTTTGTGCTGCTTTTAGCCACGGACTGGCCGCCCCCAGACAGGAAAGGCAGGCGGGGGGCGGGGGGCTCTGACAAAGACCCCAGACCTGAGGGCAGGCGGGCCATGACATCTGGGTTTCGAGGGACAACCAAGGCCACAGACTTTGTCACAAAGGAAATGGCTCTGGTTCTGAAGGGAAGATTTAGGATGGACGCGTGATGCGTCCTCTCAGAAAACCAAGAATCAGACTGGAAACGACAGGCACCGTGAGCAGAGTACCCAGTTGTCACAAACGGTGGCATTACCACAGTTTTCCAGAAAGCTCTATCACAGCTTTCACTAGTTATGTGTCCCACGTTTTAGTAACGAGGCCTATTGTTGTGGAAAAGCATCGCTGATAGAGCCACGCACACCCGCTGCGGTCAGCCACACCCACGGGACGCGGGTTCTGAGACCAGGGCCGTGACCTGCTGACCGTTTACCCTAATTTGTTTGATTTGGGGTGGGAGGATGCTCACTGGACGGCCCACCGGGGGCAGAGATGGTTACCCCACGTAAGTGCGCAGCTGGGACAGGTAACCTTAAAACTGCTGTGCACTCTCGAGAGAGAAAGAAACATCTCCAGTCTCCTCCAAAGTTCTCACCAGAGAGCAGGACCTCTGGAAATCTCCACGAGTGAAGGACACCAAACACAGGACGCACAGCTGGCCCCGCCTGCACCACAAACAGGCCACAGAAGCCGCAGCCTGAGGCTCAGGAGCTGGGCGGGCTCTTGGGAGCCACGGGCACAGGCCACCGTCCAGACGGCCAGACGCGAGACCAGGGCTCAGTGGCCCACAAACCTACCCTCTTTCTTTTTGACCACATGAGGAGCAAGGCCTGGCACGGGGCTGCATGAGGACTGGGGTTCAACCCGTGACCTCGGCCTCCCTGGGGCCAACCCGTGACCTCGGCCTCCCTGGGGCCAACCCGTGACCTCGGCCTCCCTGGAGCCAACACTTAGGCAGATAGGGGTCAGGAGCAGGGAACAGCCAGGACTGTCAGGCTTGGAAATGGAGCCATTCATTTTCTCATGGGTTTGCTTCTGCTTTACTTAAGCTAAAGAGAGAAGGGAGTGAGCGAATCTGCAGGCCACTAAACTATGAGCTGAAGTTCCCGGAGGAGAAGGACATCTATCGGCCCAGTACCTGGTCTGGTGCTCACCATTCCCTGGAAGGCCCTCAGGAGCCATTGCTGAATAGGTGCATGAATGGTAAATGAATGGAGGAAGGAGTGAATGGGTGGGTGCTGGGTGGTCGGTGGATGGGTGGATGGTGGTTGGATGGTGGGTGGATGGTGGGTGGTTGGGTGGTGGTTGGATGGTGGGTGGATGGTGGTTGGATGGTGGGTGGATGGTGGGTGGTTGGGTGGTGGTTGGATGG
>CM053606.1:19473-34484 GCA_028646535.1 Procyon lotor
GCCTGTGTGTGTGCGGGCCCGGCCCGAGTCATCTCAGCTGGAGGACGCATCAGTGTCATGCTGTCCTGACCTGCGCTCATGCCCCTTTCTCACTCCTGCGTGTGGTTTGCCCCATGGCTTCTCTGCTTGATCAGTCTACACAGAGGTTTAAAAATCATACTGATGCTCCCAAAGAATCGGCTTTCGGTTCGACCGATTTCCTTATCATTTTTCTTTTGCTATTTCACAGATTTTTTTTTTTTGCTCCTATTTTTATTATTCCCTTTATTTTGCTTCCTTAGGGGGTTGCTTTGCTCTCGTTCCAGTCTCACTGTGTTGAGAGCTTTCTAGTTTCCTAACGTGAGCGCGCAAGGACGCTCCCCGGCCCAACACTGCTTTCGCGGTGCCCACTAACTTCGCTGGGTTGTGTTTCCACTTTCACTGGGCTGGAAAGTCTTTCTCATTTCCTCTCAAACATCTCCTCTGACCCATCGGTTGTTTAGAAGTACATCACGCAGTGTTTAAATATCTGGGTTTCTGTGGCTGGTTTCTAATTTAATGCCACTGTCGTCCGAGGAAATCGTATGATTTCAATCCTTGCAAAATGTACTGAGATGTGTCTCAGGGCCCCAGAGCACAGGCTGTCTTGGGAAATGCTCTGTCCCCTACGGCCCCATGGGCGCACGGCCCGCTGCCCACGAAGCAGGCGACTGTCTTGCTCAGGTCGTCTCTGCCTTTCCTGATTTTGCTCACTTGTGCTCTCGGATCTTGAGAGGGGAGAGCCGACACCTCTCACTGGTGCCTGGTGTGTTCCGAAGCTCAACCGTCAGGTAGCTGAACCTTTAGGATCACCCTGTGCCTTTCTGGACTGAACCCTTTGCACTTCGGAAGGTCCCTCTTCCTTGCTGGTTCTCCCCTCTGCTCCAGGACGTACTCGGTCCGGTCTGAGCGCGCCCACCCTTGCTTTCTCTTCCTCGGTGTCAGCGTGTGTCCTTCTCCTGCACGGTCAGCCTGCTCGGGTCTGTACGGCATCCGGGGGCCGACAGCACGGCCAGGCTGTCTCTGCTTCCGTCTGGGGGTCTGGACCACAGATCGGGATTTTGGGTGCAGGTGGCTTTGAGTCTGTTCTCCTGCCGTCGTCCTCTCCTTGGGCCCTGAGCTTCCCCCCCTTACCCTTCCTCTGCGTTCTCTATGACTCACAGATTAATTTTTTTCTGATTCTATTTGACCACCTTTGGTGCTTTATTAGGTAGAGCTCTTTGGTTTTGCGTTTCATTCTCTTTCTCTGCGTGTGTGTGGTTGCCCCTGTGTTCATGTGCACAACTTTAACTCATCACAGTCTGGGCTCCAGAGCACAGCCGCTCCCCGCAGACAATAGATGGACAGGGTGCCTTTCCCGCCCGTCCAGACCTTGTGGCTGCTACGGTCACACAATTTACCTCTGCGTTTGCTAAACATCTCTTAATAGAGTGTTAGCACTTCTGCTCTAGGCAGCCAGTATCTTCCAATTTCAAAATAAGAAAAAAAGTACCTTCTAATTCCCATTTCTGCTGTTGCCAATCCTCTGCGTAGACATAATTTACCTTCTGCCTGGGGGGGGGGGGGCCTTCCGCGCCCCTCCTCGCCCCCTGAATGCTGCCCTGCGGGGGCGTCTCCAGCCACTAGGCACCTCTTGCCCCAGCCCTGGGGGAGGGCTTCGCCTGCCTTGCCCCCCCCACCCCCGCACTTTCAGCCGCTCTGCCGCCGGTCCCGCGGTTCCTGACGTCGCCTCCCTGTGCCGCTAGCTGGGCGAGCTCCGCCGGCCACCGCACACTCTGTCCTCGAGGTTCCCTCGCTGTGGCTGCTTCTCCGCACCGCCTCCCGACGGGCTGGGGCCTGGTTTTCTTCATATTTCTTGTGCTTAGTGTTCACTGAGTTTCTGGGTTCCATGGGTTTATCGTTCTCAACAAATTCGGGAAAATGTGGCCCTTATCCCTTGGAAACCTTTTTCCCTTCCTGGCCTCTCCTTCTGGGACTCCAGTGACACCTGGCGGCCGCGCTGCTCCCCGCCGCGCTGGCCCCGCTCATTCTGTTTGCCGGGCAGCCTCTGCCTGGTGCTTTACCCTCAAGCCCGCTGATCTTGGACCTGCAGACTCCAGTGGGCTGCTGATCACCCCTCACCCCATGTGTTTTTATCACGGACCCACTTTTCATCTTCAGAAATTCAATTTGTATTTTTATTTATTCTCCGTTCCCCAGCACAGTCATGCTTCCCTCGGTCTGTAGGGAAACGCCGCCTGTCCTAAGGTGCGGGCTCAGTGACACTGCCACGTGTCATTTGTGGGTCCAGTTCCAATGATTTTTTCTGCCCACCATAGGTTTCATGTTTCCTGCTTCTTGGCATGCCTGATGCTGTTTTCAGTCGGGTGTCAGGTACTTAATTAGATGTTACCTTGTGGGATGCTGGCTTATTTTCTTTTCTGAGCTTTGTCTTAGGAAGCAGCAGAGTTACCTGGAGATGATTGGACCCTTCGGTGCTGCCTTAGGTGGGGCCTGGCGTGATCTGTAATCCAGGCAAGCAGTGCCCACGATTAAGGCAATTTCCTTCTGAGCACTCTGCCTGGTGACCCCATATTTTAAGGTCTCTGCTCCCGGCTCACACAGGCAGCCACCAGCCCCGTGTGACTCCGGGGACTGTTTTGCCTGCCCCTTCTCAACAGCTCCCTCTGCTCACCTCCTCTCTCCCGAGCAGCTGTCCCAGTGCCCTGGCACTTGCCTCCTCCATCAGGGAGAGCGTACAGGCTCTGTTTGGTCCCTCTGAGGTAAAGCCTGCAGTCCCTTCTGTGAAGTCCCTTCCCCCAGAATCCCTGACTCTGCTGGCCTGTCATGCAATGTCCAAAAGATGCTCCTTCATTTATTCTCCCTTTTATGGTACCTTAAGGCAAGGTGGTAAACCCAGTTCTCACTAATTCATCATCGCCTGATGCTGAAGCCGATGACTAGCTCTGGTTTTGACCATGTGTTTATTTTCTGCCCCATTAGAGTGTGAACTTCATGAGGATGAGAATATTTGGGGTACATGGGACATCTCAGTGACCACTGGCAAACAAGGTGACCAAGCATTCCAGTCTGCCCAGAGAGATTGCCTCCTGGAGGCTCAGTGCCTAGGGCCCCCCAAATGATTCATCTCTTTTAAAGAAAAACAAAACAAAACACTTTTAGAGTCAAATGGAATGTTGTGGAAAAAATGAAAAATTTAGGGCCCATGAAAATCTTAAATTTTGCCTAAAACAAAACAAAAGCTAAATGCCGAGTGACGTTATATAAGTAAAAAAACAATTATTTAGGGGCGCCTGGGTGGCTCAGTTGGTTAAGCAGCTGCCTTTGGCTCAGGTCATGATCCCAGGGTCCTGGGATCGAGTCCTGCATCGGGCTCCTTGGTCAGCAGGGAGCCTGCTTCTCCCTCTACCTCTACCTGCCACTCTCTGCCTGCTTGTGATCTCTCTCTCTCTGTCAAATAAATAAATAAAATCTTAAAAAAAACCACAATTATTTAATATTGATATTATTATGGTAAAGGGTATGGTAAAGGGTTGCCTTCACACTTTGCTAGATGGGACCAGGTGCGGGGACTGAAGCCCAGAAATGCTTGTTAAAATGCAGAAGTCACTCAGCAGCTAAGGCAGGGCCAGGTGGGGACCCAGGCAGGCAGGACAGGGAGCCGGTCAGGGTCACTGCGCCCTGGGACGGCTCCATGCAGCACCTCTGTTGAATTGGGCTGGAGGACTAGGGCACGGGTGATGGCGTGGGCGAGGGGGCAAAGTGCATCTGGCAGAAGCCGGAGGAGACAGGAAGAGCCCGAAGCTTCAGACGGGTCACTGCGACCGGACCCCGAGGAGGTAGCTCCTGAATGGTGCACGTGCATCTACGGATCGCGTGGGTATCGCTGTCTGACCGCGCTCCGCGGTGCGGGAGCTACGCGTCGCCTGGCGTTCGAGGCCACGTGGGCGGCGGGCGGGTGGAAGCGAGATGGGAGGGGGGTTGGGGTGGAACCTGGGCGGACCTGGGACGGGGGCGGAGACAGCGGGGCCGGGGCGGGGCTGAGGCTGGGCGGAGCTGGGGCGTGACCGAGATGAAAGGAAGTCGAGGGCGGAGTTGGGGCGGAGTAGAGACTGGGCGGAGCTAGGGGCGTGGCCAAGATGAAAGGGAGCTGAAGGCGGAGCTGGGGAGAGGATTGGGCGGAGCCGGTAAGGGGACGGGGCTGGGATGGGGCGGGGCCGAGACTGGAAGGAGCTGGAGGGGGCTGTGCCCAGGGGCGGGGCGGGGGCGGGGCCGGGGCGGGGCCGGGGCGGGGCGGGTCCAAGCTGGTTGGGGCGGGCCCAGGCCTCCGGCGGTGAGCTCAGTCGCGCCGTGTGGCTTCCAGCGACAGAGGCCGCGGAGAGGTATTGCAGTGTGGTCACCGCGGGGCGCTCGGACCTTCGTGCTGTCAGACCGAGGGCTCAGCGAGCAGCCGCGGGTGAGTCCGGGGCGCAGCGGAGGTACGGTGGGCTGAAGGTCACGGTTGAGGTCACCCCGAAACCTTCCCCCTCTGCTTGGGACCGCAGTCTTTGGGGCGGAGCTCTCCGGGAGTGGGCGGGAAGCGCTGGAGCCGCAGTCCTGGCCTCACTCAGACCTTTGGCACCCCGAACTTGGCTCTTGGGAAATGGGGCCTGGAACGGTATTGGTTTGCTGTTCTGGGGAGGGCGGAGTCTAATTTAGTCCCCTGGGGTGGGGAGGCTGCGCACCCCGCACCGCCCCGGAATGTCCCTGCGGGGCGGAGGGGACTCGTAGTCCAAATTCCCCACCGCCCTCCCCTCACCAGGAAGTGGACGTCTCCATCCCAAACTCCGTGCGGAAACTGGGAAGTTGGTTCTGCTGTTCTGCCCCAGCTCACGGCCCGAGCTCCCGCTGTGGCCGCGGACTCAGACCTGGAAGGCCCAGGTAGGGCGGGGCTCTGGAGGTCTTCCTGGGAGAGCGGCCCCCACCTGGGCCCGGAGAGGAGCAGAAGTGGGGGACGCACTGGGGACACCCTAGTGATGTGCTTTTGGAATATAGATGAGTTTTGGTGGAGTGGGGTCTGGAGCGGACGCCCGAGAAGGAATTCGTGAGAGGTCTTTGGTGCAAAATGGTGGTTTTATTAAAGCCCAGGGACGCGGGCCTTGGGAAGAAGGAGCTGCACTAGGGTCCTGAGGAGCAACTGATTATATACTGTGGGGTTGGGGGAGGCACGGAGAAAGGGAGTTTTTCAATAGACCTTTTATATGCTAAAGAGGACCTACAAGGCACTGGAGGCCTTGCTGTTTGTTGTCCAGGTTTTTCCCCCATAGTAAAGCAGTATCATTAAGTCCGTCGGGAGTCTGGGAAGAATATCACATATCCCGCCCAGGAGTGGGAGGCAGTGGGGGGAGGCTGCAGCGGGTCACCTTCTGCTTTGTCTTCAGCTAGCCTCTGCCCCCTCATCACCCTGGGGCCCAGTCCCACGCTTAGGGCCCTAGGTGATGGCAGGGCCGGGTGTCAGGCTCCCGTGGGGCACCTGCAGAGTCTGCACCACGGGTCTCCGCTGTTTGCACACACCTGCCTCTCCCCTTGGGGTGCCCCCCACCCTGCTCCCTTCTCATCTGTTTTGTGTTCTTTCCTTCAGGAAACCTGACACTCTGAGTTGGGTGGCACTTCTGCCCAGGTCCCCTGGGGTCCCTCGGTCCTCATGGTGACCACCTGTCTTTGTCCCTTCTGTGCAGGGCCGCAGTGCCTCGGGGCTCCCAGAGCTTCCGGATGGCGGGGTTTGTCTGACCCCCTGTGCCCTGCCCAGCTCACCGCTCCCACTCTGTCCTCTCACCTCCAGCCATGGCACCCCTGCTCACCCTGCTCCTGGTGGCCCTGGTGGGCCTCCCTCTGGGTAAGATGGGTGGAGAACAGGAGGATGGACAGTCCCATATTCGGGGGGGTGGGTGGGGGTGGGGGGAGCAGGTGGGCTGGCAGTGGGGAGGGAAGCCAGAACCCCTGACCACCTCTCCGTCCAGCTGTTCTGCCCCGGGGAAGGTGAGGGGACGTGGGGTCTGACGGGCTGGAGGCGGGGCCTCTCCGATCCGGCTCCCACCCCACGCCCTGGCCCCCAGCCCAGGCTCTGGACTGCCACGTGTGCGCCTACAATGGAGAGAACTGCTTCAACCCCACGCGCTGCCCAGCCATGGTCACCTATTGCATGACCACGCGCACCTGTGAGTCCGAGGGCGCCCCCTGCAGCCCTTCCTGGGGGTGGGTGAGGGCTGTCCTCCCCTGGCCCGGGAGTGTGGGACCCTGAGGAGGGAGGCTCCCACCTCCCCTCGGATTCCCCCTGGGAGCACCTGGCTGGGGGAGAACCGGCCCCGAGGCCCTTGCGCCAGGGTGGGCCGACTCGGGACCCTCACCCGCCTCCCCTCTGCAGACTACACCCCGACCAGGATGAAGGTCAGCAAGTCCTGTGTGACCAGCTGCTTCGAGACTGTGTACGACGGTTACTCCAAACATGCCTCCACCACCGCCTGCTGCCAGTACGACCTCTGTAACCACGCCGGCCTTGCTGTCCCTGGGACCCTGGCCCTGGCCCCCGTACTCCTGGCTACCCTCTGGGGTCTGCTCTAAAGCCCGCCCCCCCAGGACCCACTCCAGGACAGAGTTCTGAGAGGCTCAGCCCTACCCTTTCACCCTGCACACCCCACCCACCTTCTGCACTCCGGGGACCCCCCACCCCACCCAGCCACACCCAGGGCCGCCTGCTGGAGGGACTCTAGCGCCTGCCACGCTGGGCCTCGCTCCCGGACCACGACCTCCCATTCTCGGAAGGTTGAAGTGGGCCCGGCCCCCCCCAGGTGCCTGGCAGAGTGTGCTGCTTAGTTGGGGTCCTCCGCTGGCCGAGGAACACTGATTTGAAGGGGGACTTGGCCCGCCTTCCTGGCAGCTCTGGGAGCAAGGCCCTGTCCCAGTCCTCCCAGGAAGTGTGGGGAGGCATGGGGGAAAGTAGGGACCCACGATGGGTGGGGGACTGTCCTGGGAAGAAGGGCTTTCTGGGGCGCCAGGAGGGCCGTCTCTGTGCCTCTAGCTGAGGCAGGAGCTGCGGGGGAGGCGCGGCATAGAGGCAGGCTGGCCTTTGTCACAGTCCGCTGTGGCAGCTGGGAGTGCCAGGAACGCCTGTGCATCCTGGCAGCCCTTGGCTGGGGGTGGGGGGTGGGGGTGGGCTCAACCTGAAGAGGACCCTGAGGCCCCCCACCCAGGAACCCCGGTCGGGGGTCTTCCCTCTTTGCGCTGCCAAACCCTTGACCTTTTCCTTTCCCCACCCTGGCCTGAGGCTGGCAGGCACTTGGGGGCAGAGAAGGCAAGCGGCTATATTTGGTGGAGCCCAGAGCTGACTCCAGGGCTATTTTCGGCAGGGAGGGAAGCCCGCCGGGTGGGGCCGGACAGGCTGGTGCTCAGCCCTAGTGCACCCCTGAATGGAGGGGGGTGAGCTGCAGCGGGTCTGGGAGACTTCACCCGCCTGAGTCAGCCGCGGCGGGGTTCCTGGGAGGCCGTCCGGGACACAGGCTAGGAGAGGCAGGGTCCGGGATGCCAGGCTCCCTTCGGACACGCGCCCCAGGACTTCGTCTGCACCCCAATCCCAACAATCACTGTCCACACCTACTTCTAGCCGGCTCCCCTCCACTCTGGCCTGCAGGCCTGGCTGAACGAGGGCTGGCTGGGCTGGGCTGGGCCCCCAAGGCTGAGCCCATCGGCCTGAGTGGCTCCACAGGACCCTCTAACCCTCTGACTCTGCCTGAGCGGGGAGAGAGAGGTCCACCCTGGGCTGAAGAGCTCCCTCCTTGACTCGAAGAGTGATGTGCCGGTACCCCCAATCCAGTGGGGCATTGGGACCCAAGGGCCCAAGAATTGGCATTATTTAGAGGGTGCCCACCCCTGGCCTGGTTTGGGAAACAAGAGTGCACCCAGCACAGACCATCCTGGATACGGGTGGCCCAGGAAACGCAGGTCTTCCTGCCAGTGGGGCTGGACTGCGCTTGCTTCCCCGTGCCTCAGGGCACACAGGGCTTGAGGGCTTACCTGACCAGTGTCCCCAGCTCCGGTGTCCGTAGAGGGGCCCAGGAGCCTCTTCGAGCTGTCTGGGCCTCAGCTGGCAGGATTGTGGCAAACGCCTATATGGTGGGATTGTCCCTGAGACGAGGAGCCCGTGGGCCTCATGGAGGGGCCTGTGCTGGAGAGTCCGCCTGGAGGGCTTCACCCAGGGCTTCCGGAACTGGGAGAGCTCGGCCGGGGTCCTCAGGCAGGGTTGGTTGGACCTCCCAGAAGGTCCAGGAGGATGGGCCTCATCCTGGGCGGGAAGGAGCTGCGCCCCAGGGAGTGTCTGGTCACGACCTCTGTCCCCACGCGAGACCTGGGTGTCTCCGCCCCCCGAAACCCCATCCGGGGTCAAGCCAGACCCCAACCCCGAGCTCCCACAGGTCCAGCAGGACCCCACAGAGCTGGCTGGAAGGAAGGGTGGACATGGGCCTCCAGCCCCAGCCGCCCTTGGCCTCCTGACTCAGTGGGAGAGGCTTGGAAGCAGTTGTCGGCTTGTGTAAGACCTTTGTCCTGGGTCAGCAGGTGGCCTAGGCCACAGCTGGGAGGAGCACAGGATCTGTCCCCCTCCCCTCAGTGGGTGATGACCTTAGGGGCCTGCCTGGCTACCTGTGGGCTCTGGGGTCACTGACAGCAGGAGGGGGGTGCTTATGCCTGCCTTCTGTCCCTATCTGTCCATCCTCCACTGTGTCCTGGTCCAAGCCCAAGACCCACAACTTTGCACCCGGCCCGCAGGACCATGCCACCCCCACCCACAGCCCCTGGCTGGCTGGGCTGTCCCCAGAACCCAGCACAGAGCCCTTGGCAGGCCCTCAGCTGGGGCCTCTCGTCTGGCTTCCCTGTGCCCCAGCCACACTCCAAACCACCGTGCTTGGGGCGAGCCATTCTCACGCCCCCCCTTACAGGGGAGGAAGCTGAGGCCCGGCTGCCACCCCTCACCACTGTGCCGTCTTCTCCCACAAGCTGGGAGGCTGCACCCCCGAGCCCGGGGCAGGGAAGCCAAGGAGGGGGTTTATAAACAGAAAACAATCTGAGCCCGTGAAATACGCATAAGATTTTAGGGTCAGGAAAGCTCTAGAAGGCGAAGAGTGAACTCGAGACTTGAGAAGCCGTGAGGCCCCCATGAGGCGCCCCAGCCCTGTGTCTGTGTCTGGGGCCATGGGCTGGGGTCGCAGAGAGGAGGGCAGGGCACCAGGCTGCCCGCAGGCTGTGGGCATGTCTGCTGTCGGGGGGGGGCTCCCTCCAACAGAGGTGAGCACCCCTTCGACGTGAACAGATGTGCTCCTCGAAGCTCTCTGGGCCAGAAAGCCGGCTGAAGGTCTCGGGCCTGCCCCGCCTCCGTGGGTCCCCTCGGAGCACAGCTGCAGACGCTGACCCTGGGGGCACCCTGTAGAGCGCTGCCCCACCAGCCCTGCTTCTGGGTGTGGAAGGGGGAGGCCGGAGCCGCCCCATCTCCCTGGGCAGCGGCTGATTTGTAAAACACACATCTTACCTCTGAAAAGGATACGAAGAAATGGGGCCGCCTCCTTCTTTCTCCTGCACCCCCAGTGAGCTTCACTGGGTCCTACAACTCCGGGTGCCTGCAGGTCCTCGCTCACGTCTCCGGCCTCAGCTGTCTCGCTGGTAAATGGGAATGACTTCCCGCCAAGCCGGGCCTCGGCAGCATGGATGAGGCTGTGAGTGTACGTGCCCAGCCCCGGGCCTAGCTCGCAGGAGGGCTCAGACGGACAGATGGACGGATCAAGGGGGCCCCTCTTCCTTTTGCGCCACTTGGGAGAGCTGGGCACTTCCAGGCCGTGCCCCACCCCCGGCAGCTACCGCTAACCCCCAGCCCTGACCCTGACCTTGACCAGCATGAGAATCTGCCTGCAGTCCAGGGCTCCCTCCTCTGCTCACGCTGTGCACCTCAGAGAGGCCCCCTAAGGGTCTCGAGCGTGAATAAATGGGTGAATGCGCACGTCTGCCCTTCTCTCCGTCCTCACCAGCCACCCAGGCCTGAGCTCAGCCCCCCTCCCTGGTCCGGTACGGCTGGTCCTGCCGGCTCTGTCGGTCCCAGACTCCAGTTTGCCCGGGCTCATCCAGTCGCCCTTGGAGCCAGGGCTGGGGCTGGCGTTGGACAAGGGGATGACCCGTGGTGGGGCGCGAGGGGGAGAAGCCGAGGGTCCGGGGCTCCAGGGGAGAGCGGCAGCCCGCCAGCTTACCCCACTGCTCCCTCTGAGAGGAGTCCCTAGAGAAGGCTGGTGGGGGCTGGGCAGGGAGGCGCGACCCCAGGAACCCACCCACCACCCCTGCTTTTGGGCCCCTCCCCCTGGGAACGGGGTCCGAATCCACCCAGCCCCCAGCCTGAAGGAGCCCACCAGACAGCGGTGGACAAAAGCCACTCAGCAGCCAGAGCAGACACGGGGATGGGCGGCGGGCAGAGTCCACGCCCCGCGGACTGCCCCTGTGGTGCCCCCGTGGTGCCCCCGCTCCTGCCAGCATTCGGCAGAATGGTGGGGCTGGCCGGTCGCTCTGCATGTCTGGCTTCTGCTCTCACGTGTGCCCTTTTGGGCTCTCACTCATCATGGGACCCTTTGAAATACGTCTCTGCTACCCACCCCCCGCCCCCATGGAGCAAACTGCCTCAGGTCTTGGGCCCTGCAGTGTGAGCTCGGTGACAGCCACCAGCCCTCACTGCTAGCAAGGCCAGCCGCTCTCTACCGCTAGGACTGCTGAGGTCGCCGTGCGGACAGGAGCTCGTCATCGGACCCCCTAGGGGGCACTTCTGACCGGCCCTAAGCCTCGCAGGCCTGCCGAGCGGGAAGGGCCAGCTCAGGCCTGTGTTGGAGCCTCCTTCCAGTTCCTCGCAGGAAAACCAGACGCTGCGAGCTGAGGGTCCGCCCTGTGCCAGGGGGTCTTACCTGGTCCCCACCCTGCCACCTGATGGGCAAGGAAAGAGGTCCAAGCCATAAGCCGGGCTTGCCCTTGGGCCTGGGGGCTGGGTGGGCCCAGGCTGGCTCCTCGGCTGACTCAGTGGCCAGGTGAGTCAGAGCGGGCGGGCGCAGGCAGACGCAGCCCGTATAAGACGGCAGCCGGGTTCCTGGGACCCAGCCTCTCCCCAGGGGACCATGCGGCTGCTCCCGGGGCTCTTGCTGGCCGTCGCCTTGAGCCTGGAGCTGGGTGAGTCCAGGGGCCACCTCCGTCCCCGCCACTCTAAGCCGGTCCTCCAACCCCAGCCACCGCCGAGCCCCGGGCTGGGGCCCATCACTCAGGGAAGCCCATTCCTGCCCCCTCCACCCCTACCTGCCATCTGCTACCGTCCACTCGTGGACAGCACTCAGGAGCTCTCCCCCACCCCCCTCCGGGACCCGCAGGCCCATCAGCAGAGCCCGCAATGCTGTCCTTGTCCCTGCAAGGGCCGCCCCCCTCCCAGCGCCCTGCCCGAGTTTGGCAGCCCTCTCCCCCCACGACCCCCCTGGCCCTCTCCGCTCAACAGTGACCCCCCACACCGAGTGTGAGAGCCCTCTTCCAGCTTTCCCTGGCTTGTCCCTGTCTCCTAGGACCAATTCCCCACTCTGGCCATCTCCGTATCTGGCTGTGCCCACGTCTGCCATCGCTGGCCCCGTCTGGTCCAGCTCCAAGCCCAGTGGACCAAAGGCCTGCTTAAGGGCTTCTTGGGGACCTCAGCCTCAAAGTGGGCTGCCCACACCTGGCCTCATCTTCCTACCGCACGGGGGGGGGGGGATGGCATCTCCGCCCACCCTCGAGCCAACCACAACCAGCCCCACTCCCCCAGCCCTCACCTGGCAGGGCCTCCGTCCCCGCGTCTGGGTGGGCTCCCTCCTCACGGCCTGTGGCCCTAAATGAGGTAGACATGGGGAGTGTGTGGATGGCCCCTGGCACGGGCGTCGGTCTCCATCGGCCGCGGTCTCTCTGCAGGAACCCTCCCCAGGTGCGGGCGCTCGCAGGCTCTTTGTTCAGTGGGGAAGGTCTCACCAATGACCCCTGAAAACTGCCCCAGGGTCATCAGTGTGGCTGGACAGGGGTAGGGAAAGCCTTCGTCACCCCCAGCGTCAAGTCACAGGCCCCTCCTCCCTGCCCTGGCTCAGCTGGGGTCCTTGGGATCACGGGAGACCAACATGCCACAGTATCGATGGTGTCCTCTCCCTGCCCCTGCCCGGTCCACACGCCAGCCCTGTCAGGGGGCACAAACAGGGTGCAGGGTGGGAGGGGTACCAGGCACGAGCCCCCCAGCTGCGCCCACAGCCCTGCCATCCCACTGCCCTTCCTTCCCCTTCCTTCCTCCCTCCCTCCCCCTTCCCTTCCTTCCACAAAGCTCTCCTGGCCCCCACTAGGTACAGAGGGGGATACTCTGGGGGCGCAGAAGACTGGGTGAAACACCTCACCCATGTCCTGCACGTTGGAGGGGGTGGGTGGGGAGGGAGCCCTGAGCAAGGTCACGTGGGGGCAGGGACACTGTCACCAGGCTGGGGCAGAGGTGCCATCAGCTCTGCCTGGAAATCCAGAGGGCCTTCTTAGAGGAGGTGGCATTTGAGCTGGGGCCTGTTTTGCCTGGAAGGCAGAAGGAAGAGCAAAGGGCAAAGCAGGGAAGCATCTGGGCAGGTGAGCAGAGGGGAGTGGGAGGCGGGAAGTGCGCTTCCTGGGCACAGACACCCCAGCTTCCCAGGTGACATTCCCCCAGTTGTCCATCAGGTGGCACTCGAGCGCGCAGCTTACCGCACTGTCCTAGGGTGTGCCGAGAGGGTGGCTTCCAGCAGCGGTGACGAGCTTTGTGACTGGAGCTGTCACCTTTCCTGGTCACCTGGGGGGTCTCAGATTGCTCTGCGGGGCTGGCCGATGACTCAGGGCCGAGGGTGGGCACACTCCCGCGGCGGAGACTTCCCGGCTCCGTCCCCGGCTCTGGGGTTCTGGGAGGAGGCCGCCCACAACCCCGGGGTTGAGCGGGGCTCAGGGCTGGCCCGCCCGGGTGCACAGGTGTGTGCCCGTGCACACTGTAGTTTGGTGCAGGTGTGCAGTGCGTCCTGGTGGCAGCCAGGGGAGGCCCGGGGGCAGACTGGGCGTGGGTGGGTGGGAGCACCCTGCCCCGGACCGTGGCACAGGCGTCCTGAGGCTCGGAGCCTGCCCGCAGGGAGCCTGCCCGTACGGGCCTGGCGGCTCGCCCACTGGTGCCCTGACTTCCAGCGTGTGGCATCTGCACTGCCGCTCCGAACAGACAGACGGAAGCACTGAGCGTAGGAGAAGGAGAGGCAGGCGGGGAGAGAGGAAGTTCAAGGCAAGGAGCACGCTGGGGAGGGGCACAGAGGGACAGAGAGCCCTGTGCCGCGCCCACATGCGGGGACAGGGCTGATGGGCAGTTCTGCCGGACGTTTATGGGATGAACTTAGGATTTCAAAAGCCTCTGGGTCGTCCTCGTAGAGGAAATGTCAGACAGAGCTGTGCCAGCCTCCCCTTCCCTTCCCTAGCGCGTCTGCGCCCCTTGCTTCCCACTCCCCACGGAGGCCGGCGAGGCGTCCCCACCACAACCACCGGAACGAAGGTGCCTGTGGGTCTCAGGGGTTCTGCTCAGGTGGAAGTGGGCACGGCCAAATCGTGGGGAGCCCTCACCACTTCCCCCCATCCCCAACTCCCCCCAGCCCTCAGCTCCCTCTGCAAGAAGCCCCTGCTCATGCAGTCCCCTGGGGGGGGTCACACAGCGAGTCCGGGAAGACACTAGCGCTGTCCTGGGTGGGGGGACTCAGAAGAGCCGCCTCTAGCTGCAGCCGCCCGCTGTGGCCCTGAGCCTGGCCCCCTGCGTCCCAGGAAGAGCGGTCCCGCAGGATGGCAGGGCAGAGCGCCAGGACTGTGTCTGGCCCTGGGCTGAGGCTTGGGACGAGGTGACCTCCCCACCCCCTCATCTAGGAGGTTCTAAGGGGTCAGGCATTCCAGGATGAGAGCCTAGGGTCCTGAGAATGAGAGAGGGTACTGGGTGGGAAGAGAGGGTGTTGTTAGGTGGGCATTGCTCACACCTGTGTCCCTCTCTATCTGCGTCCCTCCGCCTGTCCCTCCACCCACGGCTGCAGCCCAGGCCTTGAATTGTCACCAGTGCAAGGGCTTCGGAGGGTGCCTCCACGCATCCAGATGCCCGTGGGGCTCCAACTACTGCGTCAGCATAGCCACCCGTGAGTAGGGGACGCGTGGGGTGGCCCAGGCGTGCTCTCCTTGCCCAGGAGAAGAGACCCAGGCTCGGAGGGGGCAGAACTGGTCCAGGCTCCTGATGAGTCCAAACAGGATCGGGGGCATCCACTGACCTCAGTGCAGGAGAGGACACAAGGGAGAGGACCAGTTACACCGAATCTGGGGACAGACTCTTGCTTGGGGGTAGGGGTGGGGGGAGGGGGCACCGGCAGCTCAGGGCCTCAGGAAGCTTGCACAGGTTACCTTCTGTCCACCCCAGGAGTCCCCTTCAGCGCCATTGACCTGCCTCTGGTGACCAAATCGTGCTACAGCGCCTGCCCGGACATCTCTTCCCTCGGCCTTGGCCCCCACGTGTCCATCGCCTGCTGCCAGTTCAGCCTCTGCAACACAGACTGACCGCCCCTCCACCCGCAGCTGATCCCCCCGCCCACTCACAAGGCTAGGAGATGCCGGGCCCCCGCGCAGACGCGGCTCCCCAGGCAGCTAAGATGGGGCACCCCGGCGGGCGGGGGCGGAGGGGCGCTCGAGGGGCATCCCAGCGCAGAGCAGGAGGTCCGATGATCTAGAGGAGGCACTGGGCGGGGCAGAGGGAGGGGACTTTGGGGGACCTGGAAAGCGGGGGATGGAGGGAACAGAGCAGACAGGTGAGAGGGGGAAGCTGGAGGCGGCTGGGCCCCCCCCCACGCACAGGTGCACGCACCCGCACCCACACGCACGGACACCCCCACGCACCGCCCCCCACACTGGGAAACTTT
>CM053606.1:34984-61362 GCA_028646535.1 Procyon lotor
GGAGCACGCGCCTCCCAGGTGTTTTGGAAGCAAGGTTTCCAGGACCCTGAGGGGGCAGCTACTGTCAGGAGGAGGTCATTTATTACTGTTCCATAAAAACTCAGTCACGAGATGATTCAGATGTACATCAGCGGGTCATACGCTTGGGGGATGGTTGCCAACGTGTGTCTTGGGGGTTTAGAGATAAAGGAAGTTTCCACACTTGATCTTAGCCAAAAGGCCGAGAAGCGATAAAGGAAGTTTCCAAAGGAATTTTTCCACGTTAAAGTAGACTTTCAGGGTCCTGGGGGGTCGGGCTGGAATGGCCTGTTGCCCTCAGCCAAGTGTAGCATGGTAGCAGCCGAGCTCCTAGAGGAAGGTCACCTTGCCTCACTCAAGGCCTTGTCAGTAGACTCCAGGAAATCCGGATATTTAATCATTTTTCTTTTTCCTTTGTTTCCCCCCATCACACTTTCTTCCCTGTATACAGCACATTCCCCCAGCAGCTGTCCTGATTTGGGCTCCAATAAAACCCTTTCTTACTTTTAGAGATTCCTAAAGGTTTGTTCATTTTGAGTCGCGAGGCTCCCAGCATTCTCCAGGTGAAGCAGGATTTCCTGCCTCTGGCCTTGGGGGCCTGTAGCCCTCACTGTCCTCCAGGATAGCTTCCCCTCCGAAGATGACTCCAGCCAGAGTGCGGGGTCTCACCTCCCCCTAAGGCTGTGCACAGCCGGGGGCGGGGGGCAGGAGAGGACGCGCCCTCATCCCGGGGGAGGGGGCACAGTCACCCCGGATGGAGTGGAGACCCCAAACCATGCTGGAAATCGGGAGGTCTCAGAAACGTAACCTCCACAGGCACCCCCCACACACACCCTGCCTCAGTCCTCGGGGCCAGTGACTCTGGATCTCAGGGTTGTGAGTTCAAGCCTCACGCTGGGTGTGGAGATTACATAGAAATAAAAATCATTTTTAAAAAACAATGTAAGCTCCAGAGGGAAACAAGCCTGCCTGGTCTCACCATTGCACACACATTGTGTGTGTGTGTGTGTGTACATACCCTCCCCTCTGAGTAGGGCACAGAGACTACAACCCATCAGTGGGAACGACCCCTCACATAATTTAACAGGCACAAAATAGGCCATTGTTTGTACAACGTAAGAATTTCCTCTTTCACCAAGTTTCTCAGTGGTTCCCAAAGAAATCCTGTCGGGTCCGTCCTCAGAGCTCTTGGGACGGACCTCTGCTCCAGCTCACAGTCACCTCAGCGAGACCCTAGCCTGCACCCCTCTCCCCCCACCTCACCCCTCAGCTGTTTCTAGAACATTCCAGGCACATTGTGCACTAATGGCTCTCTCCCCTTTTTCTGACTTTGCTCAAATATCCCTTTCTCCAGCTTGAAATTACAAAATTACGTCTAAAATTGCTACTTTGACCCCACTACACTCCGGACTCCAGCTGTCCACGACTTGCCCACCGCTGTCCTTCCTGCCCAGCCCCCCAACATCAAGTTTCTTCTCACTGAGCATCATAATCCAAGTTTGGTTAAGGCAAGGAAATCCCTTTTTTTTACCGACAGACTACAAGTAGCTGGCACAGCCTCTTAGGAACAGGCACCAAATAAACAAGGAATCCATGAATGGGACTTGCAGAAGGCCCCTCCCCCGGATTGCAGGGAGGAGGCGGCTGACCTGCGGAGCTGACCTGCGGAAGGTCCCCTCCCTGCATCGCAGGGGGAACATGGGGGCCGGGGGAGGGAGAATCGCTTCCTTTATTTGTTGCCAAATCCCTTTATATTCTCCCTACTGAGCTTGAAAGACCCCCCTCCCTCCTCCTCCTTGGGCATTTTAATTAGAGTCCCTGGAGGACAGAGCAGCCCCCTCGGCTTCATCCCCTCACCCCCACCCTGCACACAGGGGGGTCTCACCGAAGGCCTGCGGCTCTCCCCTTATCTCTGGGGTGTCTTTTGGCCACCCGGTCCCTCCCCTCTGCCCCCAGCAGGTGGCCTGCCACCAAGCTGGTGCCCAGGTTTGGGGTTGAGGATGGAGAAGGCCCCTGTTGGGTTTGGAGCACCTCCCCCCACCCCCGTAGCCATGGGACAGCGAGCAACCTTTTGGGTTTCTGCCCAGGCTCTCGTGCGAGTGTGCCCACTGACACAATCCCGGGGCCCCATCTCGTGGAGCTCACCTGCGGGGTCCTGGAGCTCCAGGCTGCAGGTCGGGCAGTGCAGGCATCCCTGGGGGTCTGCAGCACCTGGACCTCGCGCTCCCCGAGCCCAGGTTAACCCTGGGAACACGCGGAGGGAGGGACCCCAGCGAATCAAGAGCCCAGACAGAATCATTCTTGCTCAGTTAGTGGAATTGCTGTCTTCTATCCTGGGGTCATCAGGATACACAGCTGGCTTGGGCAGGGACCCCATTCTCTGCCTTGAGGGGCCCCAGATAGGGGGTGGGGTGGGGTAGTGCCCAACTGGTGGAAACTGCTTGCGGAGGGTAAAAGGCCCCCTGCGGGGCGGGGCGGAGGGGGGGGAGCAACTGCATCAAAAAACCCTAAGTGGGCTTCACTCTAGCAATGTGCTGTCTCGGTTCTGGAGGCCGGGAATCCAGAGCCGAGGC
The DNA here is from genome assembly GCA_028646535.1 of Procyon lotor. Classification (NCBI taxonomy): domain Eukaryota; kingdom Metazoa; phylum Chordata; class Mammalia; order Carnivora; family Procyonidae; genus Procyon; species Procyon lotor. The sequence continues at coordinate 37,576 of CM053606.1, forward strand.
CGGCCCTCTGGAACCTGCAGGGAAGACTCGTGCGACGCCTTGCCTGCTTCCGGCGCTGGCCTGCGGTCCCCGGCTCCCCCCTGTGGTCACTTGGCCCTCCTCTCCCTGCTCACCTGACTTCTGAGAAGGACTCCTCTTCCGACTGCCCTGTGGGCTCATCTCCACTCAGCCAAATATGTCTGCAATGACCCTACTTCCAAATAAGGTCAAATTCACTGGGGGTTGGGACCTGGACTCATCTCTTGGGGGACACAGTTCAACCCAGAACGGGAGACGTGGGAGACTGGCGAGCGGCAGGGGGACTGAGCAGCTGTGGGCGGTGGGACCCACGTGGGAAAGGGGCAGCCGGGAGGCAGCCAGGGTTGCCGGATCCCATGAGGACGCTGCTGTGAACCCGTGGTTCCCGTGAGCACAGGCACAGGAGGACCACAGGTGTCCAGGCGTGAGTGGCAGTGTCTCCGGGCTCTGGGCACCGAGAGTCTGGGGCAGTGACGCCCAGCAGCGGCAGCTCGTCGACGGGCGGAGCCTAAGTGGCTCTTCCACCGAAACAGCCGCTCCAGGGCTGAATCCCGAGGGACCAGGATGAGCCTGGGACCTTCCTCATGCGGGAAAGCCAAGATGTGCCCCCGAGGCCAGCTCTAGGGGCTCCGAGCACCAAGTCTGGGATGGTGTGAGCCTCAGAGCAGTCTCAGCCCGCCGGGCCAGTGGACGCCCGCCGGCCGGCACGCGTGGCCCGCAAGCGGGAATAAAGCGGCGCAGACCCGGAGGAGGAAGCTGGCCTCGGGCCCTGGAGCTCTGCAGCAGAGAGCAGCCCCGAGGGCTGCCGCCCTGGGCACCACGCCCGCATCGCCACTGCCCCACCGGTGACCTTGGCTGGGAAATGGTAGAACGGGGCCCACCGGGAAGGTCGGGGGCTTCCTCCAGGTTGTGCGACCCAAGGTGGGTGTTCAGAACCTACCTCCCACCCCACTCCCCATCCGCACTGCCTCTCGGATGCACGGAGACTTTGCCATCTGAACATGGGGCACAGCGGCCCCACGGGCAGCTCTAGCCACCCGATGCCCTAGAACTGCCCCCTCCCCAGACTGACGACCAGAAGGGCCTCCAGACATGGCCGGACGCCCCCTGGCCAACGACTGCTCATGGCTGGGACACACTGGGCTCCCGCACGGACGGCTTCACTCGGCCCAGCCCCCATCACCTGCGGTTGGCGGTTGCCCGCAGGCTGTCAGTGCCCCTCCTGGCCCCACTTCCTCTTGTCCTCACAAGAAGGGCCAGTGCCGTCAGCAGGCCCTGAGAGAGAGCGCAGGAGCTTTACGACAGACTATAGCGCCCTCCCCTTCCTTCCCTCTTATTATTAGGGATCGGGCTTCCTCTCTTTCTGGGCCTGCTTGGAAGTCAAACTTCCACACAGGTCCCGACACAGGGGAAAAACACCGTCTATCTGGGGTCCGCCCCGTCCGCACACCGGGCGTCCCTGGGGTGCATCCAGAGGTCATCCATGGGTCAGGGGGCTCCCGGCCGGAGGGGAAGTGGGCCGGGTCGGGAGGGACACGGCTCAGCCCAGCCCGGGGTCTCTGCTTTGGAGCACAGGAACTTGTCACCGGGTCTAAACAGGTTGAAATGCAGTCCCTTGCGGTTCATGATGCTCCTTCTCTGCAGAGTCCTGCTGGGACTTTTCTTGGTTGCCACCCCCAAGGTCTCCTCCCGGTCTCTGGTTTCTGCAGCCTCCCGGGGCCATCCGGCCGCCACCATGGCACTAGCTCTGTCCCCTTCCTCCCTTTGGCAAGGTTTAACTGAGGATAATCTGGACCTTCAGTGACCTCTTTAGGACACTGAAGACCTCCCCACACTGGTTCTTCCAAGACCTCTCTGTTCCCAGGTGTTGCCATCAACAGCCTCCCTGCCTGTCCTTGAGTGTCCTTCGAACTCAACCTCCTCTCTCCCTCCCTTCTGATCGGCCCTCGGCCCCTGGGCCCACTCAAACCCGAGGTTGCCCGCCACCACTGGGGGCTCTCAGGAACTCAGGGCTACCAGCAACCACCGAAGATGGGAGGCTGACTGGAAGCCTTGTTTTATCCGCTTGGACGAGGCCACTCCTCAGCACCCCAACCGAAATGCAGTCTACAGCCCCCATAAGACTACACATCTGGGCAGGAGAAACTCTTGAGGTCTCTTCCACCAACCTTTAGGGCAGGTGATCTCAAATTGTCTCATTAGCAGAAACACAATTCAGATAAAAATAGAAAGTGGCGGGGCACCTCAACCAACTCAGTGGGTTGAGCCTCTGCCTTCGGCTCAGGTCATGATCTCAGGGTCCTTGGATCAAGCCCCGCATCGGGCTCTCTGCTCAGTGGGGAGTCTGCTTCTCCCTCTCTCTCTGCCTGCCTCTCTGCCTACTTGTGATCTCTCTCTCTGTCAAATAAATAAATAAAATCTTAAAAAAAAAAAATAGAAAGTGGGGCAAAGGGGAGAACCAACTCTTTTAGATAAACCAGAGAATTTTGTATTCCTGTGTTTCTGCCTGACTCGCGGCTAGAATTTTGGAACAAAGCTGTACCAATTTCCATTTGTACCTTTCCAAAGGTGTGTACCTACAATGAGCTATATAGGTATGACTTTCTTCTACCCCTGGGTAATAGTATCAAATTAATTTATAAAATCCTGTGGAGAAGACTGTTCTGATTTGCTTACACAGAAACGAACTACCCCGAACACTCTTGTAAATAGAGAAGCTAACCAAGTACCATTCAAGTTTATGTGATTTGAGTAAAGCTTCGGTAAATAAGACTAGTTTAATGTTGTGAGTTTAATCAAAACAGCTGTATCCCTTGAGTGGCCTTCGGTCCAACGTGAGCCGGCAGGTTTATTCCATTTGAGTCTGCTCCTCGGATAAGCTGCTGTTATGTCCCCCAGATGTCTAAGATTATAAAAATTATGAATTCAGGAGGCGCCTGGGTGGCTCAGTGGGTTAAAGCCTCTGCCTTCGGCTCAGGTCATGATCTCAGGGTCCTGGGATTGAGCCCCACATCGGGCTCTCTGCTCAGTGGGGAGCCTGCTCCCCCCCCACTTGTGATCTCTCTCCTCTCTGTCAAATAAATAAATAAAAGGGCGCCTGGGTGGCTCAGTGGGTTAAAGCCTCTGCCTTCAGCTCAGGTCATGATCTCAGGGTCCTGGGATCGAGCCCCGCATCGGGCTCTCTGCTCAGCGGGGAGCCTGCTTCCCCCTCCCTCTCTGCCTGCCCCTCTGCCTACTTGTGATCTCTCTCTCTGTGTCCAATAAATAAATAAAATCTTAAAAAAAATTATGAATTCAACCTAAGAACAAGTGTATAGGGGGAGATGCCAAAACAATGAGCTACTCGGCACCCGTTACTACATGAATATCAAACACAGCAGAAAAAAAAAAAACCAACAACAATGTATTTAACACTCAGAAAATTTCTTTCTGCTTCTGTGATTTTTGAGGGGTACTTTCCGGGGCAAAGGCACGGAGGATAGGACACGTTTATGGGACTAGGGACTGGGGGCCAGGAGTGGAAGAGAGAGGTCTCCACTTTACAGCTGGCCGGGGCCCCATGGCCTCCGAGAGACCTCTGAAGATGAAGCCAGAAATAGGGAGCACCCAGCTTCCTCCTGGAATTTCCCCAAAGCCACTGCTGGTCGGCTAGGTAGGGTCCCGATCTGGCCTGGGACTCAGGATCCCCCCCGGGGTCTGATCACTACTCCGGAAAAGGTGGAGACGAGAGAGTCCAGCCCCAGCTTCCTCCTGGTGGGGCACAGGATGCTGGGGGATGACTTCTCGGCCACAGGATATGTGGCTGCAGTGCCAGCCGACCCAAGTGACCTGATGCTAGTGGGTAAGCGAGGCGGGAGGGAAGCAGGCTGTGAGGCTGGGCCCTGGGGGTCAGGGTCTGGGGCGGGGAGGCAGGAGCCTGAGCTGAGCCTGGGGCCCTGACACCACATCGTTTCACCTCCAGGAGCCATGGGAGCCCTCCGTCTCTTCCTGTTGGCCGTCCTGCTGTACTCGGAGCGTGGTGAGCCGCGGGCACCCGGCCGGGGTCTGTGCTGGTGGGCATGGCTGTGCGGGGCCGCGTGTGCCCACGGGAGGGGGGGTGCACCCTCGCTGGAGGGGTCTGCCCTCCAGGACCCCAGAGGGTGGGGAGGGGCCGTGGCTGGGGACTGAAGGGGTCTGACGGTGTCCCCCCCGCCACCCCCGGGGCCAGCCCTGAGCCTGCAGTGCTACACCTGCGGGAATATGGAGGCCGGCGGTCCGTGCCACCCGATCCGGTGTCCGATGGAGGGCGTCTGCTACAGCAGTAACGTGACCTTGACCATGGTCGATGGTGAGTCCACAGTGGCCAGCAGGTTGGGGCGGCTCAGGGAGCTCTGTTCTGAGGCTCCCCCAGCCCCTCGGAGGAGCGTGAGCCTGGCAGGGGCCAAGCTCCCACCTGCCTCAGCGTCCGTCGTCCATCCGTCCGTCTGCATGGAGAGGGGCTGGCCTCCAGAGGGGGACGGGGCTCCAGCAGAGGATGGAGGGCAAGTGCCCCAGGGGGCGGGGGGCCAGGGAAGAGCCCAGGAGGCTGTGAGGGGCGGGGGCCTCTCGTGCCAGGCTCCCCCTTCTTGGCCACAGGAAAGCAGATGACGTTCCAGCAGAAGGGGTGCACTCTCTCGTGCCACGAAGCTGACAAGATAATACGGGAGCTGTCGAAGATGAGCCACCCCGAGGTCTGGGACCATCCGGGCCTGTGGGGCCTACCTCAGCTTGAAATGCAGGGTCTGCAGTGCTGTGGGAAGGACCTCTGTAACGGGGGGCCACAGCGCCTGGGCCCTGGCGGGGGGCTGGTGCTCAGCCTGGGGCCCGTCTTGCTCTGGGCCCTGCTGTGACCGGCCTGACTCTCCAGCACGGAAAGCAGGGTCTCACGCAGGGGGCACACCCGTGCACACACAGGCGCACACACACCTGCACGCACAGACCCTGCAGACCCTCCGCCACCCCTGCCCAGCCCCCCCCACACACACACACCCCTGTCCTGTTTTGCAAACACCATCAACCAATCCCTGGCCCGAAATGCAGAGGGGCCTCTAGGAGAGCAAAGCCGGCGCCCAGTCCGAGGTCCTGCCCCCAGTGCCCCAGCCCCCGCCAGGAGAAAATAAACCCTTTCCGCATCTTCCTCTGCTCTCTGCTTGTCCTTCGCCCCCCTAGGGGTGGTGGGGGGCTCTCGAGGCCTGCCTGGGAGGGAGACTGTTCTGCGGCTTGGTTTTCCCTCAGCTGGGCGGGCGGGGGCCCGAGGCCCCCGGGGCTGGGAGCGGTTCTGGAGGGGCTAGCTGGGCACAGCTGGGGGCTGGCTCCCGCTCCTCCCCATGAAGCGTTTCCTCCGATGCACAGGACCTGCCTCCCAGTCTGCCAGGGCCTCTCTGCGGCGATGCGCTGGGTGGGGGCAGGGGGGCGGGTGTTCAGCCGAGGCAGGTGCTGCTGGTGGTGGTGGGAGAGGGGCTCTCTGCGGGCTCCTTTCCTCTTCCACACACTCCTCCCCGCCGAGCTCCTGCCCTCAAGGGTGACCCTGAAGCTCAGAGCCCCGCCCCCCTCGCCCACAGGACCCTGCTCCTCCCCATGGGACGGAGAGCCCGAGCTTCATCTCCCTCTTAGGTCCCCCCAGTCGCCTCTTCCAGGAGGAGAAGCCCCCTCCCCTCCCCGCCCGATCCAGCAAACCCCACGTGTGTCTCCGCGAACTCCACGGGATTGTCAAGGCCAGGTCTGCAGGGCCTTCCCTTCATAAGCAGGGAAACTGAGGCACAGGGCGCTTCATGCCAGTTTGTGCCAAAGACGAGGAACCAGAAGTGTCTGCTGCCCGCATGTGCCGCACACACCTCCATGGCGCAGACCAAGTGACACCAAGGGCGTGGCCCTGCCCCAGGCTGGGGGTGCTGAGGGGAGGACGGGGACCGGGGAAGGGGACACCAGCCCCCACGGGCAGGTCCTGGGGGTCTGGAGATCTGAAGCCTCTTCCCCATCCGCCCTCCTCCCCGCATCTCCCAACTCGCCCCCCACGGCGCTGGCCGCAGCCCACACACCCTGACTCCACAGCCCTGGAGTGACCGACCGACCGTGCCATGAGGTGGGGGAGGGCTCCAGAGTGAGGGTGCGTGGGTGGGGGGGACCGGGAATGCTCAGTGGGCAGAGGGGTTTGAAGAACCACATCCTGTGGGCCGTCTTGCACCTCCTGACCCCACCCTGTCCTTCCCCCATGACCTTGGGCAAGGGCCCACATCCTCTGGCCGCCCCGTGAAGGCTCAGTGCTGACCAGGGCCCTCCACGGGGGCCGGCACAGGCCAAGGGGACGCAGCCAGGTCCTGTCCCCCCGCAGCGGCATGGACGGTGGCCAGAGCTGCCAGCCCGCGTGCTTACCATGACATGACCTCCTCGGGCTTCTCCATCCATCCATCCTGATAAGTGGGACTCGTTCCTGAAGGTAACAGGCCTTTCCTTTTGGATCGCTGTATCCTGACAACAGGCAAACTTTTTTCACTGTTTATATTCCTAAATGTATTAATGGGTCACCTAAAAATATCTTCTGTTAATATATGAAGAGATTTTCTTATGTTTCTTCTTAAAATTGCCAAGTCCTCCATTTTCAATTTGTGTTTTGATCCATCGGAAATGTGTTCTCCCTGACACCCCAGCCCTGCCCCAACAGGGTCGGGGGCAGAGCTCGTCCTTCTCTGATCTGCTGCCCGGACACCCCCACATACCCTCTGCGGCCACGGCAGGTGGGAGGTCTGGGGAATGGCCGCCCACCCCCCCATTCTCCTTTCTCACCGAGCTTACTCCACGCTGCCTTTAAAACGTTTCAGCTTTTCTTTCTGAAATAGGTTCACACTTACAAAGAGGTTTCAAAAATAGTACAGAGTTCCTATATTCCCTTCAGTCTGCTTCACCCGATATTAACTTCTTACATAACCAGGGTCAAAAACAGGAAATCCGCCCCGAAGCCGACTCTCACAGAGCCACACTGCAGACCCTGGGCCCAGCCGGCAGCGCACGCGGGGCTTTGCTGGCGTCCAGAGCCCAGTCCCGGGAGCCGCACGCACCCACGGTCCTCTCCCAGGACCGGCTCCTCCAGCTTTCCCACGGCTCCCGGCCACTCCCGGCCGATGCCCGGGACCAACTCCTAGGCTTTCCCTCCACCTCGTTCTAAGACCTCAATTAATCGTGACTATTCTTGCTCTGGACTGCCCACACTTCCTAGGGTTTACCTCCGTTTGTGAACTGGAAATGCCAGGTTTACCTCCCTGTTTGTGAACTAGAAACAACTCCAGGGCCCACAGGAAGTGAAGTCCCAGGTCCGACCGGGTGTCTCCACCTCGCCCTGGGCAGTTCCCACCGGAGGGAGGCCCGTGGGCACGGGATCCGAGAACAGTGCTCTCCTGAGAGCTGCCTGACTCGAGTCAAAGTGGGTCTTTCTGTCTGTGTGGGTTCGGCGTCTGTCCTGCCCGGTCCTGCTGCACAGTGAGGAATGCGCGCCCGTTGGGCACTCCCCTTTCTGTGCAATGGGTGGGCAGCCTCACTTGCCTCCCCGGCCCAGCTGCTGGTCACACTGAGCAGGGAGGCCTCCTGGCGTGCGAGGTGTGGAGTGTGCAGGGTGCACGTGTCTATGTGGTGTGTGCGTGTGAGTGGGGGTCGTGTGTGTTCAGGGAGGGGACTCGATGCGGGCAGAGCCACGTGCTTGGGCGTCAGGACAGAACGAGGTCCTGGTGGCCCTCTGGGGTCCTGCTCCCGTAGGGCCTGGCCCAGCCTGAGCAGCAGAGGGAAGGTGAGGGGCACGGAGACAGTGGGCTCCTTTGGCCCGGTAGGTGGCAGGTCAAGGCACTGGGCGCCCTGCGTGGAGACGGGCCGCCCCCAGCCCACCCAGAGCGGGAGACTGAAGACCTTCCCAGCCTCCTCGGCCATTCCTGCCGCCTTGGATGCAGGTGAGGAGAGAAAATCTCTGTCCAAACGGGAGAGCCTGCTGCAGAAACAATGCAGGAACTCAGCGTTCAAGATCTTGGGGCCCTGACGGGAACCTCCCCTTCCTGAAAGAGCTGCCAGTCACTTCCGAAGCTGGAGGTGGGGGCCGGGAGAGGTGGGGGTGGGGCGGACTCGTGAGCCTCCCCCCCCACTGACGAGGGAGCAGAAAGCAAGCTGAGGAGGAAGCAAAAGCTGACACCCCACGCCACCCCCACTCCTCAGTGGGACACCTGTGACCTTCCTCCCGGAAGCTCCCAGCGACGTACTGGTAGTGCCTCTAGAGGGAAAAACAACCCAGTAACTTGACAGTGGCAAGGCCTCCCGTGGGAGTCCTCTTTCACATACGAAAACCCTTCTGAAACCTCCCTTTTCCTTACCGCTCCCCTCACAATCCGGGCGCAGCAGCTCCTTCTGCCTACCGGTTCCCGGTTCCGTCCCTGGGCTTTAATAAAACCACCTTTTTGCACCAAAGACGTCTCAAGAATTCTTTCTTGGTCCCGGGCTCCCGACCCCACCCCACCGCACCTCACCTACCTTCCCAAACGGCATCAGAACGCCTCCCCGCCTGCGGGCGCCCAGAGACCGACACACAGCCAGGGTTCAGCTCAGGGCAAGAGCGGGCCTGGTCTGGAGCAGGTGGGAGGGGGGGCCTCTGGAGGGGTGGAGTGAGGAGGTCAAGGGCAGAGGCAGCCGGGAAGAAGGGGACACCAGAGGGGCTGGGGCTGGGGCTCCGTGGGCGGGCAGCAAAGCCCCGCGGGGCGCGTGCGCGGGGAGCGCGCGAGCCGCAGGCACCAGGGTCGCGGGCAGAGTCACACCGGAGGACACCGGCGTCTGTGGACTCCCCACGGTCCCTACGGGGAGGGGCGCGCCTCCGCCTGCACCTTGGGGCCGCGAGGGACCGAGTCCATGCCCCGCTCCCTGGGCATGCGCTGGAGAAATCTCCACCTTGTCCCTTGGAGAAGTGCTTCTGTCCCCGGACGAGGTGACCGGGCGGCCCGCTGCTCTCCCGCGGGCCCGCCGCTCTGTCTGGACCCCCAGGCGGGAGCTGCCCCTGCCCGCCCTGCCCCGCGCGCCCCTGCTCTGGGGGAAATGCCCCGGTCTGTCCCCGATGCTCGCGGAGCGGTTTTCCGGGGTCTGGTTTTGTGTTTTTGTTTTGTGTTTCCCAACATGGCAGTTTGCGGTCGGGCGCCAGTGAGTGTGCACAAAGGCCGTCGCGCCGCGCCGTGACCGCGAACTTCAGTTCCTGGGGGTCCTGCTCCTCCAAGCTCGGCGGCACCTGGGCACACCCGGTTCCAGGCTGGGCGCTGTCCGGGCTGAGCTCGGAGGCCCCTTTCTGGGGGAGGCCGTTCCCTTCAGCCCCCTGCATGGCCGCGGTGCCGCCCCTGGTCCCCCTGCCTTCCCCACCCGTCACCGGTCCTGGCCCCCAGGGGTGACGTGGTTTTGGAGTATAGGTGAGGCTCAGTGGGGGTGGGTCCGGAGCTGACGACCAAGAAAGAATTCTTGGGAGGTCTTTGATGCAAAATGCTAGTTTTATTAAAGCCCAGGGCTGGGACCCCGGGCAGAAGGAGCTGCTGCCCAGGGCTTGTGAGGGGTGGCTGATTCTGTACTTGGGGGTTGCAGGTAGGGAAAAAGGGAGATTTTCCAAAGAACCTCCATATGTGGGGCATCTGGTTGGCTCAGTGGGTTAAAGCCTCTGCCTTTGGCTCAGGTCATGATTTTAGGGTCCTGGAATCGAGCCCCACATCAAGCCCCACATCGAGCCCCGCTGAGCAGGGAGGCCGCTTCCCACCCCGCCTCTCTGCCTGCTTGTGATCTCTCTCTCTGTCAAATAAATAAAATCTTTAAAAAAAGCAACCTCCACATGCTAAAGAGGGCTCACAGGATACCGGAGGCCTTGCCATTGTCAAGTTAAGGTTGTTTTTCCCTTTAGGGAGGCATTAGCAGTCAGAGTTGGGAGTTGGGAGCTTCCCGGAGGAAGGTCACGCCCGTCCTCCCCAGGTGTCGGCAGGGGGAGGGAGAGGTTGCAGGAGTCAGCTCCAGCTTGGTCCTCAGCTGGCCTTCTGCCCCCCCATCCGCTTCACTGCTGGGTACTCGAGCGTGGGAGGGCTGAGGCGGGCGCTGGGGACAGCGGCAAGGGCCCCCTGCCGCAGCCCTCACACGCACACGCACGTGTGCGCACGCGCAAGCACACGCGCTGTGCAGAATACGGGGGTCCCCAGGGGTCACCTGCAGAGACCCCCTCATCAGGTTCTGGGGGACCCTTGAGGCCACGCCCACTTTACGGGGGGTGGGGGGGTAGCTGCCGTTCCCACAGCTGCAAGCAAGGTCATCTGCATTTACCATTCCATTGATTTTGCAAACATGATGGTTTCGTTACTTAGGTAACTATTTTCTGTAAGAAAGTCCTAATAAACCCTCTGAAAAATAAGTGTCAGTAACCAGGGGTTTTTGTGGTGCCTTCCAGAGTGGTGCTGAACTCAGTATAGTGGCTTCTGATTAGATTTTTTTATAAAATGGGGCACCTGGGTGGCTCAGTTGGTTAACTGTCTGCCTTGGGCTCTGAGGTCCTGGGATGGGGCTCCTGGGATCCAGCCCGGGTGATGGGCTCCCTGCTCAGCAGGGAGCCTGCTTCTCCCTCTCCCTCTGCCCCTCCCCCAGCTTGTGTGCTCGCTCTTTTTCAAATAATTTTTTTAAAGATTTCATTTATTAAAAAAAAGATTTCATTTATTTATTTGACACAGAGAGAGAGATCACAAGCAAGCAGAGCAGCAGGCAGAGGGAGAAGCAGGCTCCCCGCTGAGCAGAGAGCCCGATGCGGGACTCGATTCCAGGACCCCGGGATCATGACCTGAGCCAAAGGCAGACGTTTAACCAACTGAGCTACTCAGGAGCCCCTCAAGTAATTTTTTTTAAAGATTTTATTTATTTGACAGAGAGAGAGTACAAGCAGGGAGAGCAGCAGAGGGAAAGGGAGAAGCAGGCTCTCCACTGAGCAGGGCGCCCCACGTGGGCCTGGATCCCAGGACCCCGGGTTTGGCATCATGACCCGAGCAGAAGGCAGACACTTAACTGACTGAGCCCCCAGACGTCCTCAAATAAATAAAATCTTGAAAAAAAAAAAATAGAACAGAGCAAGACAGAACTGGATAGAATAGAAAATACTGAGTGCCCCCCACACAGTAAGGATTTGCATATACTGGTCATAATTTGTACAGTGGATTTGGGTTAAAAATGTGGGACAGTGCACTCACTAAGGCATGAGCCTCCTGGAGCGTGGGGGAGGCTCGCAACCACCCCCAAGAAGGGGCAGGGCTGTGGCTGAGCCTCACCCCAGCCTGGATCCTACCCCTGGGCCCACAGAGAATTCTCCCGGGGCCCAGGCTGAGGCTTGGTTTTGGGGGTGTTGGGGAGCTCAGGGAAAACCCCGTCCCTCACCAGACCCAAAGTCATGAGTTGTGGGAACCGTTGGAAGACCCACGAGGCACACGGCAGGTGAAATGTTGTTATGACCAAGCCAGCTTTCAAATGCTCCCTATCATCCCCTTCCTGTCCTGGTGTCCAGGGAGCTCCCTTCAAGAGAGCCTGCAGGGGCTGAGCTCCCAGGATCCTGCCCCACACCTACCAGCTCCCCCAGTGGTTCCCAGCTGCCCCCCACCACTGGGCCCCTCCCCCAGGCCTCCCTCCAACCATCCCTGGCCCTCCCTGCATCGGGCCCTGAAGGCTCCCCCCTCTCACCCTGCGCCCCCCTCCTTCTTCACAGAGTCCCTGAGCATCCCTCTCCTGACGCTGACTCTCCCTTGGGGTCCCCTTCCAGGGCACCCAGACTGACACTTCTCTGCCCCTCCCCTCCCTGCTCCTCCCCCTTCCCTCCTCTTCCAGGCAAGGAGGAGTCAGTGTGAGGGGCTGAGGGCAAGGGTGGCGGCAGTGGGTAGGGAGCCCTCCAGGGAGACCTGTGACCAAGGACCAAGGACCAAGCATGCAAGGAAAGGGGCAGAGGTGGCACATCTGGGTGTCCAGGAACATGTCTTCTCTTGGAGGGGCCCTATCTGTCCTTACCGCCTCGGGTCTGGGTTCTGAGGACAGCCTCGCTCACCTTCTTTCCCATCTGCTATGCTGAGCGGGGAGTTTTCTGCATTTCCTCGTCGAAATTTTACAGGTAAGCTAGTCTGCAAAAGGTAAGAGAGGCGTCTTGGGGTCGAAGCCATTTCGCTGGCTGAGTGCAGCAGCCACAGAGGGGCCACTGTGTAGGACGGACCTCAAGAGAGGCAGATGGGACCAGCACAGGGCCCCGGGGCGGGGGGGTGGGGGGGCACCCAAGCCCGGCGCCTCCTGCCCTGAGGAAGCCTCTGCTGATGGGCAACCCACTGGCAGGCCTGAAGCTCTCCAGAAGCAGGTGGGGGTCGAAGTCTAGAGCGAGGCACGTCTTGCCTCCTGCCGTCTGGGCTCCCCGGACCATAGATGGCAGTTTTCTGCCCCTCCGTGGAGGTGGCAAAGGGCCGGAGCTGTGCTGATGGCTCTGTCGGAGAAACTCAGAGCCTCACTCACTCTCCCGCCTAGCTGGGCCCCACGCTCCCACCGGGCAGACCCTCGGGGAGGGTGCACAGGGTCCCGGGGCCAGCACCCCACCAGGATCAAGGTCCCACTCCCAGCAAGACAGCAGCAAGTGTGCCCGTGGAGGCCTCTTCCTCCCCCCCCAACTGAACACCTTGTGAAGCCGGTGCAGATTTGCTTGTGAGAGGGGAGGACCCCCGAGCCTCAAGTCTAGGAGCTCTGCTGGGCCAGCCTGGAGGGTCCTGTACCAGGGCCCGGGGCAGGGGCGGCAGGGAAAGGATGCAGCCGGCCTGTCCCGGGACCCAGTGAGTGAATCCACAGAGTGTCCAGAAAAATGGAGACCCAGCCGGACCAGACTGACCACAGCCTCTGTGGTGGACGGGCCCCAGCCTCACGGTCTGCAGCAGGGGCCCTGCTCGATCTAGGGAGCCGGAAGGGACACGCAGTGGTCAAGGAAGAGGGAAGGGTCCTGCGAAGGGAGGTGGAAGGACAGGGAGGGGTGCTGGGGCAGGAGCCGTGCCTGAGGAGGGCCCTGTGAGCCGGGCGAGAAGGGGGCTGTCCGGGGGAGAAAGGCTCGAGCACCTGTCCCGGTCCTGCCGGGCTCACATCTGGGGGTGGGTGGGGGCGGAGGGGACGCTGCTAGTAGGGAGGTGGTGCAGGAGGACCCACGCTTTTGCCTCCTGCGAGCCCAGCTCCCAGCCAGCACCGGGGACAGGGCCAGGGCCCACCTTAAGGCTGGAGGGAGAGGGGCCTCCCAGGGCCACCAGGGTATGGAGGAGGTCTGAGGCTGTTTAGGAACATGTTCAGACAGAACCCCACCTGCAGGCGAGAGCTCGGTGGGAGGTGGGTCTGGCTGATGGCCGCGTAGCTGAGGCGAGAGCGGGACCTTCTGCCAAACGGGCCGTGGCTCTTTTCCAGGTGCCCTTGGGTAGAGTTCCGTGGCCACGGCTATGAGGGACGGCCCTGCCCCCGCGTCTCCATCAACCCACAGCAAAGGTCAGCCTCGCGGCGCCCAGCCCCAGATGCAAGATCCGAACGTTCTGGTCCCACCGGGCACCGCCCGTCATGTGGGGCAGGGGTCTCGGCGCGCCCTGCAGCACGTTCTGTGACGGGTCCCGACGGGCCATCTCAGAGCCCGGGTCTGCTGACCTAGAGTCCCACCGACTGTCCCCGGGGCTCCGCACGGCCGGCCACCAGGCCATCTGGGGAGGCTCTCAGGCCGTGTCTGTAGGAAGCCTGCGGTCTTGCACGTGAAGGGGCCCGGAGAACTATGACCCCAGCACCTTCCCGGCCGCTCTCCCTCCTGCAGCCCCTCCCACAGCCCCCCTCCCTGCAGCTCTCCCACCCGCAGCCCTGTGCCATCCTTGCAAACATCGCACTTTTTTTATCTTCTAAATTCTAAGTGGGGTGGGAGTTTTTTTGTTTTGGGGGGTTTTTTTAAGCTTCTAAATGCTAAGCATGTGTGTGTGTGTGTGTGTGTGTGTGCTTAACTTCTAAATTCTAGGTGGCTTTCTATCCCACAACACCAACCCTCAAGCTGTGTTTCCGCACAAACATGCTCGTCTGATTGTTCACTGAGCATCAGATCTCGCCTGGCGGGATTCTGTGTCCAGGAGAAGGGCCAGGTACTTCCAGGGCAGGAGGGGGGATCTCTTCTGAACGGCGCTCGAGCAGAAATGCAAGGGTGCAGGCCGAGGAGGTCTGGAGCAGACTTCCTGCTCCAGGATTGGGGACAGCTGTGCAAAGGGCCTGAGGCAGGAGCCTGTGACAGGATGAGCTGAGCCTGAGGCTGGAGCCGATGCTTTGAAATCCAGTAGCACTTTGGACTGTTCCCTGGGAGAAGCGGGGCCAGCCTGAGGGGGGCACGCTGAGGCTCCGCTCAGAGACAGGGAGCTGTGCCCAGAGGGGGAAGGCGGGCGTACAGAGCCCCACAGTGTGGCCTCGCCAGCGGCCACTGGCCTCTCGGGCTGCTCTCCTTGCACACTGAGCCCCCACTGCCCGACAATGCCTTGCCTTCCATCCGGCTAGAGCCCGAGCGAGAGTGGCTGGCCCCGGGCTCCCTGGCATCCAAGAGACGGGGTCTGCACGCTTCCCCGCAGGACCCCTAAGCAGAGACCCACAGTGCGAGTCTCGGAACCACGGGAGAGAGGGGCAGCTCCAGGTGGGAGAGCACCAGGCCTCCGAGACGCTGCTGCTGGGCCCCGAGGAGGCCAAGAGCACCTGCCGGAATTCGGGAACACCGCCCACAGGCAGACGCCGCTAGCGCTGCCACGTCCTGGGCCTGGGCTCTCTCTCTTAGGGCGAGAGCACAGACTGCGGGCCGAGGACGCCAGCCCTGCCCACGCCCCGGCCGCGTCTCCAGCCTTGGCGCTCCTCTCATTGGCCCCTGCAGCCCATGGAGCCCCTTTTGTGCAGACGGTGAGGGCAGCAGGCTCCCGTCTGCCCCAGTTCCGGACCAGCCAGGCCGTGCACACACCTGGGTCCAGACCCCGGACCGGACTAGGAGGCATCCGGCAGCAAATGGGCCCTCCAAACCCAGAGGCCCCGCAATCCAAAATCCAGCCGTTTCTGCCAGAAGAAAGTTCCCCAGGAAGCGTGAGTAGGGGCGGAGCTGCCGGACGAAACCCAAAGACTTGGGCAAGCCCGAGAAAGGCAAGCAGGAGCAGACGCAGGGGTGCCCGCAGACACAAGTACGCAGGTGGACTCGCGCCCGGCCATCCGGGGGTGTCCCGTGCGCGTGAAGGAGCCTCGCAGAGATCGGGGTTGGAGGAGGGGGCTCGAGTGGGCCCACCGTGCTGGGCAGGCCTGATAACGGAGGTATCCCCAGGCGTCACTGTGGTCCCGGGGAACACGGGTGGCTGGTAAGTCCTGGGCATGCCAAGCCCTGGATGGGGGCCTCCTTTGGGAGGAAGGGGTCTGAGCGCACGAGCCTCTGTCCACAACACCCACCCGGCCGGACCGGCCAAAAACCCTTTCTGTACTACGAAATGCCTCCTAGAAATGAACTTGAGACCCAGTCATTCTACATCTAGAGGGGAAGGTTTTTGGAAGGACCCTACAGATTATGTCATCAGGCACTCCACAGGCTTAGCCATATATGTTCAGACACATTTTCCTTTTTTTTTTTAAGATAGTATTTATTTTATTTGACAGAGATAGAGATCACAAGCAAGCAGAGAGAGAGGAGGAAGCAGGCTCCCCGCTGAGCAGAGAGCCCGGGACCCTGAGATCATGACCTGAGCCAAAGGCAGAGGCTTTAACCCACTGAGCCACCCAGGTGCCCCCAGACACATTTTCAAAGGCCATCTGAGTTCCCTGCCTGCTCTGCGCAGGGACCTTGGGACACGTTATAAGCTGGTTGTCTCAAATCACAAGAGCCCTCCGGGTCACAGGGTCCTGTCTTGCATGGGGCAGAGCCCACATATGCTTCCCACCACAAATACTGCCCAAGCCCCCCTCAAGGGCTGGAGGTGGTGTGGGTGCTGGGCACTGCTCTCAAGGGCCGACCTGCTGGACGGAATCAAGAAGCAAGGAGCCCATACCGAAAATGATGGGCACTGCCTAAAGAAATGTGTGCCTCTTATGGGGACCCTAATCCATCTTACCTCCGGAGGTAAGCTCCAGAAGGGGTAACCAAGGGCTATGGCTTACTGCATGTCCCCGGGGACCACAGGACCATCACCCCTAGAAGTGTGGAACCCCACAGATATCACCGCTCCTTGGCGGGGGACCTCTTGGGACATGCGCAGAGCCCCACCTTCAGCCCCCAAGGAGAGAGCCTCTAAAGCCTTCCCAAGTTGATCCATCCCACATCATGGGGATGTTACAAAGAACCACACAATGTCTGACCTTGATCCCCAACCGGTGAAGACACACACGCACACTTATGTGCACCCTCGCACACACCGACCACACACTCCCCCGCACACTCACATGGCCCTTCACGTACCCCTAGACCTTTCCCACAGGACCAGTGCATTACAGGGGTCCCTCTCCCATGCAGCTCCCCCCTGGCCACCCTGCCATTCTGCCCCGGCTCCCTCCCCCTCACCTGTCCTCCCCAACAGGAGGAAGAAGAAGAGGAAGAAGCCTCTTCCCCGGGCACCCTCCACCACCCTCACCACAGGTCAGGTGCCATCCAGAAAGTTTGAGAGAAGATCAGATGTCACAGCCCCTCCCAGGAAGCTCGCTGTGAAACTGCAAAGTGCATTTCCCAAACAAGGAGGGGGTTGAGACTCAGCAAAGGGTCCTGCCGCAACGGCCCTGCCCCTGCCATAGGAGGGGAAACCAACAAATTGGAGGGGGGGTCGGGGATAGGGGGAGCGGACCGGGGCAGGCAGCCGCCGCAAGCCCAGCATCTCCAGCCACCCCGGCTGCAATTGGTCTCCCAGCCTGGCCAATGAGAAGCAGGATGCAAGGCCGCGGAGCCCTCCCAGGCCGCCCTCGCCCAGAGCCCGGCCTCCCGGACCAGAGGACCAGAGTGGATGGTGCGGGGCCAGCCCCGGAATGCCTACTGAGACAGGGCGCGAAAGGCTGTGCGGACCGGCTAAGGACGCTGGCTTTATCCTACGGGGCCTCTGGCTCCGCCCGAGGCTGGCTTTGTGAAACGATCCCCCAGCTGCACAGTGAGCTGGGGGCCTGGGAGCATCCTGGCTGAGTGTCTTGGCCCAGGTCGGGGCAGCCACAGAAGAGGCAGCCCCTGCGCCCAGAGCAAAAAGGAATCCAGAACCAGCAAAGATGGATGTCCTGCCGGGGAGCCCGGTGGCCCACAACCACTGCCCCTTCCCCCCCGGGACCTTCCTCCACCCCCCACCCCACGGGACGGCTAAGGGCTCAGCCCCGGGGTGCCAGGAGCCCAGGACCACAGGGAGCCCGGGGCCGAGGGGGCAGCGTGCTAGAGGCAAGCTCCCGACCTCCTGCCCGCCCGCAGCCGGCCCGGCCGCCCGGGTGTCAGAAACGCTCCCACTGGACTCGGCGGAAGGGACGCGAGCCCTCCCTGTGCGCGACCGGCTAAGGTGGGCCCCCGTCCCCGCCCCCACACGCTCGTCACGCGTCGCCGGGCTGCCCCGCGATGACGCGCGCCCCGCGTGGGGACGAGAAGGACCGGACGGACCGGCCAGCGACACCTCCCTGGGGTTGGGCTCCGGGCCCGGCGTGGGGGCCTCCCCAACCCGGGCGGGTCGGGGAACTCCGACCCCGCGCCCGCCCCCGGAACCCCCGACTCCGCCCCTGCACCCCCCGCCCCCGGAACCCCGACTCCGCCCCTGCGCCCCCCGCCCGCGGGAGCCCCGACTCCGCCCCTGCGCCCCCCGCCCGCGGGAGCCCCGACTCCGCCCCTGCGCCCCCCGCCCGCGGGAGCCCTGACTCCGCCCCTGCTCCCCCCGCCCGCGGGAGCGCCGACTCCGCCCGCTGTCCCCCGCCCGCCGCGGCTGCTGGGAGTCTGGGGCTGTCCTACGCTTGAGCGCCAGGCTTGGGGAGCTCGGCGAGGCCGTGGACCTGCGTCTGCCCCGCGTGAGTCTGCGGGGCCCGGACTGGGGCGGGGGCGCGGGGACGAGCCCCCTGGCACCCGGCAGGACGGAGAGGGGCGGCGAGCAGGGTGCCGGGAGGGAAGCGGGAGGGTCTGGAGGAGGCTGGGAGGCCGGGCTTACGGGTGGGCCCGGCGCTTGGGGGCTGAGCCTCCACTCCCTTCCCCCAGCCCTTCCTAATAGTTCCCGAGATCCGGGCTGGAGCGGGCCCAGACCAACACACCAGGCACCCTCCCTGGCCGGGCGACCCGGAGCCGCGCAGGCATGGGGCCCATCACCCGACTCTAGGTTCCCCTTCACCTCTCCGGTGGGGACTGGTGAGGGGCAGCGTTGCTGAATCAAGAAGGGGGCTGGGATCCCGGCAGGCCCGCAGGATGGGAAGAATTAGGGGCCCTACCTGGTGGACCACCCTGGGGGCTGGAGCCTACCCTGGAAAGGGGAGAGAGCTTGTTTGGCAAAGATTATGCAAGCGTATGTGGTGCCTAGGAACGTCAGCCCCCAAAGCCTCCCAACTCCCTACCCCCTGCGGAGCCACCTGACTCCCTCGGATCTTTGAGGACAAGGACTAGCTCCTACCTCTGTAGTGGCCCCCAGTCCCCGGATGCCTGGCTTTGTATCAGCCCCGTGAGCCTGGGGGAGGAGTGGGCAGTCCAAGTCCCAGAGGGCACTGTCGCGAGGCCCCCTGGTGCCCCTCATGGCTCCCATTGCCTGACCCTGCTCGTGTCCATCCACTCCAGCCAGTGCCTTGACTCAGCCCAGCGGGGCCTGTTTGGTCGCATGCCTGCCCGGGGACAGGGGGGACTCTGGCTGTGACTGGTGGTTGTGCATTCCAGAACTTCCCAGAGAACAGCTCAGAGCTTCTCCAGGCCCAAACCTCACTCTCTAGGAGGGGAGCTGGGGCTCCTTCCTCCCTGTGCTGCCCGGGTCTGGAGCTGGGCTCGCCCTCTGTTCTTGGGCATCCGCAGCATCTGCCCCAGACCTCGGGATGTCAGCCCAGGCCCAGAACTGGGCGCGGGCAGCCTGTTCTCTCCCTGGCATTCCTCTTCCCAGTGCCTGGGACCCAGCTCCCCAGGCCTAGAAGGCCCTTCCCCCGTCCAGGGCTGCCCCCCCGCCCACCCACACCTCGCCTCCCGCAGAACAGGAATCAGAGCCCCCCTGCTCAGCTCCCAGTGCTTCCTCCACCCACCGGTCTCTGCCCACCAGCCTCTGCCCACCGGTCTCTGCCCACTGGCCTCTGCCTGGGACAGGGTCCTGATGGAGGGCACCAGGGAGCCCCCATAGATGCAGATCCACCTAGCTGAACCTCACTGAACCTCTTTTCAGGCAGGAAATGGGGGAATAGCAGATATTTACAGGCTCGCTGTCGTCAGCACTGAATCATATACCGAGTGGGAAGCACCCTTCCTCCGCAACACAAACCCCTGGAGGCGGGTGCCCAGCACGCAGCCAGCCCCGGAGTCCTCATGGCAGGAATGGAGCTGGCTCGTGGAAAGTTCTGGATGTGAACCGGCTAATATTCCTGGTCACGACCCCCCGCCCCCAGCACCAGCACCAGCAGGGACCACGCTCTTGGCCTTCCTTTCTGTGTGATCCTGAGATCTTTCATGAGCACCCCCGACTCACGCGGGGCAGACGCAAGCCCTGCAGGCTGCGGGGGTCTCAGCGAGGAGGAGTGTGCACTGAGCAAGGGGTGGGTGGGGGTGGAGCAGGAGGACCCTCGGTGTGATGGCTGTGTAGCTGCCAGAAGGCAGGGCCGCTCCCAACCCCACCATCTATCAAATGGGGGGCAGCGTCCCTCCTCCCAGAGGGCAGCCGGGTCCCCCACTGAGTTGTTCTCTAAGCAGGACCCGTATCTTGGGCTTTGTGAGACCCCAGACCGGACGCCCATCTCCTCCAGAATGAAAGTCTTCCTGCCCGTGCTGCTGGCTGCCCTGCTGGGTGTGGAGCAAGGTGAGAGCCCCCCTTCCCGGCCCCAGGCCTTCGAGGGAGCGGTGCTTTCCTCCTGGACTCTCCCTCTGGTTTCTCTCGAAAGCGGTGCCCAGCAGTGCCCAGGGGGCCTTCGGACCGTTCTCAGGTGACCCGTTCTGGACGCCCCCATGGTCCTCTGCCCGGGCAGAGTGGGTCACTCCTCGCTGCTCCCCGGGAGGTCTCCGCTCTGCCCCCAACTTGCTCCCTCCGTGCACTTGGCCCTGCGGCCCAGGTCTGGAGTGTGATGACTGCTCCATTAACATCTGCCAAGGATTGGGGGTGCAGACTGGCAGGGGACGCCAGGGGACCTCGGGGGACCCCGCTGGAAGGCGCCCAGGTGTCTCCTTCAGCGTCTCCCCTCCTTCTGCAGCCTGCTCCCTGGTGTGCTTCTCGTGCACGAATCAGAACAGTAACTTCTACTGCCTGAAGCCCACCGTCTGCTCCGACTCGGACAACTACTGTGTCACCGTGTCCGCCTCCGCCGGCCTCGGTGAGTGCTGCCCGCTGCCTCTGCCCACTGCCTGGCCCTCCGCCCCCCCCCCCCCCCCAGGCCCGCCCTCACCGCCTTGTTTTCCTGTGCAGGGAAACTGGTGGACTTCGGCCATACCCTGAACAAGGGCTGCTCCCCGATCTGCCCCAGCCCCAGCGTCAACCTCGGCGTGGCATCCATCGGCACCTACTGCTGCCAGAGCTTCCTGTGTAACATCAGCACGGCCGGCCGGGGGCTGCGGGCCAGCGCGGCCGTCCTGGGCCTCGGGCTGCTGCTCAGCCTGCTGTCCGCCCTGCAGCGGCTCGGGCCCTGACTGCGGCAGCCCGGCGGCCGGCCCCGACTCCCCCAGCTCAGGAAGGAAGGCCCGGCCCCTCCCAGACCCCCAAAACGATAGGGAAGCCTCGTCCTCCGACCCCTCACCCCCGCTCGATCCCAGCCCCCTCCGCCCTCTGGGCCGCGGTCAGGCCTGCCCCTCGCACCTCCGCCTCCCCTAAGAGGCGACCGCTGCCCGCTGCCCTCACTTCCCAGGCGGCGATGTGACCTTCCTCAGGGAACCTGGGAAGGGCTGAGGGCTCGAGGCCGAGGGTCCCGGGGTCAGGACTGAGGCCTGGGGACACACTGGGAGGAGCACGTGCGCCCCAGGCCCTGCCCTGTCTGTCCTCAGCTGGGGTGGGAGATGGGCTTCGGGCCGCTGCGTCCAAAGAGGCCCAGCGCGCCGTTGTCGCAGGGGATCGCCTACGCTCAGCTGCGAGGACCGGCCGGGAGTGCGCCCTGCGCGTGCGCGCCGGTGTGCGGCCGAGTCAGACCTGGGGGAGGGGCGGTCAGGAGTCCAACCTTAGCCACCGAGCACCCTAACCCCTATAACAAAGCTGCTTTTCTCCGGCCTTCTGCACCCCACATTCACTCACTTGAAGGCCGGCCTTTTGGAAGAAGACCGAGTTCCAGTGCATCTGAGTTTAGGCCGATGGACCCAGGCATCAGCCCCCCACCCCCGGCTGCGGCCCCACCCCCTCCCTCCACCCCCACATTGGAGTCTGCCTGCTGCTTCGGTGCCTCAAATAAACACATGTTCTCGACACTTCCGCTCTGTCGGTGACTGCCTGTGGCTGCGTGACCGAGGGACCCCTCCCAGCAGGGGCCTCACGTGGGGGGGTCCCCCGGTGGCCCCACTCTAAGGCCCACATCCAGGAGAGAGGCTCCCCGAGTCCACAGCTGGCCGCCCTCCAGGCCTAGAAAGGAACCTCTGCCCCCGTCCTCCACTCCTTCCCCTGCCAGGCAGGGCCACGCGGGAAGTTCATCTTCAGGCAGGACAGGAAGCAGGGAGGGGGGTCAGTCAGCTTCTGGGAGGAAGGCAGCCCCCTCCAGAGGGAGGAATGGGTCTGGGGGGAGCCCACAGGAGCAGGCTCGGGGAGTGGGCACCAGCGCCTGGCTCTCTGGGGCTTGAGGATGGGATGCCGCACCTTCGGGTCCAGGCGGGCACAGGAAAACCTGGCTGGGCAGGCGGGGCGGGTGAGCGGGTCACTGCCCTGGGCTCACTTCCTCTCTGCAAGCCGCGCCAAGCCTGCGGAGACCAGGGAAGCTGTCAGGGGAAGGCTCGGTGTTTGCAGCCCACGGCTTCTATGACTGGACTGGGGCAGGTCGGGCGCTCCTGGGAGAGGGGACAGACCGGCTCTGCTCGGCAGTGGGCCAGGTCTGAGGACCTGGAAGGGGCCCCAAAAGGCAGCTGAGAGTGGCCGTGGCTTCATGCAGGCCAGGAATCAGACGGGAGCCAGGAGGGAGTGAGAGCAGAGTTCACTGAGGAGCCCAAGGGCTAGAGGAGAGCGGACGAGCGCCCGAGAGACTCCCCACCGCTTGGGGATGGGGTTCCTACCGGGAAGGGGTCCGGGCTACTGTTCCCTCGGGAATCCAGGGTGGAGCCTGCGGAAGGCGAGCCATGGGTGTCAGTCCGTGACTCACCGAGGCTGGGGTGTTGACGCCAGCAGCAGCCCAGGTTTCTTGGAAGCCTGCGTCCTGCAATGTGTCTGGGACCCTATTCTTCCAGGTGTTCCCAGGTGTTCGGGGCCTAGGAGGATCTCAGAATGACTGACTGTCTTGCCTAGCCCTTGGAGCAGGAAACAAGCTTCTCTGAGTCACTTGGATGCAAGGGGAACCACAGAGCCTGTGTCACCGTGACCCGCCCGGGAAAGCTGCAGAAAGAACAGGATGGAGACTTCGCGGAACGCCGTCCCTTGGGCTTCCGGGCCTCACGCCCGCCCGCGCACACAGGTTGTCCTGGGGGACCAGAAGCCGCGGTGTGCCTGTGCCCAGCGTCCTCAGGACACTGCCCAGCAGGGTGGGGCAGTGGTCAGTGTGGGGCTCAGGATCGTGGCCCATCTCTGGGGAGTCCCTGAGATCCAGCATGGACACGGAAGCACGGAAATGTGGGGTTCTCGTCATCCCGGCCACCAAAAGGGGGGACGCCCGCCAACACCACAGCCAGGTGACAATGCAGGGATCGCGCCCACAGAGGGGACAGTCCCCAAATAAGGGGGCAGGAGGAATCCGCCCCAGTAGGGTGATGAGAGGAAGGAGACCCAGGCCCGGCCAGTGCCGGGGAGAAGGATCCGGAAGCACCGGGGAGCAGCCTGGTTGAGATTCAGTGGGCACTGCGCATGCGATCCAAGGGGTCAGACCGGCATTAAAAACCAAAGAAGGGGCGCCCGGCTGGCTCAGTCCCTGGAGTGTGCGACTCTTGATCTCAGAGTTGGAAGTTTGAGCCCCAACTTGGGTATAAGGATCACTTTAAAAATAAAAAATATTTAAGAAAAAAAAAAGAATTCCAGGACCCACACCTCAGAATGTCCCCCAGATACACTGGCGGCTGTCGTCACAGGCGATGGTTCCCTGAGGGGCTCTGAGTCCCCAGGTGGAAGGCATCGGCGGTGTTATTCATTTATATTCATTTAACAGTGATGGAGCCGCTGTGCTGGGCAGCCCCCTGAGCCGGCGTGGGGGGGTGGGGGGGGTGAGACCGGCAGGCTGTGGCGCCTGGCGGAGGATCCCTCGTACTCCTGCCCATGGTCACCCAGCCTTCCATCTCTGCACCTGCTGTTCCCCAGGCGGTAGTCCTCTGTTACCACCCTTCCTGCGCCCCCACTCAGCGACAGTGATGCTTATCCCGGTCTCCCAAGCCGCCCTGAGGCTGGGGGCTTGAAGCCACCTGCGCTACCGGCTGGGTGACCCTGGGGCCCAGCACTGCCTCTGCTC
>CM053606.1:61862-88059 GCA_028646535.1 Procyon lotor
GCGGGGGGCGCGGGGAATGCGGGGGCGCGGGGGGAGCGGGGCCGCGGGGGGTGCGGGGAGTGCGGGGGCGCGGGGGGCGCGGGGGCGCGGGCAGCCCTCTCCACCGCGGCCCCCTGGCTGCCCCGCAGGTGCGAACCTGAGCTGTTACCAGTGTTTCAAAGCGACCAGCCCGGCGCCGTGCAGGCCCTCCGCGTGCCACCCCAGCGACCGGGTGTGCGTGTCCCACGCGGTGGTGTTCCTCAGCAGCAACTCCAGTAAGTCCGGCGGCGGCCCGGGAGGGGGCGGGGCCGGGTCCTGCGGCCCCTGCCCCGCGTCGCTCCCCTAGCCCGGGCTCCCGGGGGAGCGTGCACGCATTCCGAGTGGCCCTCCTCTTTCGGAAGCGCGGGTCCCTAAACGCCGCCCCGGGAGCTGCGCGCCCGCCGGAGGCTCGGGGTCACCGGACGCGTGGAGAGCCGGGCGCCCAGGCCGCCCACCCGGCAGCGGAGCGCGGGGCAGGAGAGGCGCCGGCCCGGGACACGCGGCTGCCAGCCGCCGCCCTCCACGCCTCACCCCCGCCTGGCCGCTGTAGGGCTTGGGTAGTCAGACTTGACTTAGGGGAGATTCTAGAGGGGAACGGGGAATGTCACAGAGCAAGCCGCTGGAAGTACTCCTCTAGGAAACTCTAAAAGCATCCAGCGAGAACTGGACGTGCAGAGACCCACCTGTGCGGAGAAAGGGCGATCACGGCCGCGGAGCGTGGCCGGAGGGCTCGGGTCCCTGCGGACCTGCGCGCCGGCGCCGCCGCCCCCTCCGCGGCTTCTAGGCCTCTGGGCCTGGCCGGGCGCTGCTCACCGCGTCCGTTCCGCATGGTGAACCTCAGCAGGTGTCTTGTCTCCGGGTTCTCTGGTCACGAGGCAAGAAAATCCCAGTGGCCCGGTCAGGCTTCCGGGAGATGAGCCGGTCCAGTGTCCGCGCGCGGGTGTCGCGCAGGCCCGTTGGGCGGACTCGCTGTGCCCGCGGCGGGACCCTGGGGACCGCAGGGCTGGGCCGCCCGCTCAGGCTAGGCTGGGGTCGGCCGCTGGCTGCTTTCCACCTCCACTTTTCATCTCGGTGGAATTTAAGCCCGAGGGACGGCCGGCCCCTCCTCTGTCCTCTGCGGCCTGGGGGCGGCACTGAGCGCCCTTCCCGAGCTGCGCCTCCAGGCCTGGCCTCTGCGGTGCGATGCCGAGCACATCGGTGCTGAGACTGAGTGTGGTTGGAACCTCTTCCCCCGGGGGGCTTTTTCTTTTTCCTTTTCCTTAGCAGTTTCCTTTCCCTGGGAACCCCTGGATCCACCCAAGGGTTCTGTGGCCGGTTTTGCGCACATTGGTGGCCCTCCCCGAAGGACCCCCTGGCCTGACCTTTGCCGCTCCACCCTGAGCGCTGGGGAGACCCGCTAGAGGCTCCGGAGGGGGGAGGAAGGGGGGCCTCTCACCTCCTTCAGGTACCCAAACCAAGCGGGGCTCCCCGCCACCCAGGAGCTGCCCTGATACAATGTCGCACCACCCACGCCACACCACCTGCTGTCATTCAACAGGACGAAATGTAACAACACAATCCAGATGCCAGGACATAACTGGCAGCCATATAACAAAGGGAGCGAGAGGGGTCTTATCTTCCACAATTTAGGCTTTTGTGTGTTTTCCTTTCTTCTGATGTTCCCTCTGGAGGTTTCTGCGCATCTTTAAATGAGCAGCGGGAGGACAAGGCTGAGCCTAGGACTGAGCGAGTGGAGGGGACAGCCACATCCAGTCCCCTGTCCACTCTGCTCTACCCCGCATCCCCAAGACTTGCAGGCTCCTGGGCGGGCCAGGTGGTCCCGCCATGTGTGGCTCCAGGGAAAAGCCCCCACCGGGGCCAGCAGTCCCGAGCCCTGATTGTGTTGTGACCTCGAAGGTGACCGTGGGCAGCCAGGTCCCCACTGCCCTTGCGGGGCCCACGGTTCCCTGACTCGGCCTAGGTTCTGGCTTTCGCTGCTCACGTGGAGAGCACCCCCCCCACCTCCTGCCTCTTCCTGCGACCACCCGCCCCCCCTTCCCGCAGGCTGGTGGCCACCGCCCCGTCCTCTCTTTTGCAGATTCCAAGGTGATGCTTTCTCTCAGCAAGCGCTGTGCTCCCAGGTGTACCAACACCAACTCGAACTATGAGTGGACACTGGGATCCAGGATACAGGGCAGGATTATAAGGCAGTGTTGTTCTGGAAATCTCTGCAACAGGGCACACGCCATGCAAGAGGGTCCCTGGGCCCTTCGGAGGGGGGTCTTGCTTGGAGCAGGCCTCCTCTGGGTCCTGCTGTGAGCACGTTCCTCTTGGCCCCGCAGACCCACTGTATTCCCCCTTCCCCCCCGCCTTAGCCCTGCCCGCATCCTTTCCAAGACCCTGGGTGGGACCTGGGTGGTGGGAAGGGTGGCGTTGCCTCTTCCCGGACCAGCCCCCTCCCGTCTCTGGCAGGGGCCCTTCGTTCCGACAGCCCGGAGAAGGTAGCCCGGTTCCACCTGGAGGAGAGGATGTTTCCCAGTATGGGCTAATGGTTCCTTGTATGAGGCTGCTCAGCCTGAACACACTGCTCAGGGCCCCGCCGGGGCAGGAAGAGCCTGCACAAGGCCAGAGGGCGGCTGCAGCCCGGACCCTGGCTTGGAGCTGGCCAGCCCCCCTCCCCCTGGCCCGGCTCCCCCTGCCCATAGGGGCCCAGGCAGAGTGAGGCTGTGGGTGCCCACCTGTGCATTGGGATCATCACCATCGCTCCCGGGGACAATAAACTCATTGCCTGACCGTTCATGTTCCTGCCCCTTCAGCCGTTTCCACCTGCCGTGCCTGGACCGCCATCCGTCCGGCCCACCTCCGTACAGACCGGGTGGTCGCCCATCGGCCATGACAGGAGCAGTCAGGTCTGGACAAAACCATCCAGCGGGGCCAGCTGAGCATGGGGACAGCCCCTGGGTTCGGGGCCTGGCGCTGCGTAAGCGGGAGGCCAGAGACCAGTAAGCCACTGCACGGACGTCGGGGAGAGACCAGGGGTGGGGTCTGGGGCGTGTGGGTGTTGCCCACGTCAGGTACTGGGGTGCAGGGGGCTGGGAGGGGCTGGCTGGACAGTGGGGCTGTGTTTGGAGGGCAGCTGGGTTGGAGAGAGTGAGGGCCGACGGAAGGGCTGCAGGCGCCCCGGACGCCTCCTGCGGGGCCAGGTGGAGAGTCACCAGGGTGGGGGCGCAGGGGAGGAGCAAGTTGGAGCCGGGAGAACCGGGGACAAGCTCAGGGCTGTCCAGGCTGAGCCAGGGCACCCACGGGCCCCCCAGGGGACGTCCTGGAGGGTGGGGCTGAGAGCAGAGCCCTTGTGTAGGGGACAAGGAGGGAGAGGAGAGTCGGGGGTGGGTGGCATCCACAGGCGCAGGTCCCCCAGAATGCAGGGCAGTGCCGCTCCCCACTCCCAGCTGCTCAGGCCTGCCTGACCCCCAGTCTGCACACCTCCACCCCCCATGCACTTCCAACTCCTCGCCACCCCCATCTTCGCACGTCTCCCCTGCCCTGGGGTCCTCACCCCTCCCCGCCAGGGTCTGCACCAGCCTGGCTGTAGGGCTTTACGCCGCTCTCCAAGCACTTGTCGTTTCCCCTGGGACTCGGGTAGACCTGGCGGCCTCCTGGTGCCCCAGGGCCTTGGCAGTTTCAGGACAAGCCTGAAAGGCCCGGGCTCACCTCCGGAGGCCACTGGAGTTGAGCTGCGATCTCAGCTAAGATGCCCCAGGATTCCCAGCCTGGAGCAGGATGTTGTCTGTGCTTGTGCGTTTTCACACTGAGTTTAAACCTCACCTCCTAACCCGGGCTGTCCGGGCAGGCCTGTCGCCACCTACTGTCTGGATCTCCCCACTCGGGGAGCCTGGCCTATTGGGGCATCGGGAGGCTCTGTCTCCCTGAGCATTGGGCCAGTCGGCAAGCCAGTGCAGGGGGGAAAGGACCACCAGTGCAAAGGGTTGGGGGTCTTCCTTCAGAGCGGCACTTACCCGGGCAGTGAGTGTGGGGTCTGGGTCCGGGGCGCCGTGCCCGGTGTCCCCGTGGGCCCTGTTCCAGACACTCTCTGCGTCCCTCTTCATGAAGATGAGCGCCTTTGGAACTGGGGGCTCTGGTCCCTCCTTGGGACAGGAGACCGAGGAGAGGTCAGCCTCTCAGCTAGACATCAGAACCTTTGCTGAATAAATGGACACGTGAGTCACTAAAGAATGAGGGAGGGAGGCGTCCAGGAGCCGCAGGGACGGGACCTCAAGTGGTGGCAAATGCTTAGCGAGGCTAGGATGGGGGGGGGGGGGCTCGGGTCCGGCAGCAGGGGCACCGGAGCGGCCAAGAGGGTGCCCCAGCCTCCACGGCGAGGGCCTCTGCGTCCTGCCCAGCCACCCCGCCTCCCTGTCCCCAAATGCCAGGTGACTGTCCCCCCCCCAAGCAACATGGGATGACTGTAGGGTAACCCGAAGGCCGTGCCGCCTGTGGGCCTGGCTCTACTCATTCGCCAGCTCCACGGAGTTCTGTTGTTGACCTTGGGGACTGGGGTCGTTTTCGCACTCACTGCTAGAAAACTCCGATCCTGACAGGAGCCCCGCCGAGCGTGGCGGTGCTGCCCCGATGTGCCCGCCCCAATCCCCGTTCCGGCTCACACCCTGCCTTGCCTCTCTTCCACCCCACCTCCTTCTGATTCTCCCATTTGCACTATCTTAACTCTGACCATGAAACGGATTCGGTGACTCGGCGTCCATAATTTCTCTCTTTCTTGACTCCGGACCTCGGTACTGCGTGCAGGGCGTTTCCCGGGGGGTCGCTGCCCCGAGGTAGGTCTTGGCCGCACCCATGGAGCTCGGGCTTCTCTGCCCAGATGCCCTGCTTGAGGAGTCGCTGCCAGGAGGCGCCGCAGGGCACCCCGAGGGCAGGGCACCCCGAGGGCTGTGGACCTGGGAAGCCGGCAGTGAGGGTGTCCCAGTGCTGCTTCCACCCCTCTTGGCCTGGAGAGTAGCCCCGAGTGCCCCTGCCCCAAGGATGTCTGCAGTCTGCACTGTGACTTGGGTCCCCTGTGCACTTCGTGTGCAAGGGCCGGGGCGGGTCCCCATGTCCCTGCAGGCTCCTGTCCCTGGTCGCCCCCACCCCAGCCCTGGGCAGGCACCAGCACGTGGTCACCGGTCCCACCGAGCCTGGAACACAGCAGCCAGTGTCCTCGCTTTGTCCTCAGTGTCCAGATTTTATCAGTTAACAATAAATTACCTCATGGGCCGTGTTCTCTGACCATAACCCCTGTGAATGAAGTGGAAATACAAAGAAGGTAAACCTGAAAATCCCAAATATTTGGAAACTAAATTATGGCACTTCCATTAGTCTACCCAAGGGAGCAGAAATAATAGCAGGATTCTTTAATTCCTTGAACCGAACGGGAATAAAGATCAGTGCCAACTTACATTTTAACAGGAAAGTAGCACTTTGAGGAAAAGGTAAACTGGGGCCTTACGGGACAGGAGGGGCGCTGAGATCTAGCGCCTGGAAACCAGACTGGAGTAGAGAAGATGCACAGAGCCAACAGACCTACAGGATGGGCGGGCAGGACTCCAGTGAGGAAGGAGGACCCGCTCACACGGGCTCCTGGGGCTCCGGGGCCCTGGGAGTGGCAGCTGCTCCGCATCCAGAGCCCGGTGTATGAACTCGTCAGAAATCCTGAACCGTCCACTTCAAAGGGGGGCTTTTTGGACTGTCTGCACATCGCACTTCGGCAAAGTTAACCGAGCTGTTGCAAGAGATTCATCGCGTCCCTGTATGGAATACGGTTGAAAATTGAGAGGAAATGGAGTATTTCCTGGCAAAACACAGTTTACTAAATTTAACCCAAGGAGTAAAATTTCCAAGTTTCTTCTCCAAAACCTAACACTGGCCGCTGATCACACTGAGGATGAGGGAGAAAAGGAAACTCCAGCGCTTCTCGCATCCGGGCAACACAAGGTGTTTGCAGACCCAGCGCCACCGCGTGTTGCACAATGACGTGTGTGAGTCAGCCCTACAGCCCGGCACCGGCCGCGATCCTGGGCCCGGGAAGGAGGGTGCGCAGTCTGCATCACCGCTTCCCGGCCCCCGGTCGGAGGCACAAGCAACTGAATGGAAGCGACAGAAAATGACTGGAGGCTTAAGAAAAAAGTGCCCTTAAGGGGAGGGCTTAAGAAAAAAGTGAGACTTAAGGAAAATGCAGTCTCTATGTGTAGCCAGTGTCATGGTATATTTCAGAGACCCTGAAGGACCTGCTAAAACTAGCAAAGTCAATAAAATCGTTGATTAAGGCAGTAGAATATGAATTAGAAAGAGGTTGAGTGCCTGCTAAAACAGTAACATGAAAACCAATAACCTCTTATATATAAGGGAGAACCACCTAGAGGGCATAACGGGAGAGAAAACCTCACGACTGGAGAAAAGAATGCTTACACTTGGAATTCAATCGGCCCCCGAATGTGCAAAATCTAAAGGAGGAAAATTTAATCCACTCCCAAAAGACACAACAGTAACCCCGAACAGTTGTAAAGACATTCCTCATTCTTGGAGATGATGACTCTAACGAACATTAAAATGTTAGTTCTCTCTAACTCACAGATTTTTAAATTTAATGTGATTTCCCTAAAAATAATAACTAATTTTCTTCTTGACCTAAGTAAGTCGAAATATACATAAACAAAAACATTCTCAAGATCAGTTAGAAATAGTCTCGAAAAAAGCAGAGTTGTGTGGGAATTCACGCCACCAGCAGTTAGAACATACTAAAAAAATGTAAAGATTCTAAACAGTGCACTATTGCCACGTGAATGGATAATCAAGCGAGAAAGATCGTAAAGACCAAAAAGAGACCCAAAGCATATGCAAATGTTGTGTATGATGAAGGAGGACTCTCAAAGGACTGGACCAAAGACGAACTTGAAAAATTATTGGCATGTGAACAAATGCGTGACTATTTGGAAAAAGCCAAAACCGCATTGACAGACAGGTTTCCCTACAACCTACGTAAGGGCAAATGGAACGGCAAACAACCGAAACTGCAAACACCAGAAGAAGCGATAGGTGAATGTCTTCATAACCCGGGTGTGGAGAAAGGCTTCTGAAGTACAAATCAAGATCCAAAGGCAAGAAATAAAAAGGTAGATTAATTTGATTAAATATAAAAACACAAAGTGGGGTGCCTGGGTGGCTCAGTCAGTTAGGCGTCCGACTCTCGATTCCGGCTCAGGTCGTGATCTCGGGGTCGTGGGATCAAGCCCTGCCTGGGGCTCCGTGCTCCGTAAGGGGTCTGCTTGAGATTCTCTCTCTCCCTCTGCCCCTCCCCCACTGAAGAATACATAAAGATTTTCCACGGGACCCACACACACCCGGTGCTGTAAAGAACCCTTTAAAAATTGAGGAAGCGGGAGAAAGCCAAACACCTGAGAGCAAATATGAGCAAAATATGTTTAAAAATGTAACAAAGATGAACTACCACTTAAACATAAGAAAGTGTGTTTGCCTGCCTGAAGGAAACTTGAATTAGTGCCCGGGACGCGGTGAGCCACCTGCTGGGGACGGTCGTGCCCAGAACGCCGGGGGCTGGGGGGTCGGCAGCCGTCCACCCC
Organism: Procyon lotor; assembly: GCA_028646535.1. Lineage (NCBI taxonomy): Eukaryota > Metazoa > Chordata > Mammalia > Carnivora > Procyonidae > Procyon > Procyon lotor. The sequence continues at coordinate 69,491 of CM053606.1, forward strand.
TGTCCCACAGAACGAGGCTAGGAGCCAAGATGGAGCATGTGGGGGAGCTGGGGGAGGGCCCGGAACAGAAAGCAGAAGCAGAAAGACTGGGGAGTGAGACAAAACGAGACACGCCACCCAACTGGTGGTAAGTTTCCTCTTTCCATTTGCTGTGATGTTCCCTGGACTGGAGTCAAGACCGCCCACGGCCTGGATGTGGTGCCTCGACGTGAACGGAGAAGCCGCGGAGAATCCCTCAATATGCGGGGAGAGCAGCCAGCCCAGAGCCACCTCGAGACCCCGCGCGAGCCTAACATTCCGAGGGAGGGAAACTCGCCTCTGATCAGTGGGGCTGTGATTCCCACACAGTAGGTAAACCCGTTGACTTTCTCTCTCCACATCATCCCGCTAATGGCCCCAGACACGGATGGAGGAGTGGGGAGTGTCCAGTGCCGTGGGGTGACGAAGCCCCACATTTCTGACGAGATGACTAAAAAGTGGAACCCCGGGTAACTTGACAGTGCCGAGAGACTGCAGGGACGGAGAAGCCTGGGAACGAAATTCCACGAAGGTGCTTATGAAAGCCCAGGCTCACTTCCGAGCTGTGTCTGCAGGGTCTGGTCCCGAACACCAGAAATCATGAAAACCAAACTGTGGGACTGACTTCCACCTGTGTATCAGACTGGCCACTAGTATCACGGTGTATCAGTTTGGCCACCATCCAAACACGGCAAAATCTTTGAAAACTGAACTCATGTAGAAGCCAGAACCCATAAAACACTGATCTGCACTTGTGGCATCAACCTAACTAGACTGACTGCCTGCAAAAACAAAAATATCAGCGTTTTCCAGAACGTGGAAATAAGATTCAGCAGCTCATAATCTAACATTCAAAATTACTCTTTTAAAAAGAGATTTTATTTATTTAATGCGGGGGGCATGAGCAGGGAAGGGGCAGAGGGAGAAGAAGATTCCCTGCCAAGTGAGGAGCCCCTTGTGGGGCTCGATCCCAGGACTCTTAAGATCACGACCTGAACCAAAGTCAGAGGCTGAGCCACCCAGGTGCCCATCAAAATTACTCTTTACACAGAATATCAGGACAATCTCAACCAGGAATCATCACGCAAAGTCTTTAAAGCAGCTATTGTAAAAATGCTCCAAGAACTAAGGGCAAACACTCTTGAGATGAATGGAAACACAAGTCTCAGCAAGAAAGGAAAACATATGAAGAATAACAACGGGAATTGTAGGACTGAAAAATACAATGACCAAAATAAAATATTCGCCAGCTGGGCTCAATAGAGGGCTGGAGATGAGAAAAGAAAGCCTCAGACAACTTGAGGACAAATCATAGCAATTATCCAGGGTGAACAGCACAAAGAAAAGGCGTTGAAAAAATGAACAACACCCAGCACTCAGGAACAACACCCAATAGTCTAACACCGGTGTAAATGGCATCGTGGAGGAAAAGGACAAAGAAATGAGGTACAGGAAAAATGTTTGAAGAAGTGATGACTGATAATTTTCTGATTTTGGAAAGACATAAAACTGTAGATTTGAGAAGGCCAATGAATCCCAAACATGAAAACTCCAGAGAAATACGCATGCAGACATATCATTCAAATTATTCAAATACATTGATGTGACAAGTCAGGGTTCTTCTCACTGTAGGAGACGAGAGATAAGAAGTACAGAAGGGGGAAGGAAATAGAGAATATGCTGGTGTGTGGGAAGAGGTATGCATGTGAATATATGCCCTCTGAAACACCCACCAGCAGTAAGTGTGCAGTGACCCAGATGTTGGTTTTCAAACACCGTAGAGTGACATTTCCTTCTCAAAGGAATCTGAATTTTAAAAGAAAAAAGAGAGAGAGAGAAAGCTAATCCCAGGTATGGAGAGGAAAGAGAGAGTGAAGTGCAGTCAGATCCCAATCAGTGTAGAAGAAATGATGAAAACATGATGACCACGGGCAAAAACCCACAGTCATAATTGTTTCAGGCGAGAATCGTCAACAGATACTAAGCACGTGGGCAAAAGAATGGTGAGAAATAGTGTCTCCCAAGATGCACAGTCAACACTGTGGGACAAGTGGGACTTTGCAGGGGAAACACCTGGCGGGCGCCACCTGAGCCAAGTGATCAATGTGAGCCCCACTGGGGCCAGGACAAGTCACCTTTGTGGGCCTCCCGATGCATCGAGAAGATCACGACCATGTTCCCGTGGTTCCCCTTTTGTCAAAATGCCCCAGTTGAGTTTAACCATGAGCAAACAACTAGGCCGAAAGAAAGACTCTCTACACAATTACTCTTCTCAAAGTGTCAAGATCCTGCAAGACATCAAGTCCAGGGACCTGTCCCGGGAGAGGAAGCCAGCAAGTGACATATTTGGTCTCAGGTTGGATGGTGGACCAGAGAAGGACCCGGGGGACACAGCTGGTGAGACCAGAACAAGACCTGTGGGTTGATGACAATGTGGCAGCCCCGATGTCGTGGGTTTGGTGACTGTACCATAGTTGTAGACGACAGTGACATTTGGGAAATCTGTAGAATAATGCTTGTACTTGGTTGCAACTTTTTTATAGATCTGAAATTACTTCCAAATGCAAGGTTTAAACTATGAGCCTCTCTGGGCCCCCGAGTGGCTCAGTCCATTAAGCATCTGCCTTCGGCTCAGGTGATGATCCCAGAGTCTCCGGATTGAGCCCCGCATCGGGAGCGTCTGCTTCTACCGCTCCCCTCTGCCCATCCCCACTGCTGGTGTGCACTCTCTCTCTCTCCCTTTCTCTCTCTTGCTCACTCTCCCTCTCAAATAAATAAATAAAATCTTAAAAAAAAAAAACAAACTATGAGCCTCTCAACAGAACGTTAGTCTCTCTTCTTCACATAAGTACAGAAGGAGAAACATTCCATTCCGACTACCCACACTTTACTGCATCCCAGACATTTTGAGAGGGGGCATGTTCCTCCTTCATCTGTTCTATGTATTTAAACAAATATTTAAGATGCTCTCTAACAACTGTGTGAGGGCTTTTTTTTTTTTAAAGATTTTATTTATTTGACAGAGAGAAACACAGCGAGAGAGGGAACACAAGCAGAGGGAATGGTAGCGGGAGAAGCAGGCTTCCTGCCGAGCAGGGAGCCCGATGCGGGGCTCGATCCCAGGACCCCGGGATCATGACCTGGGGTGAAGGCAGACGCTTAACGACTGAGCCACCCAGGCGCCCCGTGTGAGGGCTTTTATGCATTTGCTATCATTTAAATTTTTTTAAATTTTATTTAAATTCAATTAATTAACATAAGTGTATTATTCATTTCAGAAGAAGAGTTTAGTGATTCATCAGTTGCATATAACACTAGGTGCTCATCACATCGTGTGCCTTCCTTAGTGCTCATCACCGAGTTACCCCCACTCACCTCCACTGCAGCCCCCCACCCACCTCCCCTCCAGCAACCCTCCAGTTTGTTTCCTGGTAAGAGTCTCTTATGGTTTGTTTCCCTCTCTCAGTTTGTCTTATTTTACTTTTCCCTCCCTTCCCCTATGATCCCATTTTGTTTCTTAAATTCCACATGTGAGTGAAGTTATATGATAACTGTCTTTCTCTGATTGACTTATTTCACTCAGCATACCTTCTTCGTTCCATCCACATCATTGCAAATGGCAAGATTTCTCTCCCTTTTTGATGACTGAGTAATATTCCGTTGTATATATAGACCGCACCTTTATCCACTTATCTGTCGATGGACATCTGGGCTCTTTCCATAGTTTGGCTGCTGTGGACATTGCTGCTATAAACATTGGGGTGCAAGTGCCCCTTCGGATCACTACATTTGTATGTTTGAGGTAAATACCTAGTAGTACAGTTGCTGGGTCGGAGGATAGCTATATTTTTGACTTGGTCAAGATTAGTTGACCTCTGCTGTTTTCCAGAATGGCTGCACCAGCTTGCATTCCCACCAGCAGTGTGAGAAGGTTCCTCTTTCTCCACAACCTCACCAACATCTATCCTTTCCTGACTTGTTAATTTTGACCATTCTGGCTGGTGTGGTTTTAATTTGTATTGCCCTGATGCCAAGTGATGTTGAGCATTTTTTTAGGGGTATGTATGTATATCTTTGGAGAAATGTCTTCTGTCCATTTCTTGACTGGATTGTTTTTTGGGTGTTGAGTTTGATAAGTTCTTTATAGATTCTGGATACTAGCCCTTTATCTGATATGTAATTTGCAAATATCTTCTCCATTCTGTAAGTCATCTTTTGGTTTTAGCAACTGTTCCCTTTGCTGTGCAAAAGCTTTTTTTTTTCTTGATGTAGTCCAAATAGTTCATTTTTGCTTTTGTTTTCCTTGCCTTTGGAGATATGTCGAGGAAGAAGTTGCTGTGGCTGAGGTCAGAGAGGTTACTGCCCATGTTCTCTTCTAGGATTTTGATGGATTTGATGGATTTAGGTTTTTCATCCATTTTGAGTCTATTTTTGTGTATGGTGTAAGGAAATGGTCCAGTTTCATTCTTCTAAATGAGGCTGTCCAATTTTCCCAACACCATTTGTTGAAGACACTGTCTTTTTTCCATTGGACATTCTTTCCTGCTTTGTTAAAGATTGGTTAACCATAGAGTTGAGGGTCCATTTCTGGGCTCTCTATTCTATTCCATCAATCTATGTATCCATTTTTGTGCCAGTACCATCCTGTCTTGATGATGACAGCTTTGTAATAGAGCTTGACGTCTGGAATTGTGATGCCGCCAACTTTGGTTTTCCTTTTCAACATTCCTCTCTGACTATTTGGGATTTTTTCTGGTTCCATACAAATTTTAGGATTATTTGTTCCAGCTCTGTGAAAAGTGATGATGGTATTTTGATAGGGATTGCATTGAATGTGTAGATTGTTCCAGGTAGCGCAGACATTTTCACAATATTTGTTCTTCCAATCCATGAGCATGGAACGTTTTTCCATTTCCTTGTGTCTTCCTCAATTTCTTTCATAAGCGTTCAGTGGTTTTCAGAGTACATATCCTTTACCTCTTTGGTTAGGTTTATTCCTAGGTATCTTATGGGTTTTGGTGCGATTGTAAATAGGATAAATTCCTTAATTTCTCTTTCTTCTGTCTCATTGTTAGTATATAGAAATGCAACTGACTTCTATGTATTGATTTTCTTTTTTTTTTCTAATGGTGGAAATTTTTTAAATTTTTTAAATTTAATTTAATTTTATTTTTTCAGTGTTCCAAGATTCATTGTTCATGCTCCACACCCAGTGCTCCATGCAATATGTGTATTGGTTTTCTATCCTGCCACTTTGCTGAATTCCTGTATGAGTTCTAGAAATTTGGGGGTGGAGTTTTTTTGGGGGGGATTTCAACATAGAATATCAGGTCATCTGCATAGAGTGAGAGTTTGACCTCTTCTTTGCCAATTCAGATGCATTTTATTTCTTTTCATTGTCTGATTGCTGAGGCTAGGACTTCTAGTACTATGTTGAATGGCAGTGGTGATAGTGGACATCCCTGCCATGTTCCTGACCTTAGGGGAGAAGCTCTCCCTTTTTCCCCATTGAGAATGATCCACTGGGTTTTTCATAGATGGCTTTTATGATATTGAGTTATGTACCCTCTATCCCTACACTGTGAAGAGTTTTGATCAAGAAAGGATGCTGTACTTTGTCAAATGCTTTTTCTGCATCTATTGAGAATAATCATATGTTTCCTGTTCTTTCTTTGATTAGTGTATTGTGTCACATTGATTGATTTATGGATGTTGAACCAACCTTACAGCCCAGGAATAAATCCCACTTGGTCACAGTGAATAATCCTTTTAATGTACTGCTGGATCCTATTGGCTAGTATTTTTGCATCCATGCTCATCAGAGATATTGGTCTGTAATTCTTCTTTTTATGAGGTCTTTGTCTGGTTTTGGGATCAAGGTAATGTTGACCTCATAAAATGAATCTGGAAGTTTTTCTTCCATTTCTATTTTTTGAAAAGTTTCAGAAGATGTATGTATTGACATGTTACATATCATATTGATATGATACATCAATATGTATTGATTCCTCTTTAAATGTTTGGTAGAATTCCCCTGGAAAGGCATCTGGTCCTGGACTCCTGTTTTTGGGAGATTTTTGATGACTGTTTCAATTTCTTTGCTGGTTATGGGTCTGTTCAGATTCTCTATTTCTTCCCAGTTCAGTTTTGGTAGTTTATATACATCTGTAGGAATGCATCCATTTCTTTCAGATTGCCTAATTTTTTGGCATATAGTTGCTCAAAGATTTTTACAATTGTATTTCTTCAGTGCTGGTTGTGAGCCCTCTTCTTTCATTTATGATTTTATTTATTCGGATCTTTTTGCTTTTCTTTTTTTTTAAGGTTTATATTCTTTTTTAAAGATTTTCTTTATTTATTTGAGAGAGAGAGAGAGAGAACAGGGGCAAGAGAGAGTGTGTGCACACGAAGGGAGAGGAAGAAGCAGACTCCCTGCTGAGCAAGGAGCCTGATGTGGGGCTCGATCCCAGGACTGTGAGCCAAAGGCAGACACTTAACAGATTGAGCCACCCAGGTGTCCCTCTCTTTTCTTTTTGATAAGTCTGGCTAGGGATTTATCAATCTTATTCTTTCAAAGAGCTAGTTTCATTGATCTGTTCTACTGTTCTTTTGGTTTCTATTTCATTGATTTCTGCTCTAATCTTTATCATTTCTCTTCTTTTGCTGGGTTTAGGCTTTATTTGTTGTTCTTTCTCCAGCTCCTTTAGGTGTTAGGTTAGGTTGTGTATTTGAGATTTTTGTTGTTTCTTGAGAAAAGCTTGCATTACTATATACTTCCCTCTTAGCCACATTTACTGCATCACTATGGTTCTGAAGAGTTGTGTTTTCATTTTCACTTGTTTCCATGAACTTTTTAATTCCTTTAATTTCCTGGCTGACACATTCTTTCCTTAGTAGGATGCTCTTTAACCTCCATGTATTGATGTTCCTTCCAAATTTTCTCTTGTGATTGAGTTTAAGTTTTAAAGCATTGAGCTCTGAAAGTATACAGGGAATGATCCCAATCTTTTGGTACCAGTTGAGACCTGATTTGTGACCCAGGATGTGATCTATTCTGTAGAATGTTCCATGTGCACTAGAGAAGAATGTGTATCCTGTTGCTTTAGTATGGAATGTTCCGAATATACCTGTGAAGTTCATCTGGTCCAATGTGTCATTCAAAGCCCTTGTCTCCTTGTTGATCTTCCGCCTAGATGATTTGCCCATTGCTGTGAGTGGGGTGTTAAATTTTCCTACTATTATTGTATTATTATCAATGTGTTTCTTCAATTTTGTTATTAATTGGCTTATATCATTGGTTGCTCCCATGTTAGGGGCACAGATATTTACAATTGTTAGATCTTCTCATTGGATAGACACTTCTATTATGATATAGTGTCCTCCATCTTTTATTACAGTCTTTGATTTAAAATCTAATTTGTCTGATATAAGGATTGCTGCTCTAGCTTTCTTTTGATGTTCATTAGTGTGATAAATTGTTCTCCACCCTTTCATTTTTAATCTGAAGGTGTCTTTGGGTCTAGCATGAGTCTCTTGCAGACAGCATACCGATGGGTCTTGCTTTTTTTTATGCAATCTGATACCCTGTGTCTTTTGATTGGAGCATATAGTCCACTTTAATTCAGAGTAACTATTAAAAAATATGAATTTAGTGCCATTGTATTATCTGTAAGGTGACTGTTACCGTATATTTTCTCTGTTCCTTTCTGGTCTATGTTACTTTCGGGATCTCTGCTTAGAGGACCCCTTTCAATATTTCCTGCAGGGCTGGTTTGGTGATTGCAAATTCTTTTAGTTTCTGTTTGTCCTGAAAGTTCTTTATCTCTCCTTCCATTCTGAATGACACCCTTGCTGGATGAAGTGTTCTTGGCTACATATTTTTCTCATTAACACCCTGAATATATCATGCCTGTCCTTTCTGGCCTGCCAGGTCTCTGTGGACAGATCTGCTGCCAGTATAATGTTTCTACCCTCATAGGTTACAGACCTCTTGTCCCAAGTTTCTTTCTGAATTTTCTTTTTGTCTCTGAACTTTGCAAGCTTCACTATTATATGTCGAGATGTTGACCTATTTTATTGAGTTTGAGTGGGGTTCTCTGTACCTCTTGGTCTTTAATGCCTGTTTCCTTCCCCAGATTAGGGAAGTTGTCAGCTACAATTTGTTCAAACAAACCTTCTGCTCCTCTCTCTCTCTCTCTCTCCTTCTTCCTCTGAGACTCCAGTTATCCTAATATTGTTTTGCTTCATGGTATCACTGATCTCTCAGATCCTCCTTTTGTGATCCAGTACTTGTTTATCTCTCTTTTTCTCAGCCTCCTTATTCTCCATTACTTTGTCTTCTATACCACTCTCTCTTCTGCCTCATTTATCATAGCAGCCAGAGCCTCCATTTTTTATTGCATCTAATTATAGTCTTTTTTATTTTGACTTGGTTAGATTAAGTTCTTTCATTTCTCCAGAAAGGGATTCTCTAGTGTCTTCTATGCCTTTTTCAAGCCCAGCTAGTATCTTTATAATTATTGTTTTGAATTCTAGTTCCAACATATTACTTATGTCCGTATTGATTACATCCCTGGCAGTGAGTACTGCCTCCTGTTCTCTCTTTTGGGATGAGTTTTTCCTTCTTGTCATTACATCCAGAAAAGAATAGATAAAAGAGAGAGAAAATACAAAAACAGCAACAATGACACCAGAAAAAAAATATACTCTAAACAAATCAGAAGAGAAGTAACATCAAAGAGAGAGAGAGAGAAAAAATAAAATCCCACAAGAAGTAGAACAGAATTTGGGGTGCCTGGGTGGCTCAGTCAGTGAAGCGTCTGCCTTTGGCTCAGGACCCCAGGGTCCTGGGATGGAGCCCCACATTGGGCTCCTTGCTCAGTGGGGACGCTGCTTCTCCCTCTGCCTGTTGCTCCCCCTGCTTGTGTGGTCACTCGCTCGCTCTCTCTCTGACAGATAAATAAATAAAATCTTACAAAAAAAAAAAAAAGTAGAACAGAACAATAAACTAGATCCTGGGTATATTTTGGTCTGCTTGTTAGAAGAAACTAGATTCCAAAATAGGAAAGAAAGAAAAATACACACACACACACACACACACACACACACACACACACACATATATATACAAAAATAAAATTGAATACAATGAAAGGAAACCAGAAATGAAAAATATGTATATATAAAATATAAATGTAAAAATTAAAAAGGACTTTAAAAAAGAGTTGATAAGGGGCACCTGCGTGGCTCGGGTAGTTAAGCATCTTCCTTTGGCTCAAGTCATGATCTCAGGGTTCTGGGATCAAGACCCAAATTGGGTTCCCTGCTCAGCAGGGAGTCTGTTTCTTTCTCTGCCTCCCCCCACCCCCACCTCATACTCATGTTCTCTTTTTCTCTCTCCCAATTAAATAAATAAAAATCTTTAAAAATTTTTGGTAAAATAAGAAAATTGCTGAAAAGGAAAAATATATATAAAACCAAAAGACTAAAGAATAATAAGAAGGGGCACCTGAGTGGCTCAGAGGGTTAAGCCTCTGCCTTCAGCTCAGGTCATGATCCCAGCGTCCTGGGATCGAGCCCCATATCAGGCTCTCTGCTCAGGAGGGAGCCTGCTTTCCCCCTCTCTCTCTGCCTGCCTCTCTGCCTACTCGTGATCTCTCTCTCTCTCTCTCTCTGTGTCAAATAAAAAAAATAATAATAATAATAAGAAAAAAAACACAAATGCTATATACTTCTTTCCCCAAGAGCTGGAGTTTTGCAGCTCTGTGTGATGGATAAACCTGGTGTTCGAGGAAGTTCCTGCTGGTCCGGGGAGGGGCTTGTTGCGCTGATTCTCAGGTGTCTTTGCCCAGGTGGGATTTGCACTGACCTTGGCAGGTGCCGGGCTCAGTGTAAGCGGCTCCAGAGGCGATGCGAGGGATGAACATGGAGGCTTCCTGACCTCCGGCTCCAGAGCCAAAACCGGAGCTCCGCTCCTCAGTGCACCCCCATGGGAAAGCAGTCTGTCCCCGCTGTCTCCCTGGTCCCCACCCGCACTCCGTGCCCACCCGGCCTGGGACTGAGTGTCTCTGTCTCAGGCACATGACCACAATTTGAGTCTCCAAACCCAGCAGACTCCTGGGGTGCCCACGCGCCCCACTCCTGGGGGGAGTCTCCCCTCGGTTCTGCTGCTTGCCGGGCCGCTGCTCAGAGCTTTCCCCTGACAGGCCCTGGGTTTGTGGCTTATGGTGCCCCGAGCTGAAAGCACACCCCAGGCTTGCTGATTGCAGCCGGTTTCCCCAGTCTGATGCCTGGGAGTTCTGTGACCCTCACACACTCTTGTTCCTTTTGTGACCCCCCCCCCGGGGGGGATCTTGAGACCACACTGTCCCACTAGCATTCTGCCCCAATTCGCCACCTGAGCACCTTTCAGGCAGGGACGTCCCTCACTGTAGCAGACTTCAAAAAGTCCTGAGTTTGCGCTCCGATGCTCTATCGCTTTCCAGGAGCCGGCTGACGGAGGCTCCCTCCCCGACGCTCACCTTCACTATAGCACCCTGGATTCACATCAGCGCACCTCCTACCTTGCAAACAGTGGTCACTTTTCTGTTTGTAGAATTGCAGCAGGTCTCTTCTCAGATCTCTGGTTGAGTTTGCAGGTGCTCACTATTTGTGGACAGCTATCTACCTGAATTCCAAGGACCAGACGAAATTAGGGTTCCCTCTTCACTCCTCTCCGTAAGAACTATGTTCATTTGAAATATGCTTTGTTTTCACTTTTACGTGTGAAAAGATTGTATTTCTCTTCTTTATGATTGATTTCTAGCTTGATTGTGTATAGGCCGGGAAGACGGTCCTGAGACATGAGGCAAAGAACACTTTTGAGAACGATAAACTCTGGACCCCTTGAACACAAGCCAAGTCCTGGAAGGTCTAGTTCAAGTTTCAGCCGAACACCTGAGTGCCAGGTGCATGGGTGTTTAATTCCTTTCCTGGAGGAGAGCCTGAGGGAGCCCGTTGGACCAAGTGTCTCATGAATGAGAACATCACACAACGAGCTGTCCTCTCACCTCAGTGAACAGACCTCGGCACCTTCTTCCTCCACCTTAAGTTTTATCCTGTCTTATTCTTTTTGTTTTAAAGATTTTATTTATTTATTTGACAGAGGGAGAGATCACAAGCAGGCAGAGACGCAGAGAGAGAGGGGGAAGCAGGCTCCCCGCTGAGCAGAGAGCCCTACGTGGGGCTCAATCCCAGGACCCTGAGATCATGACCTGAGCCAAAGGCAGAGGCTTTAACCCACTGAGCCACCCAGGCACCCCTATCCTGTCTTATTCTATCATTGGATAAAAGTGGTCAAAGAAAATTCTCTGTATCATTTCTGATGTTACAGGAAATGCCAATAATGTTTTCCTATTTCAAATCAGTGTTAAGTTTTTAACAGATGGCCTTTATCAAGTTAAATCAATATTCTTCTAGTCCTACTTATGAGAAGTTTTTCATGAATCTGTGTTAAATTTTTTTCAAAAGCTTTTCTCTTGAAATGACCAGGTGACTTTTTCTCATTGATTCTGATCCTGAAGTGATACTCTTTTATAGATTTTCTAATTTCATGCCTTCCTTGCACTCCTGGATTAAACCTACCTTGGTCATCTTGAATTATTTTTTTACACATATATTTTTTTAAAGAATTTATTTATTGGGGCGCCTGGGGGGCTCAGTGGGTTGAAGCCTCTGCCTCAGCTCAGGTCATGATCTCAGGGTCCTGGGATCGAGCCCCGCGTCGGGCTCTCTGCTCAGCGGGGAGCCTGCTTCCCCCTCTCTCTCTGCCTGCCTCTCTGCCTACTTGTCATCTCTCTGTCAAATAAATAAATAAAATCTTTTTTTAAATTTTTATTTATTTATTTGTTTGTTTGTTTGTTTGTTTATTTATTTATCTGAGGGAGGGAGAGAGAACTGAAGAGAGAGCACAAGCAGGGGGAGCAGCAGGCAGAGAGAGAAGCAGGGCTCGATCCCAGGACCCCAGGACCCCAGGACCATGACCTGAGCTGAAGGCAGATGCTTAACCAACTGAGCCCCACAGGCATCCCAATCTTTTTTTTGTTTTAAGATTTTGTTTATTTATTTGAGAGAGAGAGAACAAGCAGGAGGGAGGGCAGAGGGAGAGGCAGACTCCCCACTGAGCAGGGAGCCCGATGCGGGGCTCGATCCCAGGACCCCGGGATCATGATCTGAGCCAAAGGCAGCTGCTTAACCAACTGAGCCACCCAGGTGCCGCACCCCCACTGTTGTTCATATTTTACATTCAAAGTTGGACACTTATAGCTTCTCTTAGTCTCCAGCCTGTGGTTAAAGATAGAAATCACTACTTCCTTGCAACTTCAAACTTTTGATACGTAGCTTTATTATCATTGGTATCTCGTTAGAGATAATCATCATTGTGATATCATTTTTAATCCATAAATATATCAGAAGAATATTTTTAATTTACTAGTACAAATAAACTTTTGCTTGTTTGTATTAGCATTTAGCTTGGGTGGGCGGTGACTGGAGAGTGTGGCCATTGTGATAAATAAGACACTTCGGGGAAATCTGGACCCTTGAGAATGAAATTAAAGTTCTTGAGTGTAGTGTGTTAAGTCTCCATAGCAAATGCCCACCTACTCCTGCAGAGTCGGGGTGGGGGGCGGCAGGGAAGAGAAAGCAATCGGGTCATTGTGAGATAGGAAGTGGGGATACTAAACTGTGTTCCTCCGGAGTCCAGGGAAGACACGCGGCAGCCCCGAGCCCCGGACGCTGGTTACACGCTGAGGTTGCGCTGTGATGTCCCCAGGGCACTGGAGCCGCTCCCATCTGCCTGAGACCCTCTGCGCTTCACCTCAGTCTTTGAGGTTTTTTGGCTACTTTTATAGCCAAAGAGGGAGGGATCCCAGAAGCTGATAAGCAGAGCCTTCAGGGATTGAAGGGAAAGGGGGAAGGGGAAGGAGGCCAAAGGCGAGAAGTGAATCAGTCGCGAAGGAGTGAACACAAGGCTGAACCCCACAGCCTTCGGTCGGCGTGGGGTCGGGAAGGGGTCGGGGGGAGACTGGAGTCCAAGGCGGAAAAACGGCAGGTGCCCCTCTCTCCCACCCACAAGCCAAGGCAGAGCAATGTCCCCAGAGAGGAGATGGACAAGAAGCAGGGGCTCCCTCATCAGCACCATGGGACAGGCCCCTGGACATCAGACGTGGTCACAACAGTGACAGGAGTCCCGCGGTGTCCTCTGCGCATGTGTAGGCTGTGGACTGGCCGTTGGCAACAGTGGGGTCACAGCCCACCCACCTCGGTGATCCGGACTGCTCTGGAAGTGACTTCAGGAAAATGGGTTGAGTTCAGTCCTCCAAGCCGGGGGACCGTCCATGACCACGGCCCACGTGAAGAAGCACAAGGTGCGAGTTACACACACACACACACTCATGTACATACACACTGAAAGTCACACTCACACACACCCAGAAAGGACAGGCTAGCTGCTGGGGATGCCCTTGGAGAAGAAAAATAAGAAAAAAACGGTACCAGCCACATTTCCTTATAAATTTGTAATCAGAGCTTGGTATTTGCTAGCGAACAGATAAGAAAGTGCTCCTGTCTTGACCTGTCCAGGCCCCTCACGAATGCATCCGGATTTATAGGGCTTGGCCCCGGGGAAAAGTCAGCATCTCCCATCGAGAGTTTCTCTCCGGGACCGGGGCCGGTGCGTGCATGCGTCAGGAGGCAGGGGCGGCGGGGGTGCCTCGGCCGGGCTCTCACAGGCCACTCTGACCACGTGGCCCCCGCGCTCTCTCAGCCTGGACGGCGAGCAGCACTAGGACTCTCCCGGGGCAAACCCTGGGGCTTGGGTGCCGGCCGCCTGTCTCCCCGCCGCCCGCACAAGACGGGGACAGTCTCAAGGCGAGGGTAGACCTGGCAGAGCCGGCCAGGTGGGCAGATGGGAGGGCGCGAGGAACAGAGGTCCATCCTCTGGGTGCTGCTGGCCAGGCCCAGGAAGAAACCAGAGCTCTGGGAGCCGCTGGGATAACGAGGACAACGCAGAGTGTCTCTGCTCCGTGGAAACTCTTCTTTCTCTGGCGGCCAATTAAGCAGATGTCACACTCACTAGGAGAGGAGCTCAATTAAGAACATTGATTACCCAGAAACCCGTGCTGGCGGCTGCCGCCGGAGCCAGGGAGCCGCCGAGTCCCGGAGGCACTGTCGGGGGGAGGGCGGCGGCAGGGGCCTGGTGACCTCGGACCTTCCCCCCGCGCGGAGCCCTGGACCCCGGCCCGGGCCCCGGGGCTCCTGCCCCAACGGGGGCTGCACGCGCGCCTGCAGGGACTTCAGTCCGGGTCATCGCTTGGCCCCGCGACACCAAACCCGGACCGTGAAGGCGGCCCCAGGGCCAAGCAGGAGGGCCGTCCTGGGTTCTCGGCCCCCCGGTGCTGAGGCAGGCGAGGGGCGCGGCCTCGGGTGAGCCCCGCGGCTCGGAGCGGGAAACGCGGCCCCGGGGAGCGAGCAGGGGCGCGCGCGGCCGGCCGGTGGGGGGGGGAGGTGGGGGGTGGGGGGCGGGTAACGCCGCCCCCCCGAGAGCCCCGGGCACCCTGGGCACCACCGCAGCCCCGGGGCTGCCCCTCCCGGAGGTGGAAAACCTCCCCGGCTTCGGGGCTCCGCCTCGCAGACCCCACTCCCCGCCCCCCGAATCAGAGCGCACGTCCCCCCAGTCGGGACGCGCGGGATGCGGCTGCCGCCCCATCGGGTTAGTTTCCAGAGCACCTTCGAGAAGGGACTTCGGTGACGCCCTCAGGCCGGGGCAGCGCCGGGGGGAGGGGCCAGATTGCTGCCCAGCCCCCCGCGGGGGCGGGGCCGGATTGTTCCTCTGAGTGGGCAGCTGTGAGTGTGGGACCTCGGGACGTGCGGCAGGGACGCTCCCCTCCTGCCGCCGGGCTGGGGGCTCACAGCGGCCTCCGACAGCCAGGCGGCGAGGCGGGGGGCAGAGAACGCCCAGTGGGCTCACCCTCGCGGACACAGCGTGTTTGGAAGCACACCATCTTCCCAAACTGAGCTAAGTCTACCCATCTTCGATGGCAGAAACCCGCGTCCTGGCCCCCCATCCTGCCGGAAGTCCTGTGGGGTTGTAGGATTTGGTGTTGGGTTACCGGGTCAGGCAGAAACCATCCTCCAAGCTCATCAGGACAAAGAGGACTTTGGCTAGAAATTAGCCCTGGAGGCCTTTGGAAGCCGGGAGCCAGTGGTCACCGCATCAGCCACACGAGGAGGGAGAGGGCTGGCCGCCTTCCTCCCGTGGGAGGCTCTACGGGGCCTTCTGACCACTGCAGGGTCCGCTGCCTCTAAAGGTCAGAGGCCAGGCAGGGGTTGGGGTGGGGGCGGTTGGAGACTGCAGCCAGTCTGAGTCATGGAAGGACCTTGCTGCTCAGTGTGGCTCCAAGCCCCCTGAGGACCACAACACAAACAGAAGCTTGACCCCACCACCTGCAGCTGGCTGGGCTGACCAGGTCCCTCTGGAAGGGCCCGCGTCCCTGTCCGGGGTTCCACGAGGACAGCCTCAACCTGCAATATCTGCGCTGCCCCGCCCGGGGTGGCTTGTCCACAAGCCAGAGGGACACGGGCCGAAGGACCAGCTCCCAGCAGCGCCCCACTGCCGGGAGCTGCAGCCTGAGTGAAGGTCATTTCTGCCCCGAAGGAACAGAAACGATGCTATAATTTCAAGTGTCATGTAGCAGACGTCATTTTAATCCCTGTCACAGGCGTGTGGTATAACAAAGGACTTATAAATTTACTGATAAAATTAAATTAAGGGGGAAAAAATGCAGGCCGGTGCCAACAATGATGCCAGGAGGAGAAAGTGATTAGGGACCCGTTTGGAACCCAGGTCGAGGCAGTGCCTCTGAAAACAGATCAGACAGGAAGCAAGGAGCACCTGGCCTTGGAAGAATCCCACACACACTTAAACGCTTCCACCAACACATGTAAAATCTGAAATAATCGTTGAGGGTGCCTGTGATGGAGCCAGGGGCTGACCTGGCCTGGGAGCCCCAGCCCCACTCCCTCCTCTGTGCCCGCAGGAGGCAGCCCTCTGCTCTGCTCCCCACTGGCTTCTTGGGGACTCAGCGCCTCCCACGGAACCCCACTGCAAACCAACCCCAAATACCCCAGCCTGGTTTTTGAGCCCCGATCGTTCAAGGCAGACGTTTCCAAGGACCCTCCTTGGCTGCAAATATTGCCAATGCTCCTTATTCGAGATCATTTTGTTCTATGATGTCACCGCAAACACTGAATTAGTGACCACTAGACTTTGCTCAGAGGGGAAACACAGGGTTAGGCTCCCTGCAAGCCTCTGGCCACATGTGTTCATCAACCAATAAATATGTAAATATTTGCCAACCACATATCTAGCAAGGGGTTAATATCCAAAATATGTAAAGAATTCATACAACTCAAAAGCAAAAAACCCCATATTATCCAATTACAGACGCTTTCCCAAAACCTATGCAAATAGCTAACAGATACAGGAAAAGGTGCTCATCATCAGAGAAATGCAAATCGAAACCACAATGGGATCCCACCTCACACCTGTCAGGTGGGCTGGTATCAAGAAGACAAGGGGGGGCACCCGGGTGGCTCAGTCGTTAGGCGTCTGCCTTCGGCTCAGGTCATGATCCCAGGGTCCTGGGATCGAGCCCCGCATCGGGCTCTCTGCGCGGCAGGGAGCCTGCTTCTCCCGCTACCATTCCCTCTGCTTGTGTTCCCTCTCTCGCTGTGTTTCTCGCTGTCAAATAATAAAATAAAATCTTAAAAAAAAAAAAAAAAAAAGAAGACAAGGGGTTGATGAGTGTGTGGGGAAGCTCATGCACTGTTGGTGGGCATGCAGACTGGTACAGCCACTCTGGAGAAGAGTATGGAGGTTCCCTAAAAAAATTAAATCTAGAACTACCATATGATCCAGCAATTCCACATGGGTATATATCCCCAGGAAATGAAAAGAGGATCTTGAAGAGATGTCTGCACCCATGGACACAGCTAAGACAAGCTAAGTGTGGATGGATGGATGGATGGATGGATGGATGGATGGATGGATGGATGGGAGGTGGTATATACACAATGGAATATTGCTCAGCCATAAAAAAGGAGGAAATCGTGCCATTTGCAACACCATGGACGAACCTAAAAGACATTATGCTAAGTGAAGTAAGTCAGACAAAGGAAAACAAATACCGTGATTTCTCTTATAGGTGGAATATAAAAGTAAGTTTTTTAAAAACCAAGTTCATAGATACAGAGAGCAGACTGATGGCTGCCGGAGGCAGGGGGAATACAGGAGGGGGATATGACTACACTACACTGTTGGGTTTTTTTAGCTTAAATGAACTGTCTTTTTTTTAAGGTTTTTTTTTTTTTTTTTCAATTTATTTGTGAGAGAGAGAGAAAGCATGAGCGCATAAGCAGGGGGAGCGGCAGAGGGAGAGGGAGAAGCAGACTCCCCGCTGAGCAGGGAGCAGGACTTGAACCCAGGACCCAGGATCATGACCTGAGCTTATGGCAGACGCTTAAACGACTGAGCCAGCCAGGCACCCCTGTGGTGAAGTTCTGGACAAGGGTCGTAGCAGTGGGAAGAAAGGGCTGGGGGGGTTCTGGAACCTCTGTAAGGTCCGAGAAGGGGAGGAATGGGGACCACTCAAGCTCAGAGTTAGTGGGGTAACGGAGGAGGCTTGTGTACTTAAAGGATTCTTACTGCCGGGAAGGAGAGTCCGTGTGCTTACTCTAGCGGGAGGCCGCTGGGAAGGAGAGCACAGGACAGGTGGCGAGAGCTGACCCTGCAGCAGCCCCAAACGTCAGCCCCCCAGACCGGCTGTGAGGGTGACCTGAGCGGGAACCTCAGCCTGTGACCTTATTTGGAAATAGGGTCTTTGCAGGTGTGATTGCTGTGGGGTTTGCAGTGAGAAAATCCCGGACAGGGGCGGGTCCTAGATCCAACCGGAGCGTCCTTGTCAGAGACAGAAAAGGACCCACAGAGACACGGAAGAGAGCAGGTAGAGAGCAGAGACCGAGGGACGCAGCCACAAGCCAGGGACCCCAGGATCCCCAGCAGCTGGAAGAGGCAGGAAGCAGCCTCCTCCAGAGCCTCCGAGGGAGCGTGGTCCTCTGACACCCTGATTTCAGCCTCTGGTCCCCAGGCTGCGGGGGTGGTGCTTTGTCACAAGAGCCCGGGACCCTGACAGCCTCCCCCCGGCTGCGGCTCAGACGTTGGGGTCTCCGAGCCCGTCCTGAGGCCAACGGCCCTCCACACCCTTCTCCCACCTCCAGCTCTGCCCTGGGCCTCGGCAGGTCCAAGACCCCTCTAAACCCCATTCTCCTGCCCAGGGAAACCTCCTTTTGGGGGTGCTGGGTGGCTCAGTTGGTTAAGCATCCTGATTTGGGCTCGGGTCACGCTCTCAGGGTTAGGGATGGATGGAGCCTGACACGGACACCCTGCCCAACGCCCCCCACGGGTGCTCCCTGGGCAGAGCGGCTTGCGCAGACCACGCCCCAGCCTCCCCTCC
>CM053606.1:88159-103389 GCA_028646535.1 Procyon lotor
TCTCCAGGACGTCTGCCCGGGTGTCCCGTGGGTGCCCCAGCTCAGCCTAGACGGCCCCGAGCTTGTCACGGGTTCCCCCGTCCCAAACTGCTCCTCCCCTGCCCTCACTGGGGGCGACCCAGCCCCAGGCCAGGACCGGGCCGCCCTTTCCATCACCCCTCATGCTCCCCACCCCCCAGCCGTCCCCTCCCAGCAGTCTGAAGCCTACAGCCCCACCCACGCCGTCACTTGCCCTGGTCCCCGCCCTCCCCAATGGCCACATGGTGACCCACTGGCCCTTCCGAGAACCTGATGGGACCCCGTGACCCCAATACACGGCCAGCTCGTCACTGCACACAGGCTGGATTTCCAAAGTGTCCAGGCCGGCCTGCGTCCCTGAAATTTGGGCTCCTCAGGCTCGAACGTCCCCAGTCACCCTGTCCCCTAGTGAGCATGCTGGCAGAAAGGCCCGCCTGCCAACCCCTCCCGAAGGTCGAGGCCAGCAGCACGGGTCCCCCCAGTAGGAACCAGACCCCTCGTCCTCGTGCTGAGGGCCGTGGCCCACACAACCTCGCCTTGTCTGCCCAGGCTTCCTAAGTACCAACTCCGGGGTGAGTCAGGGTAGATCCCCGGCCCATCTGCAGCCCACCCCACCCCCCTGTCCTTCGGGGTCACTTTATGGTAGACGTTCTTCAGGATTTCAGTGCCAGGCAGCACAGACCCGGGCATCGGCCACTGACAGAAAGATAAGAGAATGACTCTTTAAAACGGAGACCCAAGAGCAAAGCCTAACCAAGGGGGAGAACGCTCTGTTGGCTCACGCATCCCCTCGGGGACCAGGATGGGCACAGCCCGACGCTGGTGAGACAGCCAGACCCGCCAAAGGGACAGGCGCGGACCCTGGGGCTCAGCAAGGCCAGCACAGGGGATGCGACCCCCAGACACACTTGCCGGGGGACACACACCACAGCCCGCCTGAGGCGAACCCTAAGAACATCCCTGGAGAGGGAGGGAGGGGGGAGAAGGCAGCCCTCCCCGCATTGCCCCGCTCCAGCAGGAGGACACCCAGAACGCACAGGGGCCCCAGGCGGTGGCCCACACTTCTCACCTCCCTAACGTGGCCCCTATTCAAAACCTGAAGTTAGAAGAAAACGGAGAAGTCCCTCAGCCACTTCCCAGGATGGGGTCCCTGCTCTCCCTGCCCCAGCAGCCCCCTCGAGGACGGGTAAGGGAGCCCCCTGAGCCTCACTGCCCTGAGTCCACGGGGGAAGGCCTGGCCCCTCCTGGTACCCTCTGCAGGGGTGCGACCCGGGCCGCCGCACCTGTCTGCCCACTGCCCTGTCCCTGGGACCTAGAGCCTGGCACTGAGCCCCCCCCCCCACCCCAGGAAGCGGAAGGGGAACCTGTGAGCCTGCTCCTCCCCGTCTTGCTGCGGGCTGTGGGCGGGGCAGCTTCCAAGGCCAAGCCCGCACTGGGATGTGGGTGCGGCCAGATCCCTGCCTTCAAGGCCTCACGGCCACCAGGGGCCACCAGGGAGAACGCGGGGAGGACCGACTTCTTCACCTGCTGAGGGGAAAGGTCCACTTTCCCGCAAAACTCAAGGGCCTCTGGGGTCTCCGCTGGGCAGACGCTGGGTGGAGGGGGGCCCGCGGGCATCTCAGGCAAACGTCCCTCCCGAAGACCGTGAAGAGGCAGGGTGCCTGGGGGGCTGTGCCAGCTCGCCCCCCAACCGGTGCCACGTGCAGGGCAGGGTTGCCAGCGGTGCCCTGGGACCCCGCAAGGGACGGAAGCAGCCAGGCAGGTGGGGCGGGGGGCCAGCGCTGGCGGCATGGAGACGTGACCTACAGACTCCATCAGACAAGGCAGCGGCGTCCGCGAGGGGTGGGGGCACAGGCGGGGGGAGGGGGGGAGAAAGACCACCAGGGAAGGTGCTCCCGGAGGAGCTGTGCTTCAGAGGAGGCCACAAGTTGGGGGGGGTGTTGGCAGAATGAGGGAGCGGCGAGGGCAAGCCTCAGGCCCCAAGAAAGGAAGGGTGTCCCCCCGCCCCGCCCCCCCAGCTGGAACAGGGTTCCCCTGCCTGCGCCCCACCCCCCAGTGGCCCCGGTGCCCCGAGAGCTGAGCGTAACCTCACAGACAGAAGCTCAGCTCAGAGGGGACGCGGGACTTGGTCAAGAGCAAACAGCAAAGACCCAAGTCTGCGCGGGTCCTGCACACGCGGTGAAGATTTCGGGCTGTCAGGGTCTTACCTCTTCCAGGTCTGTTTTCTCAGGGTCAGGTGGGCAGAATAAGACCTCCGACCGGGCCGAGGTCCCCAGCGCCCCTGCTACGGCTCCTGCAGCTTCCCTGGGCCGCACCAGAGGCCCCCAGAGCCCCCCAAGCGCCAGACTGCTCCTCTGTGGAGACGAAGCTGCCGAAATCCTGAGCTCCCCTCCGACGGGGGCACCCGAAGGACAGAGAGCCACGTCAGTCCTGGACCGGCGCACGAGCGACCCTAGCAGAGCAGGGGCGGGGAGATGAACGCGACACAGGGACCCCGGGCTTACCTGTCCCGAACGCCCAGGCGCCTCCCCCCCAGGACACGGAGCGATGGAATCACTGTGGTGACTACTAGTTAAATGAGCAGAAACGTCCTCGTAGCAGCAAAGGGTGAAAGGCTATTTCTCCCGAACTCACCAGCCATTGCTCCTAAAAGAATCTAGCTGAAATATGAATAAATAAAGAGCGAAGCTGAACAAAGCGATTTTCAAGTCCAAAAGCAAACGTGGATCCCAGGTGTCGCAGGGAAGACGGATGGGGAACCCAGACCCACCGTGGGCAGCTGTCCTCACCCCTGTCCTCACTCGGGCTCTGGGGGTCCCGCCCGTGCAGCGGACACAAACACGGAGTAAGTGCTCCAAATACTGGGGCAGCACAGAGGTGTCCGAGCTGCTCGCGGCCTTGGTGAGCCCCGCGGACCCAGGGGACGACGCGGATAAGGGAACACGCAGAGCTCGCTGTGGGAGAACGAGGAGCTTTTCCCTGAGTGGGTCCAGCACCGTCGTTGCCGCCCCTCATCACCCCGCACCCCTGCGCCTTGGGGCTGCCCCTGCGGGTCTGGAGTTCAGGCGCCCGCTCAGCAGCCTCCCCCACGTGACCTTGGCTCTGCGTGGAGATGCGTCCAGACCACGCCACCGAGGAGGGCTGAGCGGGGGCGGGGAGCAGTGCTGCGCCCCCACCCCCGCCAGCAGGGCCCCTCCTGAAAGCCCTCCAGGGACCCCCGCGGCACTCACTCGTGTGAGCACAGCCCCCAAGCCCAGGCGAGCTGGGAACAGAACTTGAATCTTCCTGACACCATTTTTCTCTCCAGACCTGTCTCTCCAGGCAGCAGAAGCCTGACGTCCTGGTGCCTTCCCTCCCAGGGCTGCGAGCCGCAAAGGACGGCTGGCGGACCCACCGCCTCACCCCTGGCCCGTCTGGTCCTCGCCCAGTGCCCAGGACCTGAAGACTGTGCCCTCACTCGGGTTACGGGGCCTCGCCCTGTTCCCGGGCCCCACCGCGGCCTGGAGGCCCGAGACCGTCTGCAGCCCCCGTACCCAGAGCTCCGCCAGCGGGTACCGCTCGGGGGTCCTGCCCCTCGGGAGCCTCTCTCTGGACCCACCGTCCACTCCCGGCCGCCCCGCTGCCCTCTCAGCCCGGGGGCATCTCGGCCTAGTCTGACGCAGCTCCCTCTCTCCCTCCCCGGCTTCAAGTGTTTCCACGGGCTTCTCCGCAGACTCATTCCCTCCGTCTCACGGAGGCCCATGGCACCATGTGGGGAGCTCCTGGAAACGTGGAGGCCGGTGACCCACGGGCTCCCTCGGTTGTCCACCCTGACCCCCAAACGCCCAGCCATCCTGCTTAAATGATGGCCAGCTGGGGTGGGGGTACTTCCGGAAAGAACGGCATCAAGAAAATGGAAAACATCCGCTCACCACACGAAAAATGACCACTTTGGTTTAAAGAAAAGGAGGACGTCCCAATTACAGGGGCGACTGGGTGGCTCAGTCGTTAAGCGTCTGCCTTCGGCTCAGGTCATGATCCCGGGGTCCTGGGATCGAGCCCCGCATCGGGCTCCCTGCTCGGCAGGAAGCCTGCTTCTCCCGCTACCATTCCCTCTGCTTGTGTTCCCTCTCTCGCTGTGTTTCTCTCTGCCAAATAAATAAAAAATCTTTAAAAAAAAAAAGAAAAGAAAAGAAAAGGAGGACGTCCCAATTACAAGCGCTAAACTGCACGTCACCTAGTTCCGCCGCCGAGGGAGTATAAGGGCCACGGGGGACGAGCCGGAACAGGGGCGCGACCGGCGGCCGCGGGACGGGGCGGAGCAAGCCCTCGCTCAGCCGGGCCCCAGCTGCTCAGCCGGGCAGTGAAACTGGCCTTCCTGGGCGTCCTTCCTGAACCAGAAAACGGATCCCCGCGTTCACCTGTAAGCATGAATCGCAACAAGTGACAGTCGTCTCGCCAACCGAGGAGCAAGGAGAGGACCCGCCTCGCCAGCCGGTGACCGTGCCACGCAGCGGCCAGAAGCGAGGCACCCGGAGGGGCCCACGCGCGGCAGCCGGAACACGCCTCCACGGGTGCCCGACGCTGTGACCCGGGGGCACTTGGAGCCGCTGGGGAGAGACCGGCGCGTTGACGAAGGACGCTGAAGAACACGGGCCGTGGGTTTCAGAGACGTCCTGACCCTGCCACAGGGTAAGCAAACTCCAGGAGCTTTGGATTCTGAGGGAAGTACCCCGAGGCGGAGCAAACAGCGGACTATGGGGACTGTGCCTGAGATCAGCACCGAGGAGGCTCTGCTAAGGTCTGAAAGCCAGAAACGAGAGAAGATCGATTAGATTCAACCACTCGGAACCTGAGGACAAGCCCGCGTGTGCCAGGAAAATGCCCAAAACAAAGATCCTTGGAAAACGCAGGGCACGGGCAGACCTCACGGTTCTGGAAGAAAACACAAAAGCCACGGCAATTACAGAGGAAATGCTCCCAAGTCGGCACAAAGTCTGACAACGTCCGAGCTCCCTAACAAGCTCTCCGGCAGGAATCAGGACGAGACTCGGCTCCCAGGCAGAGGGAAGCTCCTGGGGACACCGGCTCCTTCCGAGGAGATGTTTTCCAGGCTCAGCCCCACGCTTCCCGAATCTCGAGATGGAGGGTCACTCAACCCCATAAGGACACGAGGACGAGGGTGGTCCCGGCGGCGATGCTGATCAGAGACGGAGAGCAGACCCCGCTGCCCCCTTGGGGGGGGGGCGGTTAAGAAAGGC
Organism: Procyon lotor; assembly: GCA_028646535.1. Lineage (NCBI taxonomy): Eukaryota > Metazoa > Chordata > Mammalia > Carnivora > Procyonidae > Procyon > Procyon lotor. Next base: position 93,418 of record CM053606.1, read on the forward strand.
AGTTGGCCCATGCAGGGGGATGCTGAGCAGACCCCGAAAACAAAAGGTGTGTGTAGATCCGGAAGGATGACCTCGGTGGAATCTTCAGAGAAATAGGGGGACGCGTGCCCGGCCGGCCCCAGCACACCACACACGCCACACGGACGGCGGGCTCAGCCCTGCAACGACAGCTCCCCCCGGGGGACACGGCTCACTCGCTCCGGGGCATGGGGACCCAGACTTAGGTGGGGCCCAGAAGCGGAGCACGGAGGGGTCCGAGCGGGCTCTGCGGGCCACGCTGCCCCCAAGCCCCCATCCACCTCAGATGGCACATGCTCTCAAAGAGCCAGAAGGACCCCCCACTTTTGTGTTTTAAATACTTCCCTCAGATAATAAAGTCAGCACACAAAGATTGACCTGAAAGTGGGCTTCAACCCGGTGCCCACGGGGCGACCTCTTGTCCTCCGGGAATCTCTGGGGCCCCCACGGCGTCGCATCCTCGCTGGCACCAGCTTCCGGCCTCCGAACCCCCACGGCGCTCTTTGCACTTGCTCCACGTGACAGCGCCCAGTCCCTACGCGCCCCAGACACCAGGCCCAGCGGCGGGCAGCACACAGGGCTAAGGTTTGGGCCCGGTGGGAACCGGGTGCATCAGAGAGCAAACTTAAAACACAGTGGGGGGCACGTCCCTGGCCGGTCCCACGTCCCTGGCCGGTCCCACCGGCAGGAAGAGGACAGTCTCCTGCGGCCCCTCCCCCGCCTGGTTCAGCCCAGACTTCCAGATCCCATCGCTCGCTCGCTCGCATGCAGGAGGCCCGGGAAGAATGCCACGGCCAGCTCTCAGTGAAACCCCGGTTCTTGCCACGGGGGCCCAGACCCGGGAGTGACCACGGCCTGGGTCGGCGACGAAGGATGAGGTCGGACTCAAGGTCAGACCCCAGGGGAGCCTGGAGTGGCTGCTGACCTCATGTGGTGGCCCTGGGAGTGCGGGAGATTGGGCCGAACCCGGGGGTGCAGGGACGGAACCAGAGACCCATGGCTAGAGCAGGAAGGGCCTCAAGCGGTCCCTAAGAATTACCTGCAGGTGCTCCCCCGCCTCCCTTCCCGGAGCCCCCACCGTCCCTCTGCACCACCCCCCACGGGCGCTGGCCTTCACGACCCTGCCCAAGGAGGTGCCCTTGCTGGGGGCAGGGGTCTCTGGTTAAGAGGCAGGGTCCGGGCACGAGCGTGCTCGCGACAGCTGTCTGGGGAGCAAGCCCCCGAGTCTGATCGCCCCGAGGCTCCACGAAACAGCGAGAGAGAGAAAGCGAGAGGAGCAGATACGCAGGGCAGGGGTGCCGCGTGTCCTTGTGTGTGTGAGACACTGAGGGCCAAGGAGAGTGTGCCCACGGGCATTCGCGGATGTCTGCAGGGCGCGTGCACGTGGGTGTGGATGCACGCACGGTGTACACGTGTAGTGCGCCTGTCTGCACAGCTGGTGCCCACGCGCACGCGTGCTGACGAGGCCTCACCCTCGCGTCCTGGCCCCGAAATTCTGCCCGCTCTAACCTCCCCTCCCATCCACCACCAGGCCCCAGGCCTCCCCCCGGCAGCCCCGCACACCCACAAACCCCCGGTCCCAGTGCCCCACGCATCTCCACCCTCGGCCTGCTCGTCCCCGGAGCCCCTCCCTGCTCTGCCAGCCTCACCCCTACACCCAGGCTCAGACCCAGGTCTCTGGACCAGAAGTGAGTTTATTTCTCCGCGGAAGACGCCCTCGCAGCCAGGCTGTCGGGCTGGGCCTGGCTCTGCCTGGCTTCCCCTCGGAGACCTGGGGGTCCCAGCCCCCAGCCCGCACCCCCCGGGGCCTCCCGCAGACTCCGGGTTTCCTGGAGGCGTCCTGCTGGCCAGGACTGGAGCTGGTGGAGAGAGGGGGGCCTCCCGGCTCAGGGAGGGGCGGGGGCCAGGCTCCAGGGAGGAAGCCCAGAGCCCTGCAGGAGGGACAGGCCTCAGGGCCCAGCCCCCAGGAAGGCGGGCCCCAGGCTGAGCAGGAGCCCCCCGGCCAGGGCCCAGGGACTGCCCCCCGCCCCCGGCCCCCCATTGCACAGGTCCCCCCCACAACAGTCCACGTCCACTTTTAAGATCCCAGAGTTAATGAAGCCCATCAGATAGTCCGAGAAGAAGTGCCGCTTCACGAAGTCACAAGACGAGGCGCACATCTTGTTGACAGAGTGATCCTTCCGGCCTGGGGAAGAGGGAGGAGAGCCTGGGACGAGCCGCACCCTCGGGGCCTCACGCCCAGGACGGAACCCAGATCGGACCCGGCCTGCAGAGCTGAGTCCGTTGACCCGCCCACACCGTCTCAAAGATCAGGAGGGGGCTGCCCGGGGCCCAGGGCGCCCGGGGCTGGAGAGGCACCTGCTGGGCCTCACACTGGGCAGCACCCTGTGCTCTCAGCCGAGGACAGAGGGGCTCAGATGGCATCCCCAACCGCTCCCCGCCCAGGCCCAGCCAGACTCACTGCTGCTGGGGTCGGTGATGCGGACGCTGGCACACACTGTATCCGAAGGCTGACACTGCTTTGGGGTGCAATGGCTCGAGTTGGTGGTCAGGGTGCAGTCCTGGCACCACAGGCCGTGAGCTGGGCAGGGCACAGGGATGCAGATGACCGGTGGAACTGGGGCCAAGCGGGCCATGCCCCTGCCCCCTCCCGCCCACTGCGGGCACTGCTGGGAGAGCCCGGCCACCGTAGGAGGCCAAGCACCCCCTGTCAGGAGCGAGCACCCAGCCTGGCACCTGGAGGTCAGGCCCTGGGAGAACCTTTGTGCCTTCGCGGCCATTGAGGGAGGGGGGGTCGTCCCCCCACTGGACCTCCGGCAGCCGCCCCACCCGGCGCCCACACTCCAGCCACACAACTCTCACACTTCTGGGTTCTCCCGCGCACTCCTACCCCCTCCCACACCTCCCGCCGGACTTCAGGTGGGTCCAAGGAAGGAAGGACCACACGGACTTGATGGGAGGCCAGGCGGGGCTCTGGGAAGAGACGGAGCACGAGAGCCCCGCCTCCCGCCCCGAGGCCGGGGCGTCTGGGCAGGACTGGCCGCGCGGGCCGCCGGGGAGGAAAATCGCTCGGTGCCCTCAGGAGCCAGGAGGCCCCACGTGGCTGGGGCTGGGGCTGGGGCTGGAGCCGGGGCACCGAGAGTGAAGGCGACAGGCGCGAGGACCCGGAGAGGGTGTGGATGTGACGGGCACCGTCGAAGGATGGCGGCCAGGCAGCCTGGCTCTCTCCGGAGCCGCCTCGGGCTCTTCCGGCGACCTGGCCCAGCCCCGCGGGCCGCCCCCAGACTCACCGGGCGCAGAGCACAGCAGGGCGGCGAGCAGCACCAGGCCGAGGCCATTCATGGCTGCAGGCAGCATGCTCCGGGCGGGCCTCGGGAAGGCGCGGGGGATGTGGGCGGAGGTCCTCCGGGGCGCGGGCCTGGCAAGGAGAAGCCTCGGTCAGGAGCCTCAGCCTCCTGCCGAACCCGAAGCCCCTTCCCCTCTTCCGGCGCGGGAGCGCGACCTCCCCCCGCCTCGGAATCCCCGGCCGGGGGTGGGGGGCGGGGGGGTCTTTCGCGAGCTCGCAAAGCCCCACCCCCAGCCCATCCCCCAGAGCGTCCACCATCACAGCATCCCCTCCAGGGAAAACAGGTCTGCCGTCTCGGGCAAGGTGACAGCTCGAAACGCCCCAACCCGCTCGCGGCACCTGTGGGGTGGGGGTGGGGGGTCGAGGGGAGCGCGTCTTCTCCTCCCTGGGGAGCGGTAGGCGCGTCCGGAGAGAAAAGGGCGAGACAAGGTGCGAGCGGGCGGTACCTGCCGGTGGGGGAGGGGCGCGCGCCACGTCCCCACCCCCACCCCTGGGCCGGGGGCCCGGGAACCCCGCGCCGACCACCCCCTCCCGCCGCCTCCTGCGCGCGCCCGGGCGCTCACCGCAGGTCGGGGCGTGGAGCGCGGGCCTCGGGCCGGGGGCGAACTCACATCCCTGGAGGGTCGGCACTCCGGAGCTCCGGGAGGCGCGGGGAGCGGTGCCCTTCGGTCTCCCTGCGGACCGGAACCCGGGCGCAGCCTTGTCTTTCGGGGAACGCAGCCGCAGACGCGGACCCCGCGCGAGGGGCGGAGCGGAGCCGGGGCGGGGGCGCGCGGGGGGCGGGGGCGCGCGGGGGGCGGGGGCGGCGGGAGACGCGCGGGCGGGGCGCCCGGGGCTCGGGGCCGGGGCGGGTCGCGGTCCTGGGCCGTCTGCGCCCCTCGACAGCCGGCGCTCGGCCCGCGCGTCCGCCCCCTCCGCTGCCGGCTCCCGCCGCGGCCGCCCCGCGCTCCCCTCCCCGGGCGTGGGCAAGATCCCTTCCCCCGCTGCTTGGCCGAGATCCCCTCGGAATTTCTCGGAAGAACGTTTACTGCGAAAGGAAGCGAGCGAAACGCACAAAGACGCAGAGAGGGGAGGAGGTAACGGCGAAAGTGATTCGCGCAGGTCCCCGTCCGCAGACTCGCGTACCTGGAGCCTCCCCTCCCCAGCCCCGTCGTCCCGGCTTCGATGGTTTGAGGCTGCGCTCGCCCACCCCGCCCCGACCCAGAGCACCCGCGACGACCCCGGCCAGCCACCACTGCCCCAAGGACTGCTGGCTCCAACCACGCGCCGGCCGAGGGCTGAGGGCCGAGGGCTGAGGGCCGAGGGCCGAGTGCTGGTCGCGGCATTCAAGGCCGTCGGCCGCCTGCTTGGCCAGTTTCTCAGCTTTGTCTCTCGCCTTCCCGCCCGGCAAAGCTTTTGAGTTTGTGCCTTTGCACTTGCTGCCTGTCCCCGTGCCTGGAATCCATCTCTGCTGAGCAATGAGTAAAGCCCCAGCCCCTGCGCACGTGTTGGGGGTCCTTCCTCTTTGCCCTGCCCTCATTTGGTCGATTCATATTCACGGAGTATCCCCTGTTGGCGGGTCGCTGCCCTGGGCCCGGGACAACACAGGGGGAGGGTTCATCTCTGATGACAAAGGATCATCACTGATGACCCTCGTGAGATGGTCCGATCACAGTTGGCATTGACCGCGCACTTAGTATGCATTCTGTTCCCTGCACCTCCGTCGTTAGAGCTTCACCTCCACCTGCTGGGGAGGGATTCTCCACATCCTCATCTTATAAGGAGGAAGCCCGAGCACAGAGGACTTGAGCTCCCTGCCCAAGGTCACACGGTGACCAGGTGACAGGCAGTGCTGGAACCCAAGCAGCGTGGCAGCAGGACCCTACACCTCCGTGCTCAGTGCTCTGCAGGCAAAGGAGACAGACAGGCGAATCCAACCGGGGACTGGGCTCCCACAGAGTCGACTCAAATAGGAGCCCAACTTCAAAGCTCAGCAAACATCCAAAGAAAACAGGCCTGCAATGAGACAACAGGAACCATGAAGACGAACGGATTTAAATCTCCACAAACTTTCTAGACTGAAAGTGGTAGGTATAGAATATAAAATTAACCTGTCCTGTGGGTTTAAGATATATGTAAAGGCAAGAACAAGGCACTATCAAAACTGACCGCGCTTAGCTGTGGAAAAAAGGAGAGCCTCTAGAAATGAAAAACTTTTCCCTAAAATTAAAAGGTCATCAGAAACATTGAAAGATGTATGCCAAACGGAAATAAAAGTCATTTTAAAACATATGTGGTATGGTATGAGACGTCCAGAATGGAAAAATCCAAAAAAGAGGGAATGGAGTTTCACAGGTTGCCTTGGGCTGGGAGGAGGAAGGAACGGGGAGTTCCTGCTAAAGGTCAAGGGGTTTCTTTGCAAGTGATGAAATGTTTTTTTAAAAGATAGTGATGATAGTTGCACAACACTGTGAACGTACTAAAACCCACCGGATTAGATACATTAAAAGGGTGAACTTTACAGTATTTGAGTTACACCTCGCTCAAGCTGTTGCCACAAATGAAGAAGGAGTTTGCGAACTGGAGTTTGAGCCTCCAGAATGATCAGGAGTGTGTGCGAGGGGTAAGGAGACAGAAGGTAGAAGGAGAGGTTGAGACACGCAACGGACCGTGTGCTGAGCACTGAGGGAAGTCTGCGCAGAGCCCCAAAGGAAAGATAACCAGTGTTTGTAGGCAGTATGTCTCAGAACCAGTGATGGAGGGGCGCCCTCGTGGCTCCCTGGGTTAAGCGTCCGACTCTTGATTTCGGCTCCAGATCCAGCCTCGAGTCGGGGCTATGCTGGAGGGGCCTGCTGGAGTTGCTCTCTCTCCTGCTCGCCCTCCTGCTCACGTTCTGTCTCTTAAATAAAATAACTGATGAAAGATAAGCATTTACAGAGAAGTACAATGTGCACTAAATAGAATCAATAAACAGCATCATGAAGTGCAGACCACCGAAGACAAAAGAAGATGCTTCAATAGCCAACAAGAAGGGGACCTGAGCTCCAAAGATACAGCCGCTAGTGCCGTAGTGCTGAGACGGACTGAGTGCCCAGGAAATGTGCTCGGACGAGAGGATCGGTCAGCTGAGAACTTTACACACAGTTTCCAAAAAATCGGTGCAAAAAAAAAAATTTCCGGATCATTAAGACTTTAGACAAATAAATTTTTTTCAGATAAAATTTTGGAGATGTTGAGAGCGTGTAGCATTAGGTGTATTTCAGGAGGGAAGGGCTCAACACGAGAAGCAACCATGGGAAGAGCCTGGCTTCCAGAAGGGACAGCACACTGTCATCTAAGATGGTGGGGATGTGGGATCTCTGAGGTCTGAGCTGCCGATGTGGAACACGAGGGGATGGCTGAGTCAGAGGGTCCCCCAACCCTTGCGCCGTGTGAGAGGAGCGCAGCTCACCATGAACTTGAGACTGTGTTCAGATGTCAAGGGTGCAGGGAAGATTTGGAGGTCACCAGCAGAAGGGAGCAGCACCTCGTGTGGGAGCCCTACCTGAGCGAAGGCTGGGAATGGATAGATGGACGGTGTGTCTGGTACCCAGTGTTGGAGGGTCGCTGGGGGAGGTGAAATCAGAAAAGGGGGCAAATATCAGAGACCCTGTGGCTTTGAAGTCATCTTACAGATCAGTGGACTGTGTCCCAAGCACTTTAGTGTACTAGCTGGGAAGTCTCTGAACCACAAGTCACAAAATACCCATCTGTGAGTGGGATGGTCAACTCCGTGGGTCAACCTGGCTGGTTCAGAGTGCCGGATATTAAGTCAAACATTGTTCTGGGCGTTCCTGGAAGGTTGTCTCTGAGAAATCAACATTTATATCAGTAAACTTTGAGTGAAGCAGATTGCTCTCCATGATGTGGGTGGGCCTTGTCCAATCAGTTGAAGGCCCAGATAGAACAAAAAACTGACTTGCTCTGAACAAGAGGGAATTCTGCCCGCAGCCACCTTTGAACTCGAACTGGAGCACTGGCTCTTACTGACCCTCCTGCCAGACTCCAGAAATCCCACGAGCCAATTCCTTAAGCTACATCTCTCTGCATAAATGTACTCATCTCAGTGGTTCTGCTTCTCGGGGGAGCCCTGGCGGCCACAGGGAGTGACTTACACCAGGTGATTCAGGCCTCCCGGGGCTCGAAGCTCGCTGGAGGCTCTGTCCCTTTCCCCTGAGCCCCCCGGCCTTCCCCTCAATATCAAAGGAAGACACACAGGGCAAAGGGGGCTGGGACGGCTTCAGGCTCCGTGACCAGCCGTGTCTGCAGAAGCGGGGGTGGGAAGCGCTGAGGCAGGGCACACACATCACCAGCTGATGTTTCAGACGATCTCAAGTCCCTGCAGGCTCAGAGGAGGGTCTGGGGTGGGGACACCAATGCGGTCCCGGTCAGCACGAAGGAACAGACGGCATCACCCGGCGGGAAGGTGGAGAGCGTGAGGCTCCCAGCAGCTGAGCTCCAAAGCGAGTCCTGGCATAGGCTGTGGAATTCTTCAGGAGGAGTGTCCCTCGCACGTCACCGCTGCCTGCCCCCCCGCAGCCCTGAGTCCAGGAGGGGTCTGCCCATCTGTCCTCCTCTCAAGGCCGCTGGGCCGTCTTGGGCTCAGGTGCCCACAAGCGTTCACACAGAGGGCCCTTCGCCCTGCCCCAGGCTACCCCCGCCGCCTCCAAGTCTCCCAGAGCCCCCTGGGCCCCAGCTGTGCCCACAGGATTCCCCGGCGAAGCCCCAGTGGTCTCCCAGCTCTGGGAGACCCCTCCTCTGCCCCACCCCACGCCCCCTGACTCCGCTCAGCTGAAATGCGCCCCCAAGACCCCCTACCCCTGCCCAGTCAGAGTCTGGGTGGAGTACGGGGGTGCCGATCCCTGTCTCACGTGGGACAGTCGCTCCTTCCAGGCTGGCGTCCTACGGGCACTTCTGCCACCAGCCTTCAGCACCCACACCGCTCCACCCTCCCCTCCACCCTCCCTGTGGGACCGGCCAGGCGATCCAAGGAAGATCCCCGCCGAGGAAGCTGCACCAGGTCAAGCCACAGCCTCACACGCACTGTCCGCCCTGCGCTTTCCTTCCTGGAGCACCGATCCCACACCTCACACCAGGCACACGGAAACCCTCCCACCCTGCACTTTGTTTTTGCAGTAAAAGGTCCTGGGCACCTTCCCCAAACGAACCCTCTGGTGGCCCTGGACCTGAAGCCAATGTCAATCTTAGCCCCCCCCACCCCTCCTCCAAAGGCACTGCCTCTGGGAATCGGCCACCATCCCGCACCTGCACGGAGCAGTTACGCGACCCCCCCGCCCTGCCAGGGCTCCTCGGCCGGTGTGTCTGCAGCTGCCTTGGCCCAAGACCCACTCTCAGCGTGCAGGGGCTCCTTAACCTGGCCTTTCTGCATGCTCAGGTCTGCTCCAAAGAATCCCTTCCCACACCCCTGTGAGAAGCTTCTGGGAGTGGCCGCATTGAGGGAAACTCTGCAAGAAACCTTCGAGCCTGGGAACCACACTCACCCCCAGTCCGGAGCAGGGAGAGCCCCCAGCCCGGCCACGTCCTCCCCCGGGTGAGGAGGGAGAGAGCCCCCAGCCCGGCCACGTCCTCCCCCGGGTGAGGAGGGAGAGAGCCCCCAGCATGGCCACGTCCTCCCCCGGGTCAGGAGGGAGAGAGCCCCCAGCCCGGCCACGTCCCCCCCCGGGTCAGGAGTGGGGAGAGCCCCCAGCCCGGCCACGTCCTCCCCGGGTCAGGAGGGAGGAGAGCGCCCAGCCCGGCCACGTCCTCCCCCGGGTCAGGAGGGAGAGAGCCCCCAGCCCGGCCAGGCTGTGGCAGGGAGGATGGGCACACACCGTGCTCCTCACCCCCACCCCTGGCTGCCTACACTTGTGCACACACTCCACACGCTCGTGCACACATACGAACACTCACCACACACATCGGGTTCATACCGACGCGTTTCCACTGCCCCCCCTACACACTTGCACACACGTACACGCTCACTCACACACTCACGGAGCCCTCGGGCCCCGTGGCTCAGCCCTGTGGCTCTCAGCGCTGCACAGGACTCTTGCGTGCTCTCGTGGACGTTCTGCGTGTCCACGCAGCTGGCCTGGTCCGGGCAGAGCAGCATAGTGGTGAGATCGGGGCTCTGGGCGCAGACAGCATGAGTCACCCCCAAGGCGCGTGGCTCTGGGCGTGCTGTGTGACCTCCCGAGCCTCAGTCTCTCATCTGCAGAATGGGCAGGGCTACCAGTGATGCGCTCGCTGGGCATGAGGCCCAGGCGCCCAGAGCGCACCATCCCCACAGTCATCCTTCCCGCCCCGGCCAGAGAGACAGTGGGGCCCCTGCCCCGTGAAGGCAGGCAGGCAGGTGTGACTGGGCAAACAGAAAGTGACTCTGGAGGGATGTGAACGGTTCTGAGAGCAATCTGGGGGCGGGGACAAGGCCTCTTTGAAGGGGACATTGAGGCAAGGCCGGAGGATGAGGCTGCCTGAAGCTCCAAGTCCCAGAGATGCGAGAGAGCAGGAGTGCTTGGGGGAGGAGCCAAGTGATCTAAGGGGAGGGGGAGGAAGGCAGAGCAGGAAGAGGGAGGGGAGGAGGGAGGAGG
>CM053606.1:103889-121706 GCA_028646535.1 Procyon lotor
GGCTCTGTCACACCCAGCCCAGCCCTCTCCGTCTTTCACTCCCTCCACCTGAGGTTCTCTTCTTGACCCAACTCAAAAGCCACCTCCTCCAGGAAGCCCTCCCTTGTAGTTCCTCACCAACTCCCTCTACCTCCAGAGGAGCCCTTAACACAGTCTTCCCCCCTTTCCTATCTCTGCCTACCCCCCATTCTCCATCCCCAGTTCCCAGCTCAAGGTCCCACACAGAAGGTTCCAGAGAACATTGATGTGTGTATCTGCCCCCATGTCCCCAGACCACACCTGAGCTTCTGGACAGCAAAGCCCCCTGCTCCTCATCCAAGCCTCTCCCTAGGTGGCCCGTGGTCCGGTGCTCCCTGAGGGCAGTCTTTGCTGAGGCCAGACCGCGGGGTTCAGGGGCATCTAAGAGACACTCTGCTTCCTGCACTCAGGTCCCAGGCCCCAGAGAGGGAGCATGTGGATACTTGCATTGACTCTGGGACGGGCTCCAGCCCAGCAGCCTGGCCTGGAGCGCCCAGCCCGTCCCCTCTGGGGTCCCCACCCCAGTCCCAACCTGGAACCCCACTCATGCCAAGGAGGGTGAGCCTCTCAGCTTTTCCTTGTGGGCAAACAACCCAGGGCGTGGGAGTTCACCCCACAGGACGCTCCTGGGTTATCCTGTGCCTCTATCTCCCCATTAGGCGGTCTGTTCTTACATGTGCATTCGGGAGGCATTGCCCACAGCCAGCCCAGGGGACCCTGGGCTCCTTGCCCAGTGGCCAATGTGACCAAGGATCAGACTCAGGAAAACGCATTCAATCCTGGATGGACCCCAAATAAAGTGATATACCAACCCGTCAAGTACTAGCACCCCAAAGAGATGAGGACCTGACCCAAACCACGCCCTCCCCAGGACTGACGCCGTAACAAAAATGAAAAGAGTAACAAAACCAGAATGCTTTGCTCATGTGTGCCGAGACCCTAACGTCTGCTGTAGGTCAAGCCTCTTGCAAGCCAGGGAAATCGTTTCCGCAGCAATGAGAGAGGTGAGCACACTAGCTGGGAGCTGGGGTCCCCCAAACCCTGCTTCTTTACCCTTTACACCAGGATCCCGGGGGCTGTCTCCCTTGCAAACAACCGCAGGTAAAAACCCAGATGCCCCTAAGAGCACAGCGGGCAGGGCTCCAGGCCGCCGCGGTAAAGCAAAGGTCGCAGGGAGGCAAGTCAAATGAATGTTTGGTTTCCCAGGGGCGATCAAAGCCACGTCTACACCGCGGTCCAGCCCATTAAGCCTGCGGCAGTGTTAGGTCTAAAACACTATGCGCATGCCTTCATTACGAAAATACCCTCTTGCTATAAAATATTACCAGTCACCTGAGCTTTCCGTCAGTCCATCTTCCTGCCCGATGCCGCCGGCGGCTGACTTATCCTGGTGGAGGCAGGTGAAGCTGGCGGCGGGGAAGGCTGGCAAGTTCTGAAAACAAGACAACAGTGAGGCTGGCCACAGGGATTGCCCCTTCCTTTCCCGGGCCAGTCTCTCTGCACCGTGTGAAGCCGTCTGGCGGCATTTCACCCACAGATCTGCCTCCAAACCCGGTGTCTGTCCTCTCAAACCCTGCTACCCCCTTGCCCCCTACGGGCCATGGAATGCTCTAGACCCTCCACTGTCATCCCCTGTCTTCACAGCCTCCTCGCCGGGAGCGGCGTCCATCTCCGGGAGGCGCGTCCTCCGCTCCTCCCTGCGCGGCACCTGCCCGACCGCGAGTTCTAGCCTGAGATCGCGCAGTGCGGTCCTGCCTTCGGGCTCCGCTTTGGGTTCGGCTCTCCTGCTGCTGGCACCACGTCTGCGGGGACGCCCTCCGCGGACGTCCTGGGCCCCTCCATCATCCACGAGGGTTGGAGCCCCTTCTCCCAAACTCCTGTTATTTGAGAGCGAGAGCGTGAGCAGGGGGAGCGGCAGGCAGAGGAATAGGGAGAAGCAGGGTCCCCGCTGAGCAGAGAGCTCGATGTGGGGCTCAATCCCAGGACCCGGGAATCATGACCTGAGCTGAAGGCAGATGCTTAACCGACTGAGCCACCCAAGCGTCCTTTGTCTTCTTTTAAGTTAGTGCAGAATCTCAGAGTCCCAGACACTAGGAAGGGGAATGCTGGGACCAATCACAGGGAAACAGGAATTTGGGGCACAGAGGGCTTGAGCCCAGGCCCTCAATCTGCTGTCAGACGGTGCTGATTATACAGTCTTGACCCAGTGTTGGGTCCCAGCGGAAGGCCGGTCAGTTCTCTCTCGTGGGCAGCCGGTGGCCTCTCTTATCCAACTGCCATACTCCGGACCTGGGTACACCCAGCCTACCTGCCCCAGGGTTGGTACCAGACAACTAGAGACAGCCCTTGTGCCTAGAGATGCCAAAATTATTCAAATGAGCCAATCTGCAGGGACCCTGCCCAGCCAGCTACCCAGCCCCACCAACCGCTCCTGCAGACCCCTGGTGAGGGCAGCCCCCAGTGTCCCGCCAGGAGTCACAGGGCCTGACTTCCAACTTTCCCAGGGTCATCCTGCTGGGTCCCACCATCAGAAGAATCTTTACATTTTATAAAACTGATTCAGGAGAACCTATGTTCAGGTCGCAGCTGTGCTGCTTACCAGCTGTGTGATCTTGAGCAATCCCCTGCTCCCTTTGGTTTTCCCATGTGAAGATGGGGGTCCCTGGGGCACGGGGTCAACTCCTTCACTGAGTGAGCAAATCTTGGTAAGACACTTGGCTTCACAGACTCTTCTATGACTCCTCCCTACACACCCAACGCCCCATGGAACTGCAACCCCAGCCTTGCCCTGGAGGTCTGGACGCTGCATCATTCTGACTGGACATTGGCAACGAGCACCACCCCACCCCCTTCCCTAATGGCTGACTTCCATGTCAGGGCAAAGTCATTTGCAGTGGCCTAATGCTCCTACTGACAAACAGAAGAGCCGATAAATCACAGAAACGGTCCTGTTTAAACTCAGGAGGGCTTGGAAAGCAGCAAAGACAGGAGGGACTAAAGTTCCAGAGACGGGAAACCTGCAGGCCTGTTCTGGGACCCACTGCCAGTCCTCTGAGTGCACGGCACCGTGTGATTGCAGAGAGCCTGAGACTGCGACCACGGCAGAGGCCACCCCTGGGGGACAGAGAAGCAGGCAGGCAAAATCAGAGAGTTGAGAAAACTCTAATGTACGGTTGGTCTCATGTAGATTTTGGAATCTGCTGATCAATTTCCACACACAAAAGGTTAAAAGCCCAATGAGCGCCACTACACCCACTGGAATGTCTACAGTTTAAAACACTGACATTACCGAGTGTTGGTGAGGTTACGGAGCAACAGGAACGCTCCTCTGACGCCGGCGGGGACAGTGCATAAGAATGCTCACAACGCTGGTGGAAGATGTTCAGCAGGAACGACCAAAGCTGATCACGTGTAAGTCCTCACCCTGGTGTCCACCCAATGGACCCGAGGGCTTGTCTCAGCCAAAACAGGTGTAAAGAATGTGCAGAGCAGCCTTCTTCATAAAAACCCAAACTGGAAACAATGCAAACGCTACCCCATGAGATGACGCTCCAACTCTGGAATTCCCACACCATGTAACTCTACGTGGCAGCAAACCTGCATGTGGACAGACCTCCACCACATGGGGCCCAGGGGACAGTTGTCACGAGCACTGTGGCTGGGTAGATACAAAGATCTGTAGCTACAGAGCAGGTGCTACTGTAGGACGCCATTTACACCACGTCTAACACTAGAATTAGAGTAGTATTACAAGACCCAGTTGTGGTCACCTTCAGGGCATGGATATGGACTGAGAGGAACCCAAGGGGGCCTTCTGAGTTTCTAGAATGCTCTGCATCTTGACGGATATATACACATATGCGTGTGTGTGTGTGTGTGTATATTTATATGTTTTCATCAATCTGCACACTTCAGCATATTTGCACACGCAGCTGCACGTAAATTTTATCTGCATCTTTTTCATGAAACAAAAGGACACATGCAAGTGTTCAGAGCCAAATGCTGGAAACTGCCCACAGCTCCTCCGCTGTGTGATGGATAAAACAACCGTGGGGTGTGTTCCCATGACACAATACTGTGCGGCACTGAAGGAAACCAATGACATCTAACCTCCACGGCACAAACGGACCTCAAGGTCCAACAGGAGTCAGAGGGTCTAGACAGGAAAGAGCGCCGACAGTCTGACTCCAATTACATAAACAGGTTTCAGATAAACTTTGCTTTACCTACCAACGCCTTCCATCTTGCACAACTCCTCCTGTCCCCCTCCCCGGGCTAGAGGCGGCAATGCCTGACCCCCAGATCGTTTAATAAAGTCAGCTAGATCTTCAAATTTACTCCAGCAAATTTTGTTTTTTTAACGCTTAAAAATAAAGCCGCCAGTTATTTTTCCAGCAAAAGGGGGTTTATTAGAGACCCGCCGAGCCGGGGACCGTGGGACCAGCAGAACAAACCAAGGGAGGCTCTTTTATAGAGAGAGGGGTGGGGTGTGAGAAAGAGGGGGTTGTAAACTGAAAGCTCATTGGGGTAAAGTGGGGGCTGGAAGTCTACTGGCTTCTCATTGGCCGAGCTCTGATGTCTCTCATCGGCTGGGGGAGGAGGAAGCTTTCTTTCCTCGCCGGGGATTAGTAACATAGTTACCACCTGCGAGGTGCGCCTGCCGCGGAGTGGTTGGGGCTGAGAGCCATCCCTGCTGGCTCCAGACTCCATCTCAGCGAGGTCCCCTTCTATTCATGTCGCTGTATTTGAAGATCTGCCATCATACTCGCCAGGAATCCAAGCGGGACCGCTCCAGGACGCGGGTCCCCTGCTCTGATGCGTGTGAGGCGCACTGCTGCCAGGGGGACCTCGGCCACCAGCGAGGCCTGGGGCGGGACCCAGCCCATAGCCCAGTGAGGGGGCCCCTGCTCAACGTGGGGCTTCCCGGCCGTCATGCTGGACCCCAAGTGTGGACCCCTATCTCGAGCTCAGCCATCATCAGTGTCTTTCCGTCCAGGCCCCCAGGGCTTACACACACACACACGCACGCGCGCGCGCACACACGCACTCCTTCCTTTGCAGGGGGGTGGACAGTCCCGGGGGGCAAACTTGAATGGAAGTTGGTGCTTTGGAGACCTGTTTCCTCCCTAGTCCCTCAGAAAGCAGCGTGTGCGCATGCTCGGCAGCCCCGGCTTTACCCGGGTAACCCTTCTCTGATTCGGGACACAAAAGTGCTTCTTCATTCCTTTATATGGCTGCAGAGCCCCCCTGCAAAATTCTAATGAGACCCAATACATGACACGCACCATGTACCACCCCCCCCCCCGTGGATTTTCCCAAAGGGAGCCCAGCGTAAGGCACTGGCGCCCCAGACATCTGGAGGGCCAACTGAGGAACCCCTCAGCAGGGGTGCGGGGTGGAGAGGAGGTCTGGCAAGCAGCGCCCCAGCAGAGGGGTGCAGCCGCGTGGGCGGGGTGCGTGCACCCGCCGGAGCCGCGGCCTCCAGATGCCCTGACCTGCGCGTGCACATGGGAGCCCGAGTTAGTGGCAGTTCAATGAGAAACGCGGGTGCAGAAGGAGAGGGACCACTGAGACACGCTGCGCGCTCCAGCAAGCCTGCTCCTGAGTGTGACCCGCGGGAAGTGAAGGCTGGGACTTGGAAAGACACTCACGGGTCACGTTCTCCCGTTCACGCCACAGGTCACCGCGGCCAGAACTCAGCAGCCAAGCCGGAGACCCGCCACAGGTGAGCGGAGAAACAAAACTTAGGATCCACAGAAGGGAGCGCCGTTCTGCCTGAAAAGGGAGGGGAGCTGTGTCACACGCTACAACGTGGGTGCGCCTGAAGGCATATGTGACATAAGCCAGTCACAAGGGGACACATCCGTATTTCACTTCTGCAAGGTCCCCAGGGTCATGGGGTTCAGAGGCAGCAGGTGGAACCGTGCAGCCAGGGGCTGGGGGAGGGGAGCTAGTGTTTCACGGGCCAGACGGGAAAATTCTGGAGGTGGATGATGGGGAAGGTGGCACCAGAGGCGAAGACAGGACGGGGTGGGGGGGACGAGGGGGAGGGGACAGAAACCAGGGGCCCTCGGTCACGGTCCACCGAGGGGCTTCCGCAGAAAGGGAGGCTGAGACTCCCCAGGGTTGATGGCGATGGCGTCAAGCGTGTCCAAGGACTAGAGAAAATGAAGGCCAGGGGTTCCTGGTGCGCATGGGGGTGCAGGGCTGTGTGCCCTCCAGGACCACCCGGGCCCTGCTCCCAGTGGCCAGGCCCCCCACCATGTCCGCTAGTTTCTGAGAGCTGGATTGCAGGCGAGGACGGGGCTTGTACCCCCTGGCAAACCCTAGGCAGCCTGTCTGGGTGAGAGAGAGACCCCAGGAGAGACCCCTCAGGGCCCCCTGCCCGCTGGAGTGACAGGGTCTGTACCTTGTAAGAAGGAAGCCCCTTCCTCTGCTCCCAGGGACGGAGAGGCTCGGCTGCAGGGAGGGTGGGGAAGAGCCCGGAGCGGGGAGATGCACGTGAGGACCAGTGCGGCTACAGCCCACTCTGCCCCCAAAAGCCCCATCCCCCGGGGCCTGTGGGCTGCAGGTGGGGACAGATGCCCTTCCTGTCCCCACAGACGCTAGACCTTTGCCACTCAGTCAGAGACACTGTTCACCTTTCCCTCCAAGGTCTGGTTCAACTGGGTGACCCCAGAGGCCCACACGGGGAGGATGAGGGGGCATGGAATAGGGACTCAGAGCTCGGGCCAGAGCAGCAC
The DNA here is from genome assembly GCA_028646535.1 of Procyon lotor. Classification (NCBI taxonomy): domain Eukaryota; kingdom Metazoa; phylum Chordata; class Mammalia; order Carnivora; family Procyonidae; genus Procyon; species Procyon lotor. The sequence continues at coordinate 110,651 of CM053606.1, forward strand.
GGCTCCCCAGGGAAAGTGGGGCCCCGCTCCACCCCCACCGTGTCCTCCTCTGCCAGAGTGACAGCAAATATGGATGACTGGGATACCAGGTCCACGACTGGCATGAGGTCTGAGCCCAAGCCCGCTCCTGCCAGGAAAAGCAAGGTGACCCACTAGGTTCGCTTGGCTGGAGGGAGGCCAGACCTGGGGGGCGGGGGAGCTCCAGACCAGCCACGTCGTCCACAGGCCACCCGCTGGAGCCAGCCCGGCCCAACTGGGCAGCACAGGCAAGGCCGGGCCCATGCTGTGCAGGGGTCTGCGGGTGGGGGCCCCCGGGGCTGCCCCTGGATATGGGCGTGGCTGGGGGGAGGGGCTCTGAGCCCAGGGCACAGGCCAGGTAGCCTGCAAGCTCTCACTGAGCCCCAGCTGACCCTGGGGCCGCCAGCCCTGAGCCCTGGCCCTGGGGGTGTCTAAGGGAGCCACGTCCCCACGCTGGGGTCCGCAGGAGGCACCCCTGTCCTAGAAGCCTGGGGTCAGAGAGCTGCCACTAACAGGCATGTTTTTGGACCAGAGCGTCTGAAAAGGCCTGGGTGGGGAGAGAGACGGGCGCACCCCCCCCCCTCCCGCACGCCCGGCCTGAGGGCTGGAGGTCCCACAGATGCCAGGCATCTGCCATCAAAGGGTTGGGGCAGGAGGCTGAGCTCCCCCAGCCTCGACGGGCCTCCTGTGCACACGTCACCCCCAACCTGGGGCAGGCTGGGCAGTGGCCTCTCCAGGAGCAGGCCTGGACGGCTCCCTCCTGGGACGGAGCAGAGGGCACCTCAAGCGCCTGCCGTGGAAGGAACGGGCAGCCAGCAGGGCTGAAGCCCGGCAGAGGCTCCCGGTCAGTGGGGCAGGGCTCTGATTCCACCGCCCCCGCCCCCAGGGCTGCCAAGGAGCTGCCGTGTTGCAATCATTGGAATAAACGGATGTCATCCACGGAGGCTTCTCACAACAAGCTCTGGCCCAGTCTGCAGGGGTGGGTCAGGGGACCCCTGCTCCCTAATAGTTCTAGGAGCCCCCCAGGGTCCTCCTGGGAGCAGCTCCAGGCCTGCTGGGGGGGGGGGGGCAGGAATGAAGAGGGTGGGTCCCAGGCCATGCGCACCCAGCCGACGGACCCTGTCTGGAAAGTGACTTTGGCCCTGGTGTGGTGAAAGGCTGGCAACAGTCTTCCCTGGAAACTGAGGGGACTGGGGAGGCCAGGCCGCATGGCTCCCTAGGAATGGAGGCGGGACAACACCGCTGGCTGGCTGAGGCTTCCAAGAAGGGTCCTCGCAGCCAGCCCTGTGGGGACTGAGGCCAGGTGCTGTCCTAAAGGCCGGCAGGCACTGGCTCCCGCTGGCCCAGACATCCTGCAAGGACCCTGGGGCCCAGAGGCCCAAGCGGGGCTTGTCCCAGACTCGGGGAAAGGAACCAGGCCCCAGGACCGGTTGGTCTCGCCCCGGAGCCACCTCCCACCTATGCTACCCGTGGCCCCTGCTGACAGTCAGGGGGGACCCCAGGCACCGAGGCCCGCAGATAGCTGGCAAGCTTGCACCCTGGGCTCCAGGTCCAACCCAGCCCCTGCCCCCACTTTCCCACTGCCCCCCAGGAAGGGGGAAGGGGCTCTCAATGCCCCTTGAGGTCTGTGGCCCGCAGAGGAGGAGGGGTGCCCCCAGAGAGAGAGCTGGGGGGTGCCCAGGAAGGGCCGGGAAGGCCCCAGAGGCTCAGTCCCAGGAAGTTTCCCCACCCCTCCGCTGGCCCGCTCCCCAAGGCAGGGGTACCCCCGGGTCAGGGAAGGGTGGGGCAGAGGAAGGAGCTCTGAGGAAGGGAGGGGAGGAGCCCCATGGACAAGGGCAGAGACAGTACAGTCCGGGGAGGGCATGGCCAGGACAGGAGCCTTACGTGGGAGAAGGGCCCCGGCTGTGAGCACAGCCGCCGGGTTCTTACTCAAATACTCTGTTTGTTTTCTTTAAGTTGTTCGTTCTTTTTTTTTTTTTTTTTAAGATTGTATTCATTTATTTGACAGAGAGAGAGATCACAAGCAGGCAGAGAGGGGGGGAAGCAGGCTCCCCGCTGAGCAGATGGGGGGCTCGATCCCAGGACCCGGAGATCATGACCTGAGCGAAGGCAGAGGCTCAAACCCGCTGAGCACCCCTCCCCCACCCGCCCCTACTCAGATACTCTTTTTTTTTTTTTTTAACGATTTTATTTATTTGACAGAGAGAAATACAGCGAGAGAGGGAACACAAACAGAGGGAATGGTAGCGGGAGAAGCAGGCTTCCCACTGAGCAGGGAGCCTGATGCGGGGCTCGATCCCAGGATCCTGGGATCATGACCTGAGCCGAAGACAGAGGCTTTAACCCACTGAGCCATCCAGGCGCCCCCCTACTCAGATACTCTTAAAGCAGCTCTGGAAGGCCAGTGAGGCTGACTCAGGGTTGCAGGTGGCAGGTGAGGGTCCAAGACGACAAGGTCCTGGGCCTGGTTCCCACAGGCTCCAGAGGCGGGCGGGCGGCCGGGCCCTCGTCTGCCCCAGCGCGGGCCCAGGTGCACCGGCCGCACTGCTCACACCAGCAAGCCCGGCCAGGGTGGGTGGCGCAGATGGACAACAAGCCCCCCGCAATGCTTCCTGTCCCCCCAGGCCCTTGGAGTCAGGGAGGGAAACGGCGTCCCTGGCCTGATGCCTGGCACTGGGGCCGGTGTGAGGCCCATTGTTTGAGGCTGGAGCTGGGGGGGCCGGGACCCAGGGGCCTGCAGGAAGCCCCCGAATGCCCTCTGTCCCATTTCCCACAGATCGTGAGCCTGAGCAGGAACCCGAGCGAGCAGACCCGCGGCCCCCAGCAGGATGAAGGCGCTCAAGGCTCTCCTGCTGGCCCTCCTGCTCTGTGGGCAGCCAGGTACTGGGGCAGGGGGCACCCCTGCAGCGAGAGGGGACAGCACGATCTGGGCCCACGGGGACCCTCGGGACACCCAGCCTGCGGGCAGGGCATGGCATGGGGAGCAGGGGGTCAGGCTGGAGGGACATGGACGTGGGTTGTCCTGGGCTCCCACAGGTCCCCAAACCTGTCCCCCTCTGGCTGCAGACCCTACCTCTTTGAAATGCAGGCTTTGGGCTTACTTCTGTTGTCCCGGCCTCGGTGTCCTCTTCTGTCAGACAGGCGGGCCCTCCTGAGGGTTTACTGGGGCGGGAGGAGGCAGCGGCTGCAAAGGGCGGGCCCCCACAGCAGCTGCTGGTGCCGGGAAGCAAGCGGGGCCAGCAGCTGGAGGCCCACAGGAAGGACAGAGTGGGGAGGAAGAGAGCGGAGGAGTGGCAGAGGACAGATGGGGGGTGGGACCCGGCCCTGGGCCTTGAGCATGTGCGCTCTGTGCCGGGAAAGCGGGGCTCACGGGCATCCCTGTGTGGCCAGGCACGGGACGGGCACAGGACGAGGAGGACGACGATGTGGACCTCGGGCAGGATGGCTATGACGATGATGATGATGAGGAGGAGGAGGAGGAGGAGGAAGCCAGTGTGGCCGCAGGCAGCAGGGGCAGAGGTGACCGTCTACCCCTACCTACGGGCACAGGCGCTCTCACGTCGTGCGGGCTCCGCTGACCACCAGGCTCGGTGCAGGACTGGCATGATGCGGAAGGACAGGCAGCGCCTTCCAGGGGGCAGGGCAGGGGAGAGGAAGGCCACTGACGCTCAGCAAGCCCCCCATCATTCACCCTGGCTGTGACCCTCAACAGCCATCCAGAGTAGGGAGCCTAGAGAAGGAGCCACTCCTGGGCAGGGAGGCTGAATAGGAGTTCACCCAGCAGAGAGGGGCGCAGTGGAGTCCCTGCCTGGAGAAACCAGTGGGCGTACAGGCCCTGGGCACGCAGCCCAGCTCATCCAGACAGGACGGTTTGGGGCTGGCGGGGCAGGGCAGCACTGGCCAGTCCTGAGGCAGGGTGCAGGGAGGCTTGGGCAGAGGCTTTGAGAGAGACCAGCTGGGAATAGAGCACTGGACTGCCAGGGGAGGCTCTGGGCTGCATGGGGAGGTTCTGGGCTGCATGGGGAGGTTCTGGGCTGCAGGGGGAGATTCTGGGCTGCAGGGGGAGGCCCCTCGGCCTGAGCCCGCCTTGCCTCCCAGAGCTGCTGCGGTGCTATTCCTGCCAGTCCCTGTACAGGGAGGAGCACTGCAAGCAAGTTCAGAACTGCGCCCACAGCCACAGCTTCTGCAAAACCATCATCTCCCACGGGAACACGGGTGAGTGGGCCCCGGGGTGACCAGGGCGGGAGGAGCCCCATCTCACACGCAGAAAGGTGCACCGCACACACACACACCGCCCCCCGGCCCCCGCCATGCTGGGTCTCCTCCCTGCCCCAGCCTGTCCGGCATGACGAAGCCTTTCTCTGCCACCCCTCTCCCCTCCCAGGGTCAGGGCCTCTGACCACCTACTCTGCATGGTGCACAGACACGTGTCAGCCCACCACCAGAACCCTGGAGGGGACCCTGATGACCCTGACCTGCTGCCAGTCCGCCCTCTGCAACCTCCCGCCCTGGCAGGAATCCCCAGGCAGCGGGGCCAGCAGCGCCCAGGGCAGCCCCATGGTGGTGGCCATCGCCCTGCTGCTCGGCCTCGTCTCCGGCCGCCAGGCCATGAGGTCCTGAACAGGTCGTCCCACCCACACCCCAGCTCCCACCCTGGACGGCCAGCACTCTGTGCAGTGCCTTACCCACCTGCCCCTTCCCCCTCCCACTCCCCCCCCCACCCGGTTTGGTGAATAAACTCGAGCATCTTTAATGGTCCGGCCAGCAGTGTCCCTTCCCAGCCCCGTATGCATTTCCTGTCTGTGTGTCATCTTCGGCCTCTTCCTCTCCCCACTGCCTGTGCCAGCATGTGGGCCCCAGGTCCAAGGCGCAGCTGCTCACAGGTGGGTCCACACAGCCTGTGTAGAGAAAACATGCATCCCAGGCCAGGGGGACCCGGCCGTGTCCTCCCCCCATCACTGAAACACCTCCACCCATGACTGTGGCCTGGCTTCCTGAGAAGAGGAGTAGGCAGGGGGAGGAGCTGGGGAAGGGAACCACAGGGGGCCCAGCACCTGCTCTGGCCAGGATGGCCCCATTGGCTGCTGGGGACTCTCGGCCTTCCTGACTGGTGGCAAGACACGGCCCTGAGATAGGAGGGAGGAGGCCTGGGTCTGGGCCTCAGTTTCCCCATCAGAGCAACATAGAACAAGGCTTAGAGGATCCGTCAATCCCCACGAGCTCAACAGCCCCTGGGTAGGGAAGCCTGGAGTCCTACCCTGCCTGTTAAGTACCTCCAGCAGGCACAGTACCCTCCCATTCCTCCCCACCCCCACCCCGCCGCTTCCTTCTTTCCTTATTAAAGAAAACCTCAAGGTCTAGCTGGAAGGCAAATCCCTGGGGTAGAGGAGACAGGTCTTTCTTCTTTTCCTTCCTCCTTCCTGCTGGTTGAAGTGATGGATGGGGCCCAGCAGCCACTTTGCACCATGAGGCAGCACACTGAGGATGGCAGAAGGGCAGACATCACTGGTGACCAGGAGCCATTATACCAGCCCCACACTGCCTACCTCGGGACCCCTTTCCTTGGGAGGGAAATAAATGGCTGCAGGGTTGAAGTGAGTCATTTCTCTGTCATTGCTTCGTCACACAGTCGCACACACGTGCTCCTGCGGGTGCATACGCTCTCATGTTACTCCCGCCCCTGCATATGCTCATGACCACACACGCTCACCCACACAGCCCCTCCTAAAGCAGCAGATAAAAGCAGAGTTCGGGGCTCACCCCATCTGAGTAAAAACGTTAGCTGAGCCCACGCCCCAGCTCCACGACCTGCATGAACACCAGGCCCCACCAGCTCCGTGACCCAGACGAACCCCTTCCCCTGCCCCCACCCCCGCCCCAGCTGGGTCTCCTTGTCTGCTGCGTGGCAGGGAAGGGGGGCCTCCTGGAAGGACCAGCCTCAGGGAAGACGGACAAGCGCTACGCGGGGGAGAGCCCCAGGCCTGAGCCAGAGGTTGGGAGGGGCCGGAGGACGGCCGAGTCCAGTCTGACGGACCGAGGTCAGCAGGCCCGGGACCTCTCCGTCTCCACGGCCACGTGAGCCGATGCCTGTGATGGATCTCACAGACACCGCCGGGCACCCGACTGGCTCCGCGGTCTCTGGAACTCTGTCCCCTCCCCACTGCCTGCATTAGATCTCCCTCCACCTCCCTCTTATCAAGGCCTTTGTGTGGACATGGGCCACCACCCAATGGAGGACAATCTCTCGTCCCAAGACCCTCAACCCACTCACATCAGCCCTTCGCCACAGGAGGCCACACATCCCAAGGCTTCAGGGATCCGGATGTGGACAGTAGCCAGTGGGAGCGTCGCCCACCCCCAGACCTCAGAGCCCCCAGCCGTCGCCCACCGGGCCGTGTGCTAGGCCTTGGACCCGACAAGGGTGAAGCCCAGGCCCAGGGCCCAGCAGAAGGGCTCGCTGGCCACAGGGGCCACAGCCCAGGAGTCAGGGGTGGCTCTCAGCCCCCGCATGGCCTCTAGCGAGCAATGCTGCCGCCGTCCAGACACCATCAGACGCCTTTGCCTTTCCCACTGCTAGATTCAGGCCCCTAGAGAGCTGGGATTTTTATGATTGAATCTGATGGGCAGGTGGGGGAGGGGGAGAAAGACAAACCATCCACTGGACATGCCGCGGGCCTGGCCTCCCTGGGCCTGGAGGCTGTGGTCACCCGCAGCCTGAGGCAGCAGAGTTGCCTGGGCCGACGTGCCTCGAGGGGCAGGCAGTCCCCCAAGTCACACACACCATTCCCCCTGCACGATGTGCCAGTGCCCACACCCCACTGTGCCCAGCACCCTGTGCCCGGCTGGCTGTCACAGATTCCAACTCACAGGACATCTCCCTGCCCCGAGCTCTGACCAGCTGGGGACACAGGTGCACAGACACATAGGGCTCTAACACCCCCCAAGGAAGACGCAACTGAGGACGGGGGTGGGGCCCCAGGCTGGGGGCTGAGGGTGGGGAGGGTGCCTGGGGCAGGCAGGTCCCAGGGCTCCAGGAGAGACAACCAGAGCCGCAGAGCATCTGGCCTCCCCAGAAGCCACGCCCCCAGCATGGTTAGCGCTCACCCCTCCTTGGAAGCAGGTGTCTGGGGAATGGGGCTCCTCCCTGGAGAGGAGGAGACACACTGGCTGGGTGTCTCTTAAGCCCCTGAACTCTGCGCCTGCCTAAGCACCCAGAGAGGCAAGCCAAGTCCCCTACTCTGGAGCCCCCGGAGGGGGCTGCCATCTGCCTCTGCCATCTGCTTCCCAGAGGGCTCTGAGACCCGCTGCCCGCCCAGCCGCACCCTGGCGAAGCTCCCTCCCCCTCCCTCCCCACCAGAGGGTATGTCACGCAGCCACACGTGGGACCCCCAGATTTTGCAGGTCCTCGGGCTTGCTGACCCTTCCATCAAGCCAGGGGCTCAGGAGCCTGGTGGAAGGAGCCACACGCCCCTCCTCGAATCTCGCTCCCCCAAAGCTTCTATCTTGGGGCCTTGTTGGGAGGGCCCTGCTCTAGGGACCTCTAATGTCAACCCCCACCTGCACAGGGCTGCGTGCCCATCTCCACACTCCAGTTGAGAAGCAAGATCAAGAAAGAAGCAAACACCTGCTGGCATCACCCCGCCCGTGCCCGCCTTCCCTACGACGTCACCCCCGCCCCGTGAGCCCGCCCTCCCCACAACGCCACCCCACCCGTGCCCACACACCCCATGACATCACCCCACCCGAGCCTGCCCTCCCCAAGGCTCCAATGCAGGGTACCCTCCCCCATCTGCACTCCCCTCCTGGATGTCGGACTCCAGCAAGGGCCTCCTGAAGGCCAAGCTCTGTGATCTCCCAAGAACAGACTTTTGCTCATTTAGTCTATAGTCTGGATCAGTCCACAGTGGACTCGGCTGCAAGGAACAGAAAACCCAACTAATCGTACCTAGGAAACAGACTTGGCTTTGGGCCCGTCACCACAGCCTGGGGAGCATGGGTGCGGCGGCCGAAGCAGGGGGGACTCCAGCGACCCTGCCCCGGCCGACTGGGTCGTGCAGGAGACAGCCCTGCTGGCCCGCCCTTGCTCTGTGCGGACCCCATCTACTCAGCAAGGCCGCTGGGAGCTACAGAGGCAAACCCCAGCTCCCCCTGGGGACTGGGAACCTGGGCCTCGGCGCGCCCTGCCCTGGGGCCCGCTTCCAGGTCCAAGGATTCACCACAGGGCTGATGCCGGGATCTTCACTTCTTCAGAGTCCCTGGCACTTGCTCCCGGCCCAAGACCCTTGCCCAGAACTGCCGCCGGCACTCCATCGACCAGATCGCAGGCCGGGCTTGGGCTACGGGGGGCAGCCCCTGGGACCACGGCCCCTCTCCCCCAGCTGGCCCTGATTCAGACCACGCCTCTCCCTAGTACAGGACATCACTACTGTGAGCCGGGCCCTGCGTCGCAGACGTAGCAGCTGACACCCTGCCCCTACCAGAGCCCAGAGAAACTCCGGGTCAAGGCGACACCAGTCGGCTCCAGCTGCTGTGACCAGGCGCCTCAGCCTGGGGGCCGAAATGACAGAAACGTGCCATCTCACAGTCCTGGAGGCCAGAAGGCTAAGCTCAAGGTGTCAGTAGTATTGGTTCCTCCTGGCTCTCTCCTGGGAGCATGGATGGCCATCCTGTCCCCGTGGCCTCCATGGCCGACCCCGGTGCGTGTCTGTGTCCTGGTCTCTTCTTATTGTAAGGGCACCGGCCACCGTGGACGGGGGTCCCCAGTGACCTCCTCTACCCTAATGACCTCCGCAAAGACCCATCCCCAAGCACGGTCACCCTCTGAAGTCCTGAGACCAGGACTCAGCAAGTGGATTCTGGGGACACAGTCCAGCCCATCAGCAGGGGCCGAGACAGAGCTCTGTGAGGGCACAGAGAGCGGCGTCAGCCCTGGGCTGAGTTGAGGGAGGTGTCTGCCAGGAGAGACGGAGCGTGGTGGGGACAGCCTGGCCCGGGCGGGACCCGCAGACACATAGGGGTGCTGGGGCGCGTGCCCAAAAAGCCACGAATTCATCTCATGAGCGCCAGGCTCCGGCCTGTGGCCCTTGCGAGTGCATCTGGTAGCCGGCTCCTATTGGCTTTCTCGGTCCCCTGTCCACCTGCCCTCAGGGTGCTCAGTGACCTGTAGGGCTGCTTGTAACGCCCGTGTCCCCCGTGTGTTGGCAGCGGCAGCAGCGGCCGGCCCAGGAGCACTGGGTTCTGACACAGACTGTGCAAATGGAGACAGGCCTGTCCGTCCCTCCCCGTCCCACAGAGGCGGTGGTTTCTACGGGGATTGGGCTCGAGCCAGCTTCAGGAGCTGGTGGTGGCTGACAGCAGGCTCTTGGGTGAGGTCCCTTCTCCTAAAAGGAAAGCAGGAAGCAGGAGGCTTCCAAGAGCCAGGCTCGCCCATGGACAAGGAAGGACACGTCTGTCCCAGGGGCCACTAGCGTAGGACAGGGAGAGGCTGCGGCTGGGAAAGCAGCCTCTGGGCCTTGGTCAGACTTCAGTGGTCCTCACCCCAGGGCACCTGCAGGTGTGCGAACCCCCAGAAAGTGCTTCTGAAGAGCTGGTGGCCCTGCAGCTTGGAGGCTGTCGAGAGTCTCCCCGGCCTGTGTCAGTGTGCGCGGGAGCTGCTGAGATGACAAGCAGCCTGCGGGCTGACCTGCCGGCCAGGCCTCAAGTCCAGCTGCGTGACCTTGACCAGCCACACAGGCTCTCTGTGTGCTGTCCTCTGGCCCACAGAACCAGAGAAAAGCAGAACCCGTCTCCTAAGATCTGCGTGGACGCTGGCCGAGGTGCTGGCCACCAGGCGCTGGTGCTCCCGTGCCAGGGGTGATGGTGGTGGTCCCTGCTCTGACCCCTGGAGCTGTTCCTGGGGGCGGTCCCAGGCTATCTCACACTCTGTCCCCCTCCCAGCACTGAGTCCGCCTACTCGCTCCGCTCCCTTCTGCTTCCCCACAACTGACCCCAACATGGAGAGGACACACAAGCCCACCGGGCTGGGGGACTCCTACCCAAGCTGTCACACCACCCCCACCTTGGAAACAGGCCCTGGGGCCACCTCAAGGCCCTGGGTGCCCCCACCCGGTCCTGGCACCGGAGCAAGCTCGGGAAGATGCTCTGCTCCTTCTGGGCCCTCAGGTCCTACCAGTCGGAACGAGGGGCCCAGGGGGAGGGTGCGTGCAGACACCCCCTAGGCACCCCACCCCTATAGCCTCCATCCTCTCCACTGCGCCGGGCTCCTCCCCTCTCCTGCCCACCCACACCCCCCGCCCCAGTTCAGCTGCAATTATCCACTCACACTCCCCCCCACCGGGGTGGTCTCTGGACTTCCTTTCTCCCGAAACAGGAAGCAGGTGGCCATGTGCATTTCCTGTCCTTGTTCTCTCTGTGAGAACCAAGGATGAGGCACTGACCCAAAAGAAGGACGTTCCTGATGATGGAGCTGAACCCTGGCCCTCTGGTGACTGCTGGGTTTACAGAAGCTGATGGATCCAGGGCCCGCCTGGAACTTTCCAGAAGGAGAAGAGTCATGGGCTCCCACCCGAGAGCCGGTGAGGGTCCCATGTGGTTTGGCCTCAGAGGAGGCTCCTGGCAGAGCCATGTCCTGCCCAAGGGTCCACCCGGGAGGGCGGCCGGGCTCTGGGGCGGGCCTGTTGCGGTGGGGGGATGGCTGGTGCCTGGCCTCAGGGTCTCAGAGAATGGGGCCCGGGGGCAGGAACGGAGAAACAGGGGAAAGCCTCTCCATGGCTCCCCCTCCCCCCACGCCTCCCTTCCCCCCAGAAAGAGCCTGAGCTGAGCAGTGAGTGCGGAAGTTTCTGTGCGGGGACTCAGTTCTTGTCCCGCTGCAGAGGACGCCGCCCAGGGGGCCCCAGCCCCAGAAGCCCCAACCTGGGAGCATCCATTGACAAGCAAGCCTTGAAGGCCACGGCCACAGGAAAGCCTTCCGCACCCCATGGCGTGCCGTCTGCATGGTCACACAACCCTACAGTCACCCAGAGAAGTCACGCAGGCGCCG
>CM053606.1:131093-142656 GCA_028646535.1 Procyon lotor
TGCGGGGGGGAGGGGGCGTGGAGCGAGCCCGTCCGTGGGTCGGCACCGGGATGCAGCAGGGACCCAGGCGGGCGGATAGGATGGGAAGACTGGAACTTAAGCGAATCTGATGAGCACTGGCCTGCTTACTGCTTATGTACTGGTGTTTCTGCCCCTACAAAAGGTGTGCGTTGAGGGGGCGAGTCCTGCGGGAAATCTGAGTGTGCTCCGGAGCCCCCGGGGCCCAGGAAGTTCTGGAGGGACCCGCGTGGGGGTCCACGGCTGGGACAGCCCCGCAGGGAGCGCAGGTTCTGGACAGCGTCTGATCCCGATGGCCAGGCTGGTTCTAGAAGTTGTTTGTGGAAGACGATCCTGCAGGCGGATTGCTGGGTCGGGTTCCGGGGAGGGGAAGGTCGTGGAAGCGAGTTCTGCCGGCGCGACAGAACTCTGTCGGGTCGGGGCCGAGCCTGCGTGTGCGAGCGCAGAGCCCGCGCTGATGAGGACTCGCACCAGCGCCCGCTCTGACGCGCGCGGTAAAAACCCCATTGCGAACGTTCCCCCGCACAAGCTCCTCGGAGGGCCATGCTGCCTCGGGGCGGGACCCGACGGCGCGGAGCAAGCTCGTGGAGTCGGGCTCAGGGAGCCCAGCACGCAGGCGCTTGGGAGGTCTGGCTGGCTGCGTTTGGGAGTTGCTTTTTCCCTTTTTCCCTAACTTTTCCGCACGCTGAGCGGACGCCGAGGCGCATGCGCAGTCTGCGCCCCGCCCGGCCGCGCGGCTTCGGGCCGGGCGGTTGCCAGGGGCGACCACATTCCCCAGGGACTCCGCGGTCGCGTGGGCGGGGCCCGGCCGGCCCGAGCCCGCCTTCCTCGCGCTCTGGTTGGCTCTGGCTGCTGTTCGTTGGAGCCGTCGCGGCCGCCGATTGGGCAAAGACAAGTTTCGCACGCTCGGCTCGGCGCCACGCCCCTTCAGCCGACCCGCGCCCGCCACCCGGGAGGAGAGGACAGCGGGGGACCCGGCGCGGCGCCCGGGAGGGACCTGCGCCGGCCTCGGCTTCCAGGCGGGCACGGCCCGAGCGGCGGGCGGCGATGATCCCCGAGGAGAGGGCGGACGGCCCGGGCGCCGGCGAGGAGAGCCCGAGGCTGCAGGAGGCAAGCAGCGTTCGCAAGGTGGGCGCGTCCGCGGGGCGGGGGTCTCCGGGGGGAGGGGCCTGGGACCCCCAACCCGCTTTTGCCCGCCACCTGCCGCGGGCGGGCGCGGGGCTGCGGGGTCGGCGCCGGCTTCGCAGGGGTGAGCGCGCGGCGAGCGTTCTGGCCGCCTCCCCCCTTCACTCTGCCCTAGAGGCAAGCCGGCTTACCTCTGGGGAAACTGAGGCTCGCTGCAGCGCCCGAGCCCGCGTGGCGTGCCTGTGCTGGACTCCTCTCTTGCGGGTTTGGGGCTCATCCTGTGCCGCCCAGGAATGGGTGGGAGCGCAACTGTCGCTCGGTTTTGTCCCCCGCTCCGGCGGTGTGGGGGGTGGCGCTCCGGCCCGGTTCCGTGGCAGGTGTTGGGTTCTGGTGTGTGCAGCCCGCGGCTCTCGTGCTAGTTCCTGAGCCCGTCACTCCTCCTTTCCCAGCTTTCCCCTTCCTCTCCCCGGGGCTGCTCAGCTTTGCCCTGGGCACCTGACTCTATTTGATGAAACTTTCCACCGCGGCAGGCAGGCAGCCGGAGCCTCTCGGTAACAGGAAATGGCCGCAGGACTTCACAGCTGGACAGTTTGTCCTTTTCTCACTGCCCACGCACCCCTCCCCCTCTGCGGTCCCTAACCCTGGGGCGCCGACTAGGACTGCCCACCATTTCCAGGAGTACAGGGGAAACTCCGAGAGGTGGGTGGGAGGTAGCCACCCGGGAGTCTGTGCTGGGAAGGAGGGGGCGCCCCTCTCTGCGGCCAGAAGCTTAGGTGTTCCCTGGGGGTCACCAAGAGGCCGTCCCCGTGTTCATACCAGGCCCGTGAGGGGTGCCACAGAGCTCAGAGTAGCTTCCACCTTGGAGGCTGCAGGCTCCCTCCTTCCAGGTCGTCTGTGCAGGAGCACTGGACATCGGGACCCATGAACGGTGTGGATGAAGACAGCCCTCCGGAGCTGGTGGCCTCTGCCCAGCACATGGCCCACCCCCACCCCCCACCCCCCGGGCAGACCGACAGGGCTGCTGGCCCACAGCCTGCTGGAGCTTTGCAGTCGGACCTTTGGAAGGGAGGGATGCGGCTTCGGTGGTGGCCTGCTTCTCTCTCCCCAGGTTCTCAGGCCTCCTTGGAGGGGACGCTGCCCAAGGAGGTCTTCCCTGATTGATCGCTCTTGAGAACGCTGGACTGTGGGGGAGATGTTGAGTCATAATCCAGGCTGGCCATGCGCCAGGAGCCTTCAACATGGGAGGGTGGGAGGTCTTCTTTAGGGTGCCCTCTTTGAGAGACTGGGGCAAGATATAGCCCCCAAAGGGTCTGAAACTGCCCTGTGCCCAACCCGGGGCGGGGGACACGCCAAGGAAAATAGGCCGCATTTCCTCCAATATGTGGCAGATGATGGACACCGCAGGAGGCCGGCCTCAGTGCCCCATGACGACAACTTCCTGTCCCTGCATAAGCACGGGGTTCTGCGAGGCACTGGCCTCATCCCCTGTGCTCAGGGGCCGTGTGACCATCTTTGGGGATGTTGCCCAGGGAAGATGCATTCTGAGGAGTTCTTCCTGGCTGCAGGGCTGGTGACTGTCCCAAACAGAAGGTCCCTAAATGGCCAGAAGGAGATGTGGTGGCCGGGGGCCCAAGAGCTGCTCCAGCTCCCCGTCTGGCCCCCTCGGGGGCCCCTCACTTCCCCTGGCTCGAGCCTCCAGGCACCCGTCTGCAGCGGCCCCCACATCTCTGCTTGCAGCTGTCGCATGACTCTCCTGCCCCCGGGCCCCAAGACACCGGCAGCTGGCAGGATTGCCCCATATAATGAGGAACCATGGCCAAGGTGGACGGTGGGCAGTCAGGAGGCCTGACCCACTGCCTGGGAGCTGAGCAACCCTGGGTCTGTGGTTTGAGCATTTGCCCAAAGGGACCCCATCAGTAAACAGCCTGCTGGGACGGAGCCCGTCCCAGGGTCAACATGGGCCGAGCCCCCCAGAGGGCACCCTGTAGGTAGGCCCCTTTCTCTTAGCACCCTGGCAAGAGCTGGGCTAGGTCATCCCGCATAGCTGTGCGTGAACTCTTGCCAGAATTGAGTGGGAAGAGTGGCTCATGGGGGTTACGGAATGAACTTCAGAAGTGCAGGAGGAAGGCACCTGGGGGGGGAATTAATCATGTGACTCTTGATTTCAGCTCAGGTCATGATCTCAGGGTCGTGAGATCGAGCCCCGGTTAGGCTCTACGCTCAGCAGGGAGTCTGCTCGAGATTCTCTCTCTCTCCCCCTCCCTCTGCTCCTTCCCCCCACCGTGTGTGCGTGCAAGCACTCTTTTTCTCTCTCTCTCTCAAATAAATAAAATCTTTTTAAAAATATTTATTTATTTGTGGGGCGCCTGGGTGGCTCAGTCATTAAGCATCTGCCTTCGGCTCAGGTCATGATCCCGGGGTCCTGGGATCGAGCCCCGCATCGGGCTCCCTGCTCAGCGGGAAGCCTGCTTCTCCCGCTACCATTCCCTCTGCTTGTGTTCCCTCTCTCGCTGTGTTTCTCTCTGTCAAATACATAAAATCTTTAAAAATATATATATATTTATTTATTTGAGAGGGAGAGCACATGCACAAGCCTGGGAGCAGCAGCAGGGGAGGGAGAAGCAGGTTCCCCACTGAGCAGGGAGCCTGACATGGGCTCGATCCCAGGCCCCCAGGATCGTGACCTGAGCCGAAGGCAGACGCTTTCCCGACAGAGCCCCCCAGGTGTCCCTAAATCTTTTTTTAAAAAGTGCAGAAGGCTGTGTGGTGAGCAGTCGGCCTCCTCCTGCCAGGGGTTCCCAGATCCCCATCGCACTGGTGCCCACGGAATAGGGGCCACAGTCCCAGCCACGTCCCCACTTGCTGTGGTCTTGGCAGCCCGGCTGTCCCCACTCCCTTCATCCCTGCTCGAGCCTCAGCCAGGCCTGAGCCGGCCCATGGCCGTGGGGGGGACCGTTCCTCCCCCTCCTGCCGTAGTCTTCTGGCACCTGGCACTGTTGGCAGGGGGCTGGCCCAGCCCCCGTGACCCGCGGCCTCTCCACAGGGCTCCGAGCCACTGGCCCAGACCCCGCGTGGCCGCCCGCAGAGCCGCAGGGCCCGGGTCCACCAGCAGATCACCAAGGAGCTGCGGGTGCGCACAGGCGCCGAGAACCTATACCGGTGAGCACCGCCGGCCACCCTTGTCGCTCAGGAGCGGGGCGTGCGGGCCGGGGCTGGGGGTGAGCGCAAGGCCCTGGGGCAGCGTTCAGTGGGAACCCTCACAGACTGGCCGGGCCCCTACCTTGCTGGCCCTTCCTGGTGGGGGTCAGGGGCTGGCGGGGCTGGCGCGTGACGTGGGAGCCTCTGATTTGGACATGGTGGCCCGCAGGCCGTTCAGGCTGAGCTCTGACAGGTGTCCCAAGGCCGGGGACCCAGGAAAGTGTCCTCCAGGCTGAAGGGGAGCCTCTCCGTTAGAACGGTGGGCTGCACCCCTGCTCAGACCTTCAGCCCTGTCTCCGAGAGCCCACTCTGCGGGTGACGGCCGGGGAAGGTGGCCCGGCCTGTCGGAGCCCCAGCCGTTGTGCACGGAGCTGGCCAGCAGGTGCTGTGACAGGGGTCTGCCGAGCCCCAGGGGCTCCTCTGATTCCGTAGCCGCCCTGCTCTCAGCCGGGCCTTCCTGGGGACCCGTCGCCCCTTCTGTCAGGTGCCCAGACGTAGGCACAGAGAGGAGGGGGTCTGACCCGCACCTTTCTAGGAAAGCGGCTTCGTGGCGCTCTGGAGGGCGAGCCAGAGCCTGCGTCCAGGGAGGGGAAAGGGGGAGGCCAGAGCCCGTGGTCTGGAAGGTCTGGATCTGGGGGATGTGCCCTGGGCCAGAGGCTCCGTCTGTATGTGTGGACAGGAAGCGACCCCAGCTGTAGGGGCACTCAGGGGAGAAGAGGGAGGTCCCAGGGTGGGCCCTGGACCCCAGTGCTGCCCCCCAAGGGGGCTGGGCCTGGGAGCACAGCGTGCTGGGAGGGGGCTCCGGAGGCCGGGCGGGGCCACGTGCCGTCCATCTGCAGGGCTGGGGCTCCAGCTCACCTTGGCCTCCCCCAGAGCCACCAACAACGCCTGGGTCAGGGAGACCGTGGCCCTGGAGCTGAGCTACGTCAACTCCAGCCTGCAGTTACTGAAGGAGGAGCTGGAGGAGCTGAACGGCAGCAGCGTGGAGGCGGACCGGCCCGAGGGGTGCGTGTGCGCGTGGGCGTGCGCGGGCACGGCCGGCGGGAGGGGTGCGCGGGCGTGTGCGCGGGCACGGCCGGCCGGAGGGGTGCGCGGGCGCGGGAGCGCACCTGTGGAAGCGTGGGATCCGGGTCAGAGGCTGAGCGGGAGCACGAGTGTGAGGACACCATCCAGAACAGCATCCGTGTGCTACAGGGCATGTGTAAGAGGCCGATCGGAGTTGGGGGGAGGGCTTCCGTGCAGCGGGGGAGGTAGAGAGCGGCCCCTGGGGACCCCAGGGTCCAGCCTCAGAGTCTGGGCTTCATGGCTCTGGTTCCAGCGAGGGCATCACCGTCCCTATGATCCCCCTGGGGCTGAAGGAGACCAAGGATCTGGACTGGTCCACACCCCTGAAGGTAAGTGCTGACCTGTGACCTGGGCTCGCGCCTGCCCGGGGCTCTGCAGGGACCTCAGAGGCTTCCTGGCCCAGCCGTGTCATTGAACAGACCCGGTTTCCTGACCCTCGCTCTGAGCGCCTCTGCAGTCACAGCCTCTGCTGCGGAAAGCTCATGGGGGTTCGTGAGCCAGGCGGCCTGGGGGCGGCTGCCAAGTGGTTGAGAGGGCCTGCTGTATGGGGCCTAGCGAGGGACTCTGCGTCCCCAGACTCCATGTCTGCAAGGCAGGGACCCCCACGCCGGTCCTTAGCCCTCTCCAGGAGCCTGGGGCTTCCCTTCCGCTCCCTGTCTTTGCCCTCATGGGGCTGGGTGACCAGAGAGGGCCGGTACCTGCCCCTTCCCCAACCAGGAGCTGATCTCTGGGCACTTTGGAGAGGACGGTGCCTCCTATGAGGCCGAAATCAGGGAGCTGGAAGACCTTCGGCAGGTGGGTGGGCTCTTCCCCTCCCCTCACCCCCTATCCCGCCCCTCCCCGCCTGGGGAAGCTCTGGGGATAGTGGAAGGCACGCACAGGGCCCTGTGCACACTGGGGACGGTCTGTCCTCACCACCTCCTCCTGGCCCCTTGGGAGCAGGCTGCCCTGTGCCTGTCCCCTCCCAGGGACCCCGTCTGGGCCTCTCCTTGGCTCTTCACAGTCTCCCCGTCCAGGACAGGGTCCATGACAGCCCCCGAGAGGGCCGATGACCCCGTACCCCCAGACCCTAGAGTGCTCCCGTGGGGCTGGGACGTCCGAGGGGGCTCCCAGGGCTGGGAGTGCGTGCCTTGGGCCGGGGCCCAGCTGGCGGCTCCCTGCAGGCCATTCGGACCCCCGGCCGGAGCGAGGCGGGCCTGGAGCTGCTCATGGCCTACTACAGCCAGCTCTGCTTCCTGGACGCGCGCTTCGTCGCCCCCCCTGGGAACCTGGGGCTGCTCTTCCACTGGTAGGGCTGGGTGGGGGGGTGTCCGGCTCTCCACCAACAGCCCCCCCCAGAGCCCTCGCCCAGATTCCCGGCCGATGCTGTGGGGACTCCACCCAGCCTAACCCAATCCATAGGTATGACTCGCTCACGGGGGTCCCGGCCCAGCAGCGGGCCCTGGCCTTCGAGAAGGGCAGTGTGCTTTTCAACATCGGGGCCCTCCACACCCAGATCGGGGCTCGCCAGGACCGCTCCTGCCCTGAGGGCATCCAGCGCGCCATCGAGGCCTTTCAGAGGGCTGCTGGTGAGGGCAGCCCAGACCCCAGACCCCCAGCCGCAGTCCGGGTGCCTCTGGGGCATGCTGGGGTGGGGGCGGGGGGTTGCCCCGTTTTGAGGGGACCTCCCTGCTGGGGGGTGCAGACGGGCCATCCTGCCCGCCTGCTGTGAGCGCCCCTCCGCAGGGGCCTTCAGCCTTCTGAGGGAGAACTTCTCCCGAGCACCCAGCCCGGACATGAGCCCGGCCTCGCTTTCCATGCTGGAGCGACTCATGATGGCCCAGGCCCAAGAGTGCATCTTTGAAAGTCTCTTGCTGCCATCCCCTGAAGCCCCTCAGGATTGCTTGGCCCAGCTACGCCTGGCTCAAGAGGCTGCCCAGGTGAGGACAGGGAGCCCTTGTCCCGCGGGAGGCCTGGCCACGCCGTGGTGGCTCGATGGGCAGGAGGGCCTGGATCGGGGGTCCACGCGGGGAGGGGCGGGGTGCTGTGGCTGAGTCTCCTATCGGTTCCCAAAGCCGGCCATTGCCCTGTTTCTGGGGCTGGTCAGGACCCCAGGGTCCTGAGTCCCTGCCCCTGGGGCAGCTCCCCTCAGAGCAGCAGCTACGGCCCAGAGCCCTGAGCTTGGCCCAGCGGGGGTGGTGTCAGGGGCTCAGGTAGAGGCCCCGTCCCGGGGAGGGGCAGGGGCCGAGGCTGGAGCCCCAGAGGAGACCCCGCCTCCCACCACCTGCGCCCCAGGTGGCCGCCGAGTACAGGCAGGTGCACCGGACCATGACCCAGCCACCTGTGCGAGACTACGTGCCCTTCCCCTGGACCACCCTGGTGCACGTCAAGGCAGAGTACTTCTGCGCCCTGGCCCACTACCACGAGGCCGTGGCCCTCTGCGACAGTCCCCGTGAGTGCCCCGCCCGCCCGTCTGCGCGCTGCCCTAGGCCCTGGCTGAAGGGGCTCACGGCCTCTCTGACGCCCAGCAGCAGCCGAGGAGGACTTCCCAGCACCGCAGCAGGCCGTCCGTGGGCCCCCGGCCGCGTCAGAGCCGGAGTCGTGGGGCGCCCGGCTGCCTCGGGAGCCGGAGGAGCGCAGGAAGCTGGGTGAGGCAGCCTCGTGGGGGGGTGCCTGCCGAGGGGGACCGAGTGCCCTGTCCTTCCTGAGTCGCCTCTCCTGGGCGTGCCTGGCGTCCCGGCCTGTCCCCTGCGGGCCCCTGCTCGGGCGACTTCCATAGCCCGGCGTGTGCGGGCGCCCACGGGAGGCTGCTCCTCCGCGGCCTAGTCTCCCACACGCGGCAGCGCACCCTCAGGATGGGCCCAGAAGCCCTCACTTGTCCCCACCTTGTCACTTGTCCCCGTCTTGTCTTGCTGCGTCCAGGGGCCCGGGAGCTGGGGTCTGGCCCTGGGCCGGGCGGGCCACCCCCCCAGACGCTAGGTCCGCCCTGTCCCGCGCAGGCAAGGCCCACCTGAAGCGCAGCATCCTGGGCCAGGAGGAGGCGCTGCGGCTGCACGCGGTGGGCCGCGCCCTGCGCAGGGTCGACCTGCTGCAGGCCGTGCTGGCCCAGGCGCTGAGGCGCTCCCTGGCCAAGTACTCGGGGCTCGACCGGGAGGACGACTTCTTGGAGACCGCCGAGGCTCCTGACATCCAGCGTGAGCCGCCCGGCCCCTCGGCTGAGGAGTTGAGGCCCCATGGCTGCCCCTGAAGCCCGCAAAGCTGTGTGCCCAGCCCTCGGGAGGGGCCCAGTGGGCACACTCCCTTGCTCTTCCGGGTCTCGCCATCCCCGGGGTGGGAATCAGCCGCGGCCTGGGAGGCAGGTGTCCGCGGGCCGGCCATCTGGTGTCTCAGGCTTTGCAGGAGCCCCAGGAGCCCCCGGGGTGGGAGGGGGGGAGTAGCCAGGCCCCAGAAGGCTCTAGGGGGTGCCGTTATGCATCAAGCAGGCTGCTCTGCGGGCCGTGCACTCTTCTGGGGCTGACCCAGGTCCTGGCTGCATCCGGGGCCCGAGCGTCCATGAGCCTCGGGCGTAGCCCTGTCCTTCCTTTACCTTTGTCTTTTCAGCTAAAACACAGCAGAAGCCAGAGGTCAGGGTGCCCAGCTTCTCCAGGGTGAAGGTGACCGATATCTTCCAGCGGCTGGTGAGCACCCCCTGCCTGGGTCACGCCCCCTGCACCCCAGCACGGGCGGGTGAGGTCCCCGGGCAGGCCATGACGGCGGCCCAGCCCTGCCCAGTGCCTTGGCTGCACCTGCTTTCTGACCCGAGAGGTAGAGGTTGGGTGGGAAGTGCCCTGGCGGCCCGGCCAGGCTACTGACACCCCCTCACCCCACCCCCAGGGGCCCCTGTCTGTGTTTTCAGCCAGGAACTGCTGGCGGCTGGCGGGGCCTGTCCACGTGACCCGCGGGGAGGCTGGCTTTGGCCTCACGCTGCGCGGAGACGCTCCTGTCCTCATCGCCGCTGTCATCCCTGGGAGCCCGGCCGCCGTAAGACCCCTGCCCCACCCCCGGGGGGCCAAGTTCCCGGGCTGAGCGCGGGCCGCCGGCATGAAGGGAGCGGAGGGGGCCGTGGGCAGAGGTGGCGGGTGCCCGTGCAGGACTCCCGGGCCTCCCCGTCTCCCCCGCAGGCAGCCGGCCTGCACGAGGGCGACTACATCGTGTCCCTGAATGGGCAGCCGTGCAAGTGGTGGAGGCACGCCGAGGTGGTTGCGCGGCTGCAGGGCGTGGGCGACGAGGGCGTGAGCCTGCAGGTGGTCACACCGATGCCCAGGGCGGAGCCCCCCGGCACGGTGAGCCCCGGGGCCCCGCATCCCTAGATGCCCAGAGGGCGTGGACAAGAGGAGGCTGCACCCGGGCAACAACCCCCCCCCCAACAGGGTGGCTTCCTGGGTGGCAGCTCCTGCCCTCCACGGGCCTCGTGCCCCCGCTCCAGGACGCCCATGGCCTTCACCCATGCCGGCGTGGCACCCCGTCCTCCCGAGACCCCCGGCTCGCCTCCGACGGGCCAGCCACCACCTCCCCAGTCGCTCCCCGGCCGGCGACCGGCGGGCCGGGCCAGGGGTGCTGACTGGGACTCATTTCTGTCCTGACGGCAGGGGCAGCACCGGCCAGCCCTGGGCGCGCTTCTGAGGAGCCAGAAGGAGTGTGCGTGGGGGGTGCCCACTCCCGCACGAGCCAGCCCCAGGCCCTTCCTTGGCTGGAGCCGCAAGGCCAAGAGGGGCAAGACCAGAGGGAGGCTGTCCCCACAGCCCTGAGCGGCGTGCCACGCTCCCCTTCTGGTGCCCAGCGTCCCCACACCCCGAACGCCCCCCTCCGTCCTGAGGGACTTGCAGGCCCGTTCACCGCCCCCCCAGTGCTGCCCATTAAAGACCATGTCACGTGAGGCGTGTGTGAGCCCAATGCTGGGGGCGGGGCGCTGTGCCCACACCCGGGAGGAGTCACAGCTGCAGCTGCTCTGGGCAGAGTGCCCGATGCCCAGTCCTCAGTGGGCCCCAGATGCCCCCCGGGGGAGGGCGGCCCCCCAGCCGAAGGGACGAGGGCGGGTAATAGGTCTGCTGTGGCCCCCGCAGCGCCGATCCTCACACCCCCCCCCACCCTGTCCCCCTGGCCACACCCTCCTCAGGGCTGGGTCGGCCCCAGGTGGTGGGGGCCCCCCTGGAGCTCTGACCCCCGCACGTGCCCCTCCGCTGGCCCAGCCCACCCAGCTCCCCTAACGCTGACCCTCCCGCCCCGCCTGCACTCCGGGCGCTCATCCTGCCCAACTCCCAGCCCCACAGCGGTTGTCCCGGCCTCCTCCGTGCTTCCCCGCCGGGCCTGGCCCCCCTCCCTGCGCCACCACCAGCCCGCCCAGCTCAGCCCACCCGGGCAGGGCCCTGGGGTCTGCAGAGGGCCGGGGGCAGGGGGCTGGGCGGGGGAGAAGCCCCAGGAGCGTTGGGCCGTCTGGGTGTCAGGCTGGGGGCCGGGCTGGCCGGGAGTCCGTGTGGCCACCAGGGGGCGGCTGCCGCCTGCTCGAGCGGCTGCAGGAGGCAGCATTTGGGGAGGGACGGCGCCGGCGGAGGGGAGAGGGGAAAGCCCACCTGGGAGCGGGGACCCCACCTCTCCCTGCACACTCGTCCCTGTCCCCTCTGTGGAAGCAGCACCGTCCTGGTCGCCGTGGTGGTACCGCGGGGTCGGGGGGGGGGGGCAGCCTCCTGCAGGAGGACAGGGCTCCCTGCCTGCGGGAGCCTGGGCTGAGCTCGGCCAGGTGCAGCCCTTCCGACCACCTGCTCCTCCTGAGAGAACGCCCCTCTCAGCAGAACCGGCCAAGGTCACCTCAGCACTTACTAATTCGATTAATAAAACTGCGCGTCAAGGAGGCCATTACCCGCTAATCGGGGATGACGGGGCTGGCAGGGCTGGGCCAGGAGGGTGCTGCAGCCCCCTCCCTCCGGTGGCCAGTCTGGACCCAAGAGGGGCACACGGGCTGGGGGACAGAAGCTGCCATCTGTCTCTTGCCCTGGCTGGTGGGGAGGGGGCCCTCGACGGCAGGGCTCCCCACCTCGGACAGCCGGAGGCGCCCACCCTCCGGCCTCTGCCTGGGCCTGGTCACAGCTGGAGCTGCTGGGGCTGGGACCCGGCTCCTTCCCTCTCGGCAGGGGGGTCAGGA
>CM053606.1:143156-160314 GCA_028646535.1 Procyon lotor
CCGCCACCCCGAGGCCTTCCTCCACACCTGGCGGCCGCAGCCTCGTTTACAACCCTGGCCAGGGTCTCTCCGGTGGCCCAGGCGGGTCACAAGGAGCTCAGGCAGGGCCCTGGTCACGGACCTCCTTTTCCTTCTATTTGGGGAGAAACAGGGCAAAAATGAAAGCCACAGAAAAAGCAACCGGGCTCCAGTGACTTTGGATCTAAACGGATTTATTTTGTTTGCATTTTTCCCCCCTTTCCTCGGCTTCATAGGAAATGAAAAAATTATCCAACAAAACCCAAGAACACAGGAAAACTTTCAACGACTTAGCCTGTCTCTTGCTCAGAGCGCCGCAGAGGCGGGCTGGCAGGGGCACAGGACCCACCGAGGCCGGGGCCTGGCCCGCCTGCAGGGATGGGGGGCCAGTGACTGTGGTTCCTTCTCCCCACTGGCTAGTCCAAAACGCCACTGGGCTTTTTTTTTTTTTTTTAAAGATTCCACAAACAAAACGAAACACAATTTAAATTAAAATAAAAACACTTTCCTCACTTGCCCCCATGCCAGGAGGTTCAGGCTGAAACCTCCTCTTAAAAAAAATTTTTTTTTGCTAGAAATACTGTGCATTACTTTTTTTTTTTCTTCCACTTCTCTTGAAGATTAAAATAAGATATATTTCCCCGGGAGTCATAAATACGATCTGGTGCATAGAGAAATAGCAGCAGGGGAGTCCGGGCCAGCCCCCACCCGCAGAGCGCGGCGACCCCCAACCCCCCCCCCCCCCCCCCCCCCCCCCCCCCCCCCCCCCCCCCCGTGAGTACAGCAGGGCAGCAGGACTGAACACGGCATAGATAATATTCCTGGGCTTCGATCTCTAGGGGACGCCGGCGGCAGGGTGGGGGGCAGGCGGGCAGGAGGGCAGGCAGGGACCGGACCCCTCCGAGCGAGCGAGCGAGCGACACATGCTGGGACACGCGGACGTCCGAGGCTGGACCCCGGCCGGGAAGGAAGGAGGGAGGTCCTCCGGGGTAACCCCCGAGCGAAATAAATAGAAATGCTTCGAAAATAAGGTCGCTTTCAAAAGGAGTCGTAGAAACGGGCGAGGAAGGAGAGGCGGCGGGAAGGCGCGCGGGAAGGCGGCCGGGCGGCGTCGGGGCCGGGGAGGCGCGCTCGGGGTCCGCACCGCCGGGCGCCGGCAAGTTCGCTCGGGCGCGCTCCGTGCGCGCAGGGGGGGCGGCCGCGTCCCGGGAGGGAAGGCGCGCGGCGCCCGCGGAGTCCGAGGCTCTGGGCGGCGGCGCGCGCTCGGCCCGGGCGCTCACAGGAAGAAGTCGGGCGCGCCCTCGGCCCCGCCGGGCCCGGCCTGCGGCGGCGAGGACTCCCGCGCGAAGCCCGCCCCGCCCGCGCCCCCGGGGCCGCCCCGGCCCGCCAGCTTCTCGTATTTCTCCTTGTACAGGTCCCGCTCCTTGGCCAGGCGCCCCACCTCCAGCCTCAGCTGCTCCACCTGGCTCTGGAGCTGGCACTTCTCGCTCTCCAGAATGTGCCGCTGCTGCACCCGCTTGAAGCGGCACGACTGCGCGTAGCCGCGGTTTTTGAGCGTGCGCCGCTTCTGCTTCAGCCGGATGACCTCCTCCTTACTGAAGCCGCGGAGCTGCCGGTTCAGCTCGCGCACCGACATGGACACCAGCTGGTCGTCGGAGAAGCGCTCCTCCAGGCGCACGTGGTGGCCCGCGCCGCCGCCGCCGCCGTGGCCCGCGCCGGGGTGGTGGTGGTGATGGTGGTGGTGGTGGTGGTGCGCGGCGTGGTGGTGGTGGTGGTGGTGCGCGCCGTGGTGCTGGCCGGCGCCCGTGTCGTCCGCGCCGCCGCCGCCGCCCGCGAAGCCCTGGCCCCGGAAAGCCTCGTAGGCCGCGGCGGCCGCCGGGTGGTGCGCGCCGTGGTGCCCGGCGTGGTGCCCGCTGCCGATGAGCGCCTCCACCGCGTCCTCGGGCGTCAGGTTGAGCGCCTCGGGGTTCAGGTGGTGCTGGTAGCCGCTCATCCAGTACAGATCCTCCAGCGCCGGCTTCCCCGAGGCGCCCCCGACGGCGCCCGGGCTCCCGCTTGTCGGCCCGGGGGTGGCCCCGGCCTGGGCCGCGCCGCCGCCGCCGCCCCCCGCGCCGCCGCCGCCGCCGCCGGTGCCCGGGCTGGGCGCGCAGAAGCTGGGCGAGGAGGGCACAGAGGAGCAGGGCGTGCTGAGCGGCGTCGAGGACAGCGAGCCGGGCGGCAGGCGGTGGCAGAAGCGCTCGGCCTCGGGCGGCTCCTTCTTCACCTCGAACTTCATCAGGTCGAAGTCGTTGACGTATTCGATGGCCAGCGGGCTGCTGGGCAGCTCGGCGCCCATCGCCAGCTCCGCGGCCATCGCCCGGGGGCCCCGGCCCCGCTGTCGCGCCGGGATGCGCCCCGACGGGAGGAGGCGGGGGGGGGGGAGGGAGCCGCGGGCCTCTCCCCCCCCTTCACTCCCCACGGGCGGCGGGTCTCGGCGGGGGCGGCGCCCAGACGCGCGAGGAAAAGTTTCGTGCGGCCAACTCAGGGGCGGCCGCGGGGGACGCCGCCGGTCGGGGCTCTCGGGTGGCCCCGGCCGCACCCCGGGGGACGCAGGCCGGCCGCGCTCCCTGTCCCCGCGTCGGTGGCCGGGCGAGTGGCCGCGCGGGTGGCCGGGAGGCCGCGGCCTCGGGCTGCTCGGGCTCCCCGCGCTCCGCCCGCGTCCAACCGGCCCCGCCTCCACGGCCGGGCGCCGCGCCGCGCGCTCCTCTTTATAGAGCGGGGCGCTCGAGCCCGCCTCCCTGGGAGGGGCGCGAGCCCCCAGGCCAATCGGAGCCCCAGACCCGCCGCCCTCATTTGCCTATCCCCATGGCAACCCGGAGCCCAGCTGTCAATCTCCTGCGGGGAACAGCTGTGGGCAGGGGTGCTGCCGGGCAGCACGCGCGAGGAGGGGGCAGGGCCCTCTGGTGGCCGCCGCGGGGGACTGCACGCGCAGAGGGCGCGGGGCCGGGCGGTGCGGAGAGCGCGCCGCGAGGGGGGCTCGGGGCCCGGCCTGCGGCCCCCGGGGCTCCGCGTCCGCGAGGGGGAGGCCGGGGAGTCTCGGGGAGCCCGCGGGGCCCCTCGGTGCCTCGGTGACCCCGCAGCCCCGCGAGCGTGGCGGCGCCGGGACCTTCCGGCCTGCAGACACCGGGGCCACGGCGCGGCCCGGGCGGGCGCGGCGAGGGGAGTGCCGGTTATTTTTAGCCCCGCGGTTCGGGCGGGTTCAGGAATTTAGTCAACAAAGTTGCTGGCACCTCCGTCCGGCGGCTCCACCGCGGGGCGCAGGTGGGGAGGGAGGAGCGCGCGGGCCGGCGCGGGGGTCGGGGGCGCGGGCGCGCACGGCTGTGCTGCGGGGCGCGCTCGTGGAGCAGGGGCCCTGGACACGACCCCCGGGGTGGGCGGAGCCGGGAGGGGCCGCGCCTTGCGTCAGCGTCACCCCGAGTGCTTGGTGCCCCCCTAAATTTTCTATACGGCAGTTATAGGGCTTTTACGATTAACAAATTCAATCTTAAATATAACCATCTGTGCATCAGAAGAAAATTCTGGAAGGATCTGGGCAGGAAGTCACTAGGGCAGCTTGTTTTTGTCTTGAGCTGGACATGAATGCCTATTATAATAACAAAAATGCACACATGTGGGAGCAAAACCCCACTTCCTAAGATGACATGGGGTGGCCCAGCCCCACGGGGCTAGGAGGGCACCACTCTCCCCTTCCTCCTCGCCCCACAATCCTCCCCTCTAGACTCTGCCAGGCTCGCAGGGTCGGGCCCACTACTAGGACCCCCCTGCCCTTGCAGGGATGGCTCAGCCAGCGGCAGAAGCAAGGCCCCCAGCCAGTGCTTGGGCTCCAGGCTACATGGGTTGCCAATTGCATTGCAGGGTTTGGGGTTCCCTTTAAAGCCCCCCACGTTCAGAGGGAGGCCACACTCCCCCACCACCCTAGCTAAAGTGGGGACAGGTGCCCCTACGTCCAGCCCCTAAATGTGCTATTTGGGGATGCTGAGCCCTGCCTTCGATCACACACGCCTTCACGCACTGCCCGGGGAAGGGGCGGCCTGGGGCCAAGCAGGGCACCTGTGTCCCCGACCGGCTGACACTGGCCTTGGGGGCAGGTTAGCCAGCAGGCTTGCCCTCAGCTCTTGGCCCCCAGGGAGACCCCCGACCCCCAGCCTCTTGCTGCCTTTTTGGGGGGGGGGCAGCGAAGCAAGGTTCACAGAGGAGAGTGAAGCCAAGTTTATGGAGCAATAGCCCAGAGCTCCCAGAGACAGAGGGCACCCGAGAGGGCTGCCCATCTTGCTGCGTCTCTGTCTGCCCCGAGGCCCGGGCAGCCTCCGCGCAGCTCTCCTCTTGCCAGTCGCGGTCAGGCCGGTGGGAGAGGGCACCAGGGTCCCTGCCCGTGGGCTCGGGAGGGGTGACCCCGGCGGCGCTGTGCAGAGCCCGGGGTGGGGGCGTGCGGGCCTTTCTGGGCTCCCGTGGGAGGCTCCAAGCCCGCTCCCGCCTCCTTAGCCGAGGCTGGGGAGCAGAGGCCGTGAGGACCAGGGCCCTCCCTCCTCTCGGCTTCCTCAACAGCCCATCTGTGCCCGGAAGACGAGCACCCCAGTTGCACGCTGCCCCAGAGGTGTGTGTCCCCGTGCCGCAGCCGTGTGCCGATCCGTGCTCCCACCAACGGGATTCCACAGGGCCCACCCATGGCTCGTCATTACACGCACCCCACAGATCTTTACTGAGTACCAGCTGCACTGCCTTGGGGGCGTCTCCCACCCCGGGAAGGTGGCCCAGCGACAGACCTCTGGTGGGAAGCCCGCCGGCGGCAGCGGGAACACGGAAGGCGGCTTGCATTCTGCGCCTGGGCTCTGTGCTCGGTGCGTCTGTCCCAGGCGGAGCCCCACAGCTGGGAGGGCGCGGGGTGGGGGTGCGGCGGGTGGCCGGAGCCACTGGGAACGTCTTGGGGCCCAGGCTGGGCTGGACCCAGGCGGGGTCTGTGCGCGGTCGCTCCCGCGGGCTGCCTGGGCTTCCCTGAAGCACGCGGCTGGTTCCGAGCACGGGGAGGGGAGCCTGCCTGGCATTTTTGGGGGGCCTCGCTAGCCGAGGTGTGGTGGCGGCCCGCCTGGGTACAGGGAGGACAGGACACGGTTCCGGCATCTTTGTGGGCTGGGGGCAGAAATAAGCCACACGATAACCCACAGCAAACCACAGTGTCAGTGTCTCCTGTCGGGACGGCCGCGAGTCTAGCGACTTAACGCACATTTGCTCCGTCCCGGCGTCTGTGGTCGGCTGTCCTGCAGGCCTCGATGGCCGGCCCCCCGCCCGCTGCTCAGGGTCTCACGGATGTTGAAGCGCACCTCCCAGCTCCCCGGGCTGCAGGCAGCGCGGTTTCTCAGAGTCGGAGGAACCCAGGCCCCGGCTGCCCGACCCCGACCCCATAGCTGCCCCCACTGGGCCGCAGGAGAGCCTCCATCCGCGGGGCACAGTCCGCCAGGTGCTGGGCCTGGAGGGGGTGCCAGGTTGCGCTGCTCCCAGCGGGAGCCCCGGGAGCCGGTGAGAGGCTGGCAGGGGGTGGCGGGAGGAGCTCGCTGCAGGGTGTGGGGGCGCCCCCTCTGCACGGGCCCACGGGAGGTGCACGGGCAGGAAGCTGCCAGCCCCGCGCTTGTCCTAGGCTGAGCGCGCTGCTCGAGCCTGCGGCCCCGCGATGTCAGTTACGGCCCCAGCAGCAAGTGTGGTCTGCACGGGGTCTGGAGGGTCACTTTTGTCCAGTCCCCGCTGCTCAGCCCCCAGACAGGGTCGCATCTCCCCCCATGTCCCCTTTCTGGGCTCAGTGACCATGGGGCCCAGAGCCCTCCCCGCTTAAAACGAGGAGGCCACTGTGTGCCAGGCACGCTCTGGGGGTGCACACGGCGGGGGCAGGCACTTCCTCGGGGAAGGGCTTCAGTTCAGGCTGGGAAGCCCATCCCACCAGGGACGCTCCCCAGTCTGCTCCCCCGTCCCCTGGTGAGGCCTGGCTCACCCCATCCCAGTCCACGCCCCAGTCCACGCCTCCCCCTCACTGCTCCCACGTCAGGCACCTTCACCCTGAGACTAAGGGCCCCCAGCTCACAGCTTAGACGGGGACCATGGCTCTGAGGCCTCCAAGACCACCTGTCCGGCGCCCATCCTCTCACCTCCAGCTCAGAGGGTCAGTGAAGGGGCTCTTCCTGCTGCAGGATCTGAGCTGGGCCACCAGCCCTGTCACTCTGCTGGCCACCTGACTCCAGGTCTCACCTGGACGGCCATCCCCGCCCCCGCCACAGCAGGCGACAGGACAGCCAGTGCGAGGGGGCCCAGGGCCGGCCTGCCGCCCTCACCTGGGGCTCCCCATCCTCCCCACAACCCGTCACACGGGGGCAGTCCACGGAAGGGCACGGGCCTGGGGCGGGAGACGGTCGGGTCCAGGAGAGGGGGCGGCCCTTCCCCGGCCTGGCGGACCCGTGCTGTGCTCTCCGCCAAGGCCAGAGGCTTTCTGCCTGGAATCCAGTCACCCTCAGCCGGCACCTTGATTTGTCCAGGTTGGTGCAGAAGTGACAGGCACCTTCATCCCTGAGGGTCCGTGCTGGCCTGCCCCCGGCGCGGGAAGGCCGGAGTGACCAGTGGGCACACCCCGCTCAGAGGAATTGCCGCCCCCCCGTCCGCCCCGGGCTGCCCAGGAGCCAGGACACTGACCAGGTGGGACCCGGGCCGACAGATGGGTCCCAGGGACTGTGGGGGGCTGGGCCCCAGTCCAGAGCAGGGCAGCCACTGGCCTGGCCTCTCCTGCTTCCCAGAGTGCCAGCCCTTGCCGAGCCTTCCACACTGGCCACGGCGGTCAGACCCGCTGCTTCGGGGTGCTGGGTTTCCCGCGGGGCGGGCGCAGGCCGCGTGGCTTGCAGCAGTCAGGAGACCCTGGCTGATCGTGGCCGTCCGGCCGACCGCGGGGAGCCCGCCCGCAGTGCACACAGCTGCCCACTCTGCAGCCCGGGCTGCTTGTCCCCCCCGGTCCACTGGGAAGGGATGAGCAGGGAGGCTGGGAGGTGAGGGTCTGGAGGGGCCACAGCTCAGATCAGGCTGGACCAACGACTGTGTCTCCAGCCGTCCATCCGTCTGTTCAGGCAGAGGAGGGAGAATGGACGCCCCAGCCTTTGTTGGGGGTCACGGTGGGCGCTGAGAGGGGCCCCGAGGGAAGAGGGGCAGGGAGGGGCCGATGGCCTGGGCTCCAGCCCCAAGGACTGCCAGCTGTTGGCGGGGGGCACCCTAGTGCCCTGCCCTGACTCTGCGGGCCCCTCCCCTGCCCCTGCTCCCCCCTAGGGCCCGACCCACAGCGGGGACTCCACTGTTTACTGATGGGGAGCCCCTTTCATAAACATTTTTTTAAAAGATTTTATTTATTTATTTGACAGAGAGAGAGACAGCACAAGTAGGCAGAGAGGCAGGCAGAAAGAGAGGGGGAAGCAGGCTCCCCGCTGAGCAGAGAGCCCGATGTGGGGCTCGATCCCGGGACCCTGAGACCATGACCTGAGCCGAAGGCAGAGGCTCTAACCTGAGCCACCCGGGCGCCGCGGGGAGTCCCTTTCTATCCAGCCAGACCTGACTCCAGGATCCACCAGGCTGCCCAACTGGCGGTGGCAGGGGGCCGCGAGCTCGCACGTCTCGGGCCCCTGGGGACGGCCGTCTGGGGCCCCAGGCAGGGCTGGGGACAGCAGTGACCACAACTGCGTGCGAACTCCCCTTCCGCCTCACTGGCCATCTGCTGCTGCGGATGCTGCCCAGGCCCCTTGCTGTGAAGCAGCCACATCCTCGCCACCTCTGGGGCTGGACAGGGACAGCACCCCTCAGTCACGGAGCGGCAGGATGTAGGACCCCTCCTCGCTCCCCATCACCGCCGGGGGGCTGGAGTGTCTGCCCGTCCATCCGTCCGAGTGTAGGCTGGACCCAGGAGGGCTCTGTTCTGGCCAACGGGCCCCTCAAGGGCGTGGTGCGGGCAGATGCCTGTGCTGTCCCCGTGGCGCTGGCCCCTGTGAGCCAGGACCCCCAGGGACAGGCAGAGGAGGGCTGATGCGCAGCAGATCTGACTCCAGGCTGGGACACAGAGCTGGCGGCCAGCTGGGGAGGGAGGCGTGGGGACACGCTCACGTGTGCAGTGACCAGGGGTGAAAGGGGACATCCCCAGATTGTCCCCATGCCCCTCTGATCCCTGGCCTTGGCCTCCCAGGGTCCCTGTCAGCCCAGACCCTGTCCCGGGCCCCTGAGCGGAGGCTACAACCCTCTGCCAGGCCTCCCGGGTCCATCCAGCAATGCAGACGCCTCCGGCTGCCCTCTGTCCCCTTCCCTGGCCCGGCTGCTCTCCCGAGACACCCAGAGGAAGGGCTGGGGACAGAACCTCAGCTCGGGGTCCCCGGCTCCAGCCTGTCGCATCCAGCATGCCCCTCGGCGCCCCCCAGGCCTCTCACCACAGATCACATGGGCTTGGCCCCGGGGGTGGGTGGGAAGGGTGCCCCCAACTCTCTGAGCCCTTTCAGGGAGGCAGGGAGCAGGACCGACGTTCCTGCCCAGGGACCTGCAGCCGCCCAGGGTGTGCGGCCAGCCCTTCCTCTTCCGCGGGCACCCCATCCTTCCCCTGCGGACAGGGCACACCCCTAACCCCCAGCTGGCGCAGGAGGGGCTGGGCGGTGGTGGGGCAGCGTCACGACAGTCAAGCATTCACAGGACAGAACCTTTATTGCTGAGCATAAAACCCCCAGCAGGGAGCCCGGCAAGAGTCCTGGGGGCGGTGGGGGGTACGGAGCGCAGCCGCTCTCACGCCCATAGCCGGCACGGGCCTGGCGGTGAGCCCTGCCCGGCGCCCCTCTGGGCTGGGGGTTGGGGCGCATCCGGGGTGGGGGTGGAAGAAAGGTGGGGGTGCAGGGGCTGGCTGGGCAGAGCCGGGCCCCAGGACGAGGCGAGGCCCCGGCACACGCTGCTCACTGGTCACGGAAGGCTGAGAGCCAGGAGGGCAGAGCGATGACCCCGGGGCTCCCGGGGGGGACTTGGTGGCAGGCGGCCCCTCCTCTGGGGCAGGCGGAGCCTCCTTCCTCTCCACGAACAAGGGGCTGAGGTAGGCGCGGGCTGGCCCCCGGGGCCCTCACAGACGGGGCTTGATGTGCAGAGTTTTCCCTGTTCGAGAGGAGCAAAGGTCAGGTGTCGGGACCCTCCCCCCAGGGAGGGAGCCCCGGGGAGCCCCCCCTCCTGCCAAAGCTTCTGGGTCGGGATGGGAGACATTCCATCCGGCCCCTGCCTGCCCCAGGGTCGGGGTCCGGGTCCGCAGGGGATAAATGCCAAGTGCCTGCCGCCTGCACGCACAGGTCAGGCTCCAGGTGAGGCTCGGGGCCTGCCAGCAGGGCAGGGGAGGGGCAGAGGGCCTGGGGGACTGAGCACAGGGACAGGGCCTGGGGGACTGAGCACAGGGACAGAGCCTGGGGGCAGGGAGGGCTTCCCACAGCCGAGCAGGGGGCCTGAAGGAGGAAAGCCCTGGCCCAGGAGTTCCTGCCCCAGCAGCACTCGCTCGCGGGGCCTCGATGCCTCTGCTCCTCAGGCCGCCAGCCCCACAGACCACAAATGCTCCCTGTGGCTGGTCCCCGAGAGCCAGCCTCGCCTCCTGGGCCCCCCAAGGCGGGACCCAGGGCTCCAGTCACCTGCTCGGCCAAGCCAGAGCCCAGATGCCCAGCTGGCCTCTGCCTGCGGGCCGTGGCCCCTACTGGGGTGCTGCCTGGGGAGACGCAGCCCCGCCTCCCGCTCCAGAGCTCTCCCAGGCCCAGCTCCTCCTGACCCTCCAGCTCAGGAGATGAAGGCTGCCGGGCCTCGGAGGCCAGCGGGGGTCTCTGCAGCCTCCCCTGGGCTGGCCGACCCTGCCAGCCTCCAGGGACCCGGGGGTGGGCTGCCTGGGGGGGGGGGCCCACCTGCTGCCTCCCCACCGCAGGGGGGCACGCCCGGGGCAAAGAGCTGGTGCCCCAGTCCCCTGGCTTCGCGCCCTGCAGGGGGGGGCTGCGCCCGGGCGCGGGGTCTGGGCCCCTCGGAGGCAGGCGTTTGAGCGTGCTCAGCGGAGCCGTTTGAGAAGGCTGCGGCAAGCATCTTCCATTAACGTTACGACCGTGAAATATGACAATAAAATGATAGCCGTATGGTCGCAAATTTGCAGCCCGCCGAGCTGCGTGGGGTTTATCGTCACTCAAACGCGCGGAGAGCTGTAAAATGTTTACAGAAAGGGTCGTTTGCAGCCATAAAATCCTCTTTTCTCTCCTAAACAAGGCTGAGTGGAGCCATTTACCAAGCCCCAAATGTTCATCGGGGGAGAGGGAACATCTGTTCTCTCCAGGAGTGCGCGGTGATCTTCCAGAACAAATTAACGGAAATGGGTGCTTTCTAATTAAATCAGCCCTTGGCTGGGGTGGTCTGCACGCGGCCGCTGCTGCGCTCGCACCTCGGCCGGCTCTGCCCCCGGGGGCAGGAGGTGCGCCCCCGCCGGCCCGTGCTGGCCGCCTGTGAACCATCCAGACCCCACCTGGGAGCTCTGCCTCAGTGGGTCTGAGGTGGGCACTGCAGAAAGGGCGCCCTGGCTGGGCCACATTGGGCCCCAAGGGGCCAAGCTACCTACCTGAGTCCTTGGTTGGGGGGCTCCTGGGGGTCCGGGCCCTGGGCTGGCCTCCTGGGCTCGGCGAGGACTGCAGGGAGATGAAGGAAGGCAGCTTGGAGAGGCTGCTGGAGCCCGTCGCCGCCGAGGCAGCCTCCTCCTGGAGAGACAGCTCCTCCTGGTCCAAGGACAGGGACGGGGAAGAGGGGGAGGGGGAGGAGGGCGAGGAGGGGGAGGGGAGGGGGGAGGAGGAGGACAGGGGGGAGGAGGGCGAGGGGGAGGAGGGAGGCTTTGAGGGAAGGGGAGAGCCCGAGGCCACAGCTAACACCCGCGGGGAGGAGGGAGGGGAGGCCGAGCCAGCAGCCGCGGAGGCAGGGGAGCTGGGCATCTGTCTGGCGGGGCGCTGGGCAGCCGAGGACTTCCTGCGGGAAAGGAAGGGGAGCAGAGGTGTGAGGGGGGGCGGGGCTGCGGGCCAGCGGGCGCGAGCCGACCGGCTGTGCGGCACCTGTCCCAGCAGCCACGGGGCATCGCCGTCCGGGTCTGAGGCCAGCCCTCGGGCCCACAGCACAGGCCGCTGACGACAGGGGGCCTCTGGCCCGAGGCAGCTGGGGCGAGGCTGGCCAGCGAGCCTGGGCTCCACACGGACCCTGTCCTCTGGTGCGGGGAGCCCGCTCACGCGACAGGTGAGCTCAACGTGCGGCCCCAGCCGCGAGCACCGTCCAGGACCCTCCCTTTCCTGGGGATGGGGGTGGGGTGGCTGCGGAGACCCCTCTTCCTCCGCAGGGCAGGGACTGGGCCGTCCCACAAAGGCCCGTCTGGGCCAGGGACGTCCTCGCTCTGTCCACCCTGGGGATGTGGGCCGGGTGCCTCTGGAGATCACCTGATGCTCAACTTTGGACTGAGGTTTCTTTCTGGGTCTGAAGGCCTAAGAGCCGGGAAGGGGCACAGGGGCTCCCGCCAGGGTCCCAAGCGTCTCCCAGGGCAGGGAGGGACTGCTTCCGGTCCACCCCGGGGTTTCCACCCGCAGCCCCCACCGTCCCGGTCACCTGGGTCCGTGGCCAGAGGAGGCCTTGCTCCTGGGGGGCGCGCTGCTGGGCTCCGGGGCGGGGGCAGGGGCGGCCCGCCGGCCAAGGCGCTTCTGGCTGCGGTGCAGCAGCTGGCACTGGGCGCCCCGGGGGCATAGGCCCCTGCGCGCGAAGTCAGGGCACAGCAGCGTGTGCTTCTTCTTACACTGTGGGGGGGGAGAGGCGCAGCTGGGGGAGGCCGGCGAGGTCTTCTGCACACCCCCCCGGGGGGGCCAAGGCCCCCCAGCCCAGGACAGCCTGCGCTCCCTCCCATCCAGGCCCCCTGCGCCATCACGAGGGCCAGCACTGCCCAGCTGGGCCCCCGGCCTGGACAAAGGGCAGTGGCAGGGGCTGGCCTGGGGGGGGGGTGTCCCGCGGCTGGGACGGAGATTCCCGGGACACCAAGCCTTCTGGCTGCAGAAGATGGGGTTGTGGGGGAGGCTCCACGCCCGGGGAACCTGACTGCGCGGGGTGTAGGCTTCAAGCCCAGGGAAGCCCGGGTCGGCCGAGGCCAGCGCACACCCGATCCATCACACCTGTCGTGGTGGCTAATTATACCCAGTTCGAGGCGTGCCGTCCAGCAGGTGCTCGGGGCAGCGCGAGGCCTCAGCCCTGCCCCCGGCCCGCCTTGCCTCGGCCCACCCGCTCCCAGGGGCGGAGCCGGGCCCAACTCGCCAGGCCTGCCCGCACCTACTCCTGCCGGAGGCCCTTGGGAGGGGTGCTCTGCTCTCCACCCGCCCCTGCAGCTGCCTGGGGGGAGCCCCCTCGGAATGTAGCCCCGCCCCTCGTGTCGGCCAGGAGACAGGAGAGCCGTAGTCCCGGACGAGAGGCCCCGCACGGTCACCCCGATCCCACCCAGAGCGGAGCGGGAAAGCAGCCGGGATGCCGGCGCGGTGGCCCCGCTCACACGGGAGCTGTGCCCCGGCCGAACCGCTGGCAACCATGCGGCAACAGCCTCGGAGCCACTTCCTGCCCAGCCCCGAAACCTCCCTGCCGTGGGCCGGTCCCCAGAGCCCCGGGCCCAGCTCCCTGCACCCAGCACAAAGAGCCCGGCGGAGGAGGACCCCTCGGAGCGCGTGCCCCTCCCTCGAGCGGAATCTGGGCAGCAGCCCCTCTCCTGGCCTCACACCGGTCCCCGCTGCCACCAACAGACCGGAAGCCCCTGGCACACTGGGGCCTGGGGGCCGGCCGCAGGACCCCTGAACGGCCCCGGCAGCTCCCGGCCAGCTCTTCCCTGGGGTGGGACTCACCCCTGCCCCCACGAGAAGGCTCACGCTTGCTCGCTTGCTCGCTTCCCCGTTCCCCGTGCCCTGCACTCCGCGCTGAAGGCCCGTGAGGCTGCCCCAAGAGCAGGAGAGCCCGGAGGGTGCGGCCTGCCGGGAAAGGAAGGTGGTTTCGGGCAGGTGGAGGGGACAGGAGGGGTCTCCGCATGGGGAGGGCCTGGCACCGGCCGGAGGCGCCAGGATGCTGAGTGCCGCAGAGAGGAGGCTGGAGGGGCCGGGGCGCTGTCCCGGCAGTGGCCCCCCGCCAGGCCCCCCGCCCCCGCCAGCCTCAGTGGCAGAACGGGTCCCACCGCGTGAGAAGAGGCCGGGCGCGGCAGGAAGGAAGAATGTAAAAGGCCACAGTCATGTCTCCGTCCTGACTACATGTGGGAACGTGCGGCAGAGAACCCAAGATTCTTTTTAGCTCTTCTGTTTCAAGGTGGCCACTAGAACACTTAGAACCTCACGTGCGGTGCACAACCGGCGGGCCCTCTGGGCCGTGCGGGTTGGAGCGATAAGCGTCCTCCCCAGACCAACCACACACCCAGGGTCGGACGTAAGGACGCTCCCGAATCATCCAAGAGCTGCCGAGAGAGCTAGTCACACACGGAGTCTCCAACGCCAAGGGCCTCGCAGCTTCCTGTAGACCCGGCCCCTGAGGAAAGAGCAGCCAAAACGCCCAACAGAAGCCCCAGAAAACCCCCAAGGGCCTGGAAATGAGCAAAGACACCACTAAATAATCGCCAGGTCAAGCGAGACACAGCGGAGAGAAGTCGTCGGGCTCCCGGGCTCCGCTGGCAGGGCGGGCGCGGCTCAGCAGGTGCGGGGGGTCGGCAGAGGACCCCGCTACGCGGAGGGAAGGAACGCAAGGGAGGAACAGAAACAAAGGAAGTAACAGAAGAAGGACAAAACCAACAGGGCACAGAGTTGGTTCTTTGAAGGTACTAGTCACTGAGTCGGCTAAGATGAATGGGGAAAGAAAGAGGGGCACGTAAGTGTCAGGAAGGACAACTGTGCCCCGACTGTCAGCGCAGAGACAGTCGCCAGGGCAACGCAACCAACAACCTTCACGCCAGCGAACGTGAAAATGCAGATGAAAGGGACAAATTCTAGAAACGCTGTCGAGAAGAAAGACAGCCCGAATGAATGTTCCTGACCGTAAATGCAGGTGACTCACCAGTTGAAAAACAAAGCAAGCGGCCACCCAGGGTCCTCCGGGGGTCCCACCAAACGTCCAGCAGGCCGGCCTCGCAGGGAGCAGCCCAGGGCACAGAGGGGCACAGAGGGCGCCCATCGACTCCGTCCCAGCAGGGGCAACCCTGAGAGCAAAGCCGGACGGCTCGAGCCCACGAAGAGACCCCGGGCTGCTCTGCCTGACGGCGGCGCGGGGTGTGACCGAGTCCCACGGGGCGCGGAGACACGGCCGTGCGGGGGGCTGGGCGGGGCTCGCCTCAGGAACGCAAGGTTGGCTTAATGGAGAAAACCACCAGAAATCACACCCCGACCCACTACACGGGGGAACCTGCTATGCCCTCAACAGGTACGAGAATGTCTAATAAATTCAGCTTTAATTCAAAGTTGAGCAGATTACTGATTAAATGGAACGTCCTTAGTTTAACATAAAGGGTTTCTTTAAAATGTGTGTGTGTGTATTTGAGAGAGTACGAACAGGTAGGGAGGGGAGAAGGAGATGGAGAAGCTCAAGCAGATTCCCCACTGAGTGAGGAGCCCGACCTGGGGCTCGATCTCACAACCCTGAGATCGTGACCTGAGCTGAAATCAAGAGTTGGACGCTCAACCAAGTGAGCCGACAGGAGCCCCAATATAATGGGTTTCTGAAAAGAACCTTCCAGAAAGCATCACTCACAGCGGGGAAAGGTGGGAAGTCCACTACCATCACTAATTAGCACTGCACTGGGGCCACGGCCGGGGCAGAGGCAGGAAAGAGAGAAAACACACTGAGCTCCACGGAGGGAAAACGGCCGCTGTCTGCACAAAGATTCATTTGTTTATGTAGCAAACGGAGAGCATGTGGGTAAATGTAACCACCTCCAGTGCCGCTCAGCAGGCTTCCAGACACAAGATCAGTATGGAGACCTGCATGTCGGGGCGCCTGGGGGGCTCAGTCGTTAAGCGTCGGCCTTCGTCTCAGGTCGTGATCCCGGGGTCCTGGGATCGAGCCCCGCATCGGGCTCCCTGCTCAGCGGGAAGCCTGCTTCTCCCGCTACCATTCCCTCTGCCTGTGTTCCCTCTCGCTGTGTTTCTCGCTGTCAAATAAATGGAATCTTTAAAAAAAAAAAAAAAAGAAGACTTGTACGTCTATACACCAATGAAGACAAAATAGAACTTTGAAAACTATTACTTATAGCAACAATAAAGATGACAGGAACAGCTGTCGCGGACACACGGGAGGGCCGGCCTGTGTGAGCAGCCGGACGCCCCCCTGCAGGCAGAGAGGCCCCCAGGAAACACAGGGACCAGCTCTCACCAGAGACCCCAGGCCGGACAATCTCAATCAAATTCCCAACGTTTTTTTAAAGTTACATTCAGGGGCGCCTGGGGGCTCAGTGGGTTGAAGCCTCTGCCTTCGGCTCAGGTCATGATCTCAGGGTCCTGGGATCGAGCCACACATCGGGCTCTCTGCTCAGCGGGGAGCCTGCTTCTCCCCCTCCCCCACCTGCCTCTCTGCCTACTTGGGATCCCCCCTCTCTCTGTCAAATCAATCAATAAATAAAATCTTTAAAAAAAATAAAATCAAGTTACATTGGATCTAAAATATAGTTCTGGAAGGGGAAAGGGCACAGATGGTGAAAAGAGCTGTGCGGAACAAGGTGAAAGAATAATTATTAGGAATTATTGTGAAGCTCAAGGAACCCGGCAGGAGGGGAACCTCCAGGACACACCCCGAGCAGAGCGGGGAGCCCCAGGTTGGAGCCCCGCCCATGACGCCCTGGGAACAGGCCTCCCGAGCAAGGGGCTTGGGCAAAATGAACCTGGGGCCCGACCCCGACCCTGACCGGACTGAAGGAGACAGGCCCATGTGTGAAAGGCCAGGCTACAGGGCTTCTGGAAGGGCCTCTGAACTTTTGGAAGGTGGCAGGATTTTTCATGTAAGACGCAGAGGTTCAAGCTGTAATGAAGGATTGATAAAATCATTTCCATTAAAATTAAGAACTTCTGTTCTTCAAAATAACACCAGGAAGAAGGGAAAAAATAAAACATAAAGAAGATATTTGCCATTTATGACTGACGGAAGGCTAATGTCCAGAATACTTGATATTTATGTACTTTCATGTTCATATTTATGCTTTATAAACTCCCTGTGAATCAGCAAGAGAAAACCAACCCAGTGGAAACTGTCCGCACTCACACCTAGAGAAACCAACGAAACTCCAGGTTTTTTTCAGAAGGAAAGGCCCAAAACGTTTAAACACAGGGAAGGCATTTGGCCTCATTAAGTCCAGTAAAGGCAAAGTAAAAAACACAGCGAAGTAACCTTCTGTCCTTCCATTGTTCAAAGAGAAAAAAAGAGGCTGACCGTCACCAAGTGCTGGCAAGCAAACAGGTGCTCGAGTGTGAGCGAACCAAGGCCACCCGGAACCGGCCCCGCGTCTACGACAGCAGGCCACTCCCCAGGCCATCGGCGGCGCCTAAGACGCCGGCCTGCCCGCCAGGAAGCCCCTTCCGCAGGGGCGAGGCCCCAAGAGGCCAGGACCCACCTGCCTCGCTGTGCTCGCCCCACAGCCGGCGGGGCCCCGGTCCCCCACTGATGGCCCGCTCCGGGCCACTGTGGGCCGTCTGCCTCTGCCCCGCGCCCCCTGCCTTGGCGGGGAGCCGGCCGAGTCTCCCATCTGGCTCGTCTGCAGCGGCCTCTGACATGGTTAACACGTGGGGGCCCCGGCCTTCTGGTCCTCCGGGTCTCACCCGCTCGTCTCCATCCTCAGACGGCGGCCTCCATCGCCGCCTGTCCCCTCTGGGGGCCAGGTCCCACTGCCGCTGCCCCATCGGCGGGGTGCTTCATCTACGTCCCTGTCCCCAGTGACTCACCGGCTTCCTTCCTGCCGCCCACACCAAGGCTAACCCTTCCCGCCCTGTCCCTCCTCTGACTGCCCCACCACGCCCCCCCAGCACCCCCAGGCGCGCGTCCTCGCCCCCCCAGCACCCCCGAGGCGCGCGTCCTCACC
>CM053606.1:160814-188703 GCA_028646535.1 Procyon lotor
CCCCGTGCAGGTGCGTGCTCAGCAAGAAGCCCACAAATGTCCCCGCGCAAACTGAGCACACCGAGACAGGCTTCGATGCCCAGGAACGGTGCTCTGACCCCTCCAGGAACAAGGTGACGACCCCAACGTGGGCCCTTCAAGCCCCAGGACAGCGCGCCAGGGGCACCTAAGGAGGCAGGAGCAGGTGGGCAAGGAGCAAGACCACCCAGCGACTGGGGAGATGGGGAGACCCCCCGCGGCGCAAGCACTACGTGGGCCTGCTCCTGGGCCGGGGGAGGGCACAGCAGCCACCCGAGGGGCCTGGGAGGGGCCCAGGGGCGGGAGGGCGGTGTGGGGTCGGGGGTCCGAGGAGAGCTCTCATGGGGGGAAACTCCCTGAGTACTTCCTTGGAGAGACTTGGGACATAGGAAAAGGGTGTCCCACTTCTTGGTTTTTAAAGATTTTATTTAGGGGCACCTGGCTGGCTCAGTCGGTGAAGCCTCTGCCTTCGGCTCAGGTCACGATCTCAGGGTCCTGGGACTGAGCCCCGTGTAGGGCTCCCTGCTCAGTGGGGAGCCTGCTTCTCTCTCTCCGCCCCCCACTTCTGCTCATGTTCCATCTATCTGTCTCTCTCTCTCAAATAAAGAAAATCTTATGAAAAAAAGACTTGATTATTTTAAAGAAGAAAGAGCACGCGCACGGAGACGCTGAGGGGAGGAGCAGAGGAAGAAGGACAACCAGACTCCATGCTGAGCACGGAGCCCAACGGGGGGCTTGATCCCACGACCCCAAGATGACGCAAGCCGAAACCAAGAGTCAGACGCTCCACCGATGAAGCCCCCCGGGGCCCCCTTAGGTGTGCCGCTTCTGGCTAGAGTGGCAGGGGGCCCCCAACACTAGGCGCTCCCCCACAAAGGAGCCTCTTGCTAGATGCCCCCACCAGGGGACGGTCACTGCTGCACGGTGAAGACCCGGAGAGACTCAGACAAGGGGCCAAGAGCACAGCTGCCTTTTCTGCCAGTGGCTTAGGGCGAGTGGACAGGCCACAGAGGGGACGGCAGCCTCTCCACTGTCACCCAGAGGCCAAGTGGCAGCACAAGGCCCAGCTCGAGCGGCAGCCGCAGCAACCCTCAGGGTCTGCCCAAGGCCACCGTGAGAATCGGGGTCTTCCCGCGGTCCTGCCCCGGCAGCCCTGAGCGACCTCCCAGACCCAAACCTCGCCCGCCGCGCCGGCCGCTCACCTGTGCTGTCTCGCGGGGCCAGGCCCCAGGCTCAAGGGGAGGCAGGGGAGGGGGAGGAGGGCAGGCTCCCACCCTCCGGGGACGGGTGAGCCAGCGGGGCCCTCCCACCCGAGAGACTTCTGGGACGTGACGCCCGCCCACCCAACCACGGCTTCTCCTCGGCAAAGGCCACCACGTCCGAGTGGCGGGTAGGAATCCCGTGACCCGTGGCCACCATGGAGCCCCCCAGCCTAGGGCACAGGTGCACGCGTGCAGGGAAGTTCCCGCTCTGCACACAGGAAGCCTGCCACTTCAGGGTGGCCCGAGTCCTCGGTGTGGCTGGAGCCAAGCGGAGCGGGCCCGGGACAGCCAGGCCCTGCAAGAAGCAAGAGCCAACAGGAGCCGCGTGCGCTGTAAACACCACAAGCTGGGATCGCTAATTGCCACAATTACATGGGTGGTAAATCGGAAACCATTTTTGAGGTCTATAAAAGGTTCCTTCTCCGTGCTTTCTCCAGTGTCTGTCAGCCCGGAGACAGATCAAGCGGGGTCTCTGTGCAGCCACGATGCGGTAGACCCCGTCAGCCCTCAGCAAGCGAAGCTCCCTGGGCCCTTTCTCGGATATCATCTCTTGATTCCCCCCAGCTGCCAAGAGACTCACCACCAGGAGCAAAGTGAAGGGAGGATGGCTAGAGGCAGAGGCGGGAAGCACAGGGGTGGAGTGGGGGAGTCACACGGTGTCCCCAAGGGGCCACTTGCCCCACCCCAAAGCCAAAGTCTGACTCTGGGTGGAGTAGGCGGGAAGGTCTGAGGGCAGGGGATCTGGGGAGGGGGAGGCAGAGAGGAGTTAGGCCAGATCTTCATAACACTCAGTCCCCAGGCGCAAGGCACCAGCGGCCACACGGCTGCTGAACAATGCAGTTTTGAATTCAATTAAAGCGATTATCTGTTGTGCCAAATAAATTGTGTACAGCATATATCCTGCGGCACTTTACACCTCCGGGCTCATTATTCCGTAACTGTTTCCTCCTGTTTATGCGCTCTCAAATTAAATTGCTGATAATATGCGCCAAAATAAAAAATGAGCGCACCTTGTCCCAAGAAAATTGATTCTCCCTTTTCCTGAACCGGCGATTGCCAGGTTTTATATACTCTGTTCCTGGTGATCATTAGTAATTCAATTTTCTTTTTATTAGCCCCCTTATCTGCTGAGCAATATAGTGGCAGAGCTGACCTCTTTCGCGCGGGTAAATGTTTAAAATCTTTTCCCTGATTAATTTTGCCAGTTAAGAAAAAGAGGAGAAATGGCCCGGCTCTTAGCCATCACAATGAATAAAGCTTAATGTTGATTGTGATGGAATTTCTAATGCCAGGGAAATTGATTGAGCGCGGCAATTACACGGGAACAGGAGCTCCAGGGAGACGGGATCGCTCTCTCCTGGCCACAGCCTTTTGGTTATTTAAAACAATCCAATTTGCAAGGATAATTATGTATTAGTGTTTTATCTGCCACTTGAAATGAACAGGGGAGTTTCGATACTGGCCTAGCATTAGCAGGTTATTGCTGCAAATTACTTGATATCTGCTTTCTTTCACATAAAGAGGAAATTAGGCAATCAATTACCAGAAAGAGGTGGACTGAGGGATAAGAGGGGCGAGTGCGCCCTCTGCCGGCCACTGGCGGCTCGGCGGGGCTGAGGGAGGGACCTGGCCCGCTGCCCTGCCCTGGGCAGGAGCCCATGGGGGTCAGGTCCCTCCCCTCCACAGCTTCCGCGGAAGTCCGGACCTGGGCCAGTGATCAGTCAGGGGACACGGGGAAGAGAAGCCTCGAAGCACCCTGACCCCCGCAGGGAGCACTGCCGGCTGGCTCGGAGCCCCAGAGCCCAGGGTCTGCACCCTAAGTGTCCACAGCACCCAATGAAAACTTGTGTGCAAGGCAGCTGGTCAGCCCAGGGAGCTCTAGCCCAGGGCCTGGGGACAGGAAGGTGGAGCAGGGAGGGGGACAGGAGAGGGAAGCCCAAGGACCCTGCAGAAGCAGCTGCTTGGGGGAGCCGCCCCCCGACTCCAGAGCAGCCACGGGAAACGCTCGTTCGCACCCCCGGCCCCACCACCGCCGCCTCTGCCAGTCTCAGGCTCTCAGGCCGGTGTGCCGGGAGCCCCCTGCCCACTGAAAACGAGGACCCTGCTCCTCGGCCCAGCATTCGAGACCTTGCCGAAGGCTCCTCCTGGCGCACTGCCCCCTCCAGGCCTGCTGGACACTCCTGGGCCCCGACACAGCCCCGGCACGGCCCTGCGCACACCCGGGCAGCTCCCAGGCCCCCCTCTAGGTCTCCAGCACCATCCCCTGCACTCCCTACTGTGGCCTCCTGGACCCTCCCACCATGTGGGCCACCGTCCCTCTGGCCCCTGCCCCCAGCACCCAGCCCCGTGCCTGCCACACAGGACCGCCCTCTGCTCCTGCAACTAGAAGCGCGTCCCACCTGAGCCCCTCACCTGCAGGGAGGCGCACCGGCCACTCCTCCCCCTGCAGGTCTCAGTTTGGAGGTCACCTGCTCAGAGACGCCAATGGCTTGCCTAAAGAGGCCCGCCCTCCGCCCAGCTCTCCACGACGTGACCCCATTTTCTTTTCCTCGGAGCACGTTC
This sequence comes from Procyon lotor, assembly GCA_028646535.1. Taxonomy (NCBI): domain Eukaryota; kingdom Metazoa; phylum Chordata; class Mammalia; order Carnivora; family Procyonidae; genus Procyon; species Procyon lotor. The sequence continues at coordinate 164,657 of CM053606.1, forward strand.
ACCACCAGAGAGCAGCTCTCAGCTTGTTCACGAGGACCCGGCAGCTGTCCTGACGATGCTCAGGACCCGCGGGGCCGGCCCGCCTCCCCGCACCACGGCCACCCGCACCTGCCTGCTGGCTGGACGGCAGCACAGAGGGCGGGCAGGAGACGCATGTACGGAGGACGATGGGGGGCGGACGGACAGTAGGTGAGGACAGATGGATACTATGGAGTTCAGTTTTTAAGTAGATTACCGTTCCTCCATGACAGGCTTCATTTTAAGCCAGAAAAAGACAGGCCTAAGGGTATGGCCGTGAAAACTATTCCTGGAATTTAGCTTCCCTGTGTTAAGCCTAGCCCCTGAGTTGTCCAAATGCACCAAGGAAATGCATAGATTTAGGTAATTGCCATATAAAGAATAAGGCACTCGCCTACGTGCGTAGTGATCTATGTGCTTGCTTACTCGTGCATAAAAATGCTGCGAAGGGGAGAGGCGGGGCTTCTTAGCACTGCGATGCATCTGTGTGCCGTCACATGTGCCAGTGGGAGCCCCAGCTAGCTGGAAATAAATCCTCTTGCTGTTGCATCCAGCCTGCCTTTTGTGGGTTCTTTTGGGAGGGTCTCGATCTGGATCCAACAATACATGGATACACAGCCGGCTAGATGCACAATGAATGGTGGGTGGAGAGGGGATGGGGAAGTGGGTGAGGGAGAGGCAGCCCCTTCCCCTAGCAGGCCTCTCCCCGCTCCCTTCCACGGTGCTCCCGGGGCGTTCTGGGCTGTGGCTGTCACATCCCTCCATAACCCCAAGCTCACCCGCTCACATCCGGGTCCAGAGAAGTATGCAGGCAGGGACCCCGGCAGGCCCCTCAGCACCGGCCCGCACGGCGCCCTCCCTGCCAGCAGGAGGCAGCCTCCACAGGCCGGCCTGCACCCGGTACCGCTCGAGCCCTAACCAGAGAACCTGTCACCGCAGGCCCAATGAGCATGGTACACAGCAAGGCACGGAGCCCGCAGGCGTGGCTCCGGGGTGACGCACACCGGCCTTCCACGCCCCCCGCAAATCTGCAGACCGGGCATCCCCGCCGGCCCCTCAACCCTCCGGCCATTGTCTACGTGGCAGCCAGTGAGTGACCTAGAGCATCGTGACCTGTGTCCCTATGCGAGGATGCCAGCCCCCGCATGGCCAGGGCCTTGCTCTCCCCAGTGGCCCTCAGCCAGCAGCTCCCGGCGCCAGCCGGGCAGCCCCTCCACTCCAGCCCCCCACCCGCCTCAGCACCAGGGCCCTCCTGCTGGCAGCAGGCGGGAGCACAGCGGTCCAGCGGCCTGGTGGGAAAGCTCAGCTGTGCCTGGAGGGTCCTGGGGTGTGTCCACCTCCCCTCCTGCAGAGGGGGCATCAGCTGCAGGCCCTCTGCACACACGGCAGGAGGCGTTCTTCAACCGAACGGCGCCCCTTCCTCAGGGGGCTCTAGAGGGGACGCTTCCCCCGCTAGAGGGGACGGCCACGGTCTGGCTCAGGCTTGTCTGCCCCCAAACCAGGTTCTGGGGGCAGGGCCAGGCCAGGCCAGTCAAGGCCAGCTCTGCTCAACACCAAGAGCCTGGGCTCAGTGTGCCCACCTGGGACACCCCACCAACCCCTCAGTGCCACCCCCACGTCAGGACCAGGAGCCCCTGGCAGGGCCCCGTCTGCTGCAGCCCCGTCCTCTGGGCTCGGCACCTGCTCGACGAACCCCTGCTTCCGGGCCCTCCGGGACTCTGGCGTCCTCTGGTCCCCGGGCAAGCACACCTGCTGCGGCGGCCAAAGGTCAGGGGGGCGGCCAGCAGCCTCCAGCCTTGCTTCCTCACACCTTCCCGTGGCCCCTGTGCCCCGCTCTCCCGCCGCCGGCTCCCACGCCGGCGCTCGGCTCGGCCCAGAGAGGGGTCCAAAGCCCTGCTTGGCCCCCCGGGGGACTCCCCAGGCGCCCGGCACGAAACAGCCATCGGGGCGCAAGTCGCAGGTCCGACTGCCCAGGCCCGAAGCCCGTCACCTCCAGACTCCACATGCACGGCCTGGGGAGCCACTGCCACGCATCCGCCCGACGCTTAAAGGAGAGAACACAGGGCCACGCAGAACCCGGCCCACCGAGGAGCCCGGCCTCGCCAGGACAGGCGTCACAGGGGATGCCCTCTTCCCTATCCCCAGACCACCGGCGTGTGCTGCCATCGCTGCTGCGGGGGGTGGGGGGGCGCCTTCAAGGGGACCACGACCCCCAGTGTCCCCCTACCCTTGACCCTTCACTAAACACCAGCAACTCAGGAAGCAGGTAACGCAGACTCCTCCCAGGCCAGCTCAGGGTTCCCGGAGAAGAGGCAGCAACCAACAGGGAGAGGAGGGTAGGCCTGTCGGCCCAGGACAGGTGGCAGCGGCCTGGGGGGGGAGAGCCCCGGGCAGCGCAGAGCACCTCTCCTCCCGCTGCAGGCCTCCGAGCCTCCCACCCTCTCACCCACATCCTGGCTCCTTCCCCCAAGGGGGACGAGCCACACCCTGCCCACCAGCCGAGCATCCTGGGGCCGGAGCGCTAACCGCGGACGCTGCCAGTAGCGCCTGACAGGCCAGCAGAGCCGGCGGACGGAGGGCTGGAGGGCGGGCGGGGCTCACAGAGCCGGCGCAGCAAGAGCAAGCCTTCCAGAAGCCCTCGAAGCCCTCCTCCCGATCGTACCTTCCTTGCCAGGGAGGTGGGCCCGGCCCGGAGGCAGGCAGCACAGCCGGTGCCTGGTGACCTGCATGAGCCCCTTGTTGGGGGTCTTCTTCAGCACGGGGCTGCTCTTCCCCCGGAGGGTCTGCTTCCGCCGCAGGCTAAACTGGCTCTTAGCAGTGGCAGCAGATGGGGGGTGGCTCTTCTTGTCCCCAGGAAGGCTGCAAAGACAAAAAGCAGACAGCTCCCAGTGGGCGCCCCACTGGAGCGGCCGTCCCCTCCCACCCTGGCCCCCCTAGACCCCAGCACCACGGAAGCCACCCCAGGAGGCGGCCCGCCCCTGCGGGTCCCAGCCTTCCCACCTGATGAGCGGCGGCTGTCTGAGAGCTGCCGCCGCCCCCCGCCCCCCGAGCCGCGGCAAGGGGAGGGCGGCCTCAACCCTCGACCCCCCGGCGTATCTGCTCCCGGTCTCCTCAGGCTCCCCAGGCCAGCTGAACTCTCCGGTGGGGCTGCAGAAGGAAAAGCTGCCCCCGGAAAGCTGCCCCTGCCCGGGAAAGGCTGGAGAGCCCACGGAACCTGGCGCCGTCTGGGAGAGCAGGGCCAAAGACCCGGGCCAGACAGCGGAAGGACCTCCAGAGCAGGCCTCCCAGCAAGACAACGGCCCCTCGCCGCGGTCCAGCCTCCTCACAGTCCTTGGGGGTGGAGGGCCAGGGAAGTGACACCGACTCAGTGAGACAGGGACTCCCCTGGTCACTCGGCCGCCGCCAAGGTGGTGCACCCTGGGTCTGGCCTGGGTGGAAAGCCATCGCCCACAAACCCCGTGGACCCCGAACAAAGGCCACCCCGGCAGCCTCCAGTCTCTCACCAACAGGAGAGGGGGCGGGCTCGGCGGCACCTGCCTCCACCCATCCTCACCGGCCGAGCCCCATTACTGAGCTACAAGGGAACCCCAGCCTCGCTGGTCCCGGGCACACGAATGCCACCACACGCGGTGGGTGGGAGAGCTCACGAGGCCCAGGCCCGCCCAGACGGGACCTGGGGTGGTGGCAGGGGCACCTACCTAGCACTGCCCCGCCTCCGGATGATCTTGGTGCGGCTCTTCACTTTGTAAGCCGAGAGCGGGGTCTCACCGAAGGGGGGCTTCACACTGCTGGGGCCCACGGCTGCCCTGTCCCCCGGTGGGGACCGAGACGGGACCGGAGAGAGCTGGGAGGCGTGGTCCTTGCTGCCAGCTTCCGACTGCCAACGGAAGGAGGAGGATGAGGAGGCCGAGGGGCTGGACGCTTTCCACTTGTACTTGCTAGGGGAGGCCCCGGCCGTGGAGGACGTCGACGACCTCCTGGGCTTGGCATCGGGATCCGCTCGGAGCTGCAGCTTCTCCACTTGCTCCGCTGTGCCGAAGGGGGCGCCACACACGTTCTCTGCAGCTGCCCTGGGACTGAGGGCCCTCCGAGGGGCCCGGGGGCTCTTCGCTGAGGCAGCCACCCACTTGTAGTTGTTCTTCCGGAACTTGTTGGTTCGACCGGACACAAGCAGTGAGGGCTCCCGGGCCTGCCTGGGCCCAGAGGCTGGTCTAGCTGGGCCGGCCACCACACCGGAGGAAGCGGGCTGATCTGGGTGGCCGGCATTCACTCGCCCATCCCCCAGGAGATGTGCGACACAGCTGGCCACAGAGTGTGAACCCAGCTTCCGGCCCACAGCCACGCCACTGCGCTGGGGCAGGGTGGAGGACGGGAAGCGCGCCTTGACGGCAACCGCGCTCTCGCTGACGGTCCGCCGGGGCTCCGAGGGGCTGTCGCTCATGCTGCTCACGGACTTCACCACCCGAGGCTTGCCAGGCTCTTTCTGGCAGACCAGCAGGGGGTCCTCGGCACCGCAGCTCCCCTTGACTCTTCCTGGCTTTGCGGGTTGCCGCTGCGCACCCGGGGGCTCGCCCTCCCCCTCCTGAGGCCTGCGGTCGCTCCAGGGAGGGTCCTCGAATTCTTCCAAGGAGCCCCGGGGGGCTCCCGCAGCATTCGCCGAACCCGGTTTTGATGGCGGTTTGATTTTGATGACCATATTCTGATCCGAATTCAGCTGCACCTGCCTCTCCAGGACATACTGCTGGGGGTTGGGACCCTGGCTGCCCCCAGCCCTGAGGGGCGGCTGCGCAGCCCCATCACCGGGCGGGTCTGAAGACGCCGGGGGCCGATTCACGAGGGAGTATTTCTTGCGCCAAGCGGGCCCTCGGTTTGGGGAGAAGCCCCTCCGGCTTGGGCGAGGGTAGCAAGCGCTGAAGGCCCTGCCGCTGTTGTAAGCAGGTGGTTGCCACCGGGAAGCAGCGGAGGCGCCCGGGGCAGAGCCATTGCCATGGAGGTTTTTGTAGTCGTCGATCAGACCTGAGGAGGCAGAATCACAGGCTCGATTAGCCAGAGGGTGAACGTGAACTCAACAACGATCCCCAGAAGCGCATCAGCCCACAAGACGCCCCAGGGACCCCACCGCACTCCTGAGGGGCTGCCAGGCCGCAGCACAGGCGAGGCGGCCCCTAGAGCCTGAGACCTGTGGTCGTTCCCTCGGCCCATCGTTCCCGTGAGCCATTTCCCACCGGTTCTACGTCAGTCCCGTTTCTGGCTGCTTATCCCTGTGGCACGATAGCCCTAATTTGCCAGGAATCTTAGTACACTGGTTCCACAGTCCTTGAGGGAGTGTGTCCCTGCATTTGTCGCTGGATTACCGCACACAAGGCCCCATGTGGTCATGCCCCAGCGAGGGAGCCAGACGCCACAGGGGCCCTCCGGCTCGCCCACAGGAGGACCCGGCAGTACCCCTCAGAAACCCCCCAGCCTGGCTCACAGGACAATGAGCACGAGGCAGCGGACACCTGCGAGCATCCACGGTTGACCACAATGTCACACTGGTGTCCTCTAAGGGAGAAGACGCCGGACTGGAGCCCCAGCAGCGGGCTGCCGCCACCATCACCACCGCAGGCTTTCCAAGGAAGCCCCTGGAGAGTCGCCCCGGCGCAGAAGGGAACGACCCAGGGGGGTTAGAACTAACCGACAAACCAGAGCTGGCCCCTCAGCCGCGCACTCCCCCCTCACAAGTCCTCTCCCCAGGCCCAAAGCCAGCCGAGTCCTGACCCGGTGACACCCCAGCACAGGCCTGACAGGAGCCCAGGAAGTCTCCTCGGGCGACTGCCCGCCTGGACTCCCCCCCACGCACACTTTCCAAGTCCTTAAGTCTTCTCTCTAAGGGAATAACTTTAAACGGGAAGTTTTTTAAGTATAGAACCTCAAGTCGGGTCTAAAAATGGAAAAGTTGGTAAACTGAGGCCGGGGGAGTCGGGGCCGGAATATCAAGGGGACTGTGGGTGGACGGAGGGAAGCAGCCCCAAGAGACGTCCCGGGGCCCCGCCCCGCCGCCCCAAGGACAAGCCCTCCGCCCACTGGCCCCGGGAGCGAGGGGCCGCCGAGGAAGGGCGGGGGGGGGGTCGCCCCCGTCGGTTACTAAGCGACGGCCCAGCCGCCACCCGCCGCAGCGCCTGAGGGCCCGCACCACCCGTCTGGGGAAACTCGGGCTAGGGGCTGACCCCGGCCGGCCCGGATGCCCCTCCAGGCCCCCCGCCGCCTCCCGGACCCGACGCTCTCCCCGCTCGACCCGACGCGACCGTCGAGACCGCAGGCGGCGAGCGACGCGCTTCGGGGAGGCGCGCAGGGCCCCGCCGTGAGGTCAGGGTACAGAGAAGGACGCGCGACCCGGGCCCGGGCCGACCCACCCTGCAGGAGACGGATCTGTCGCCGTAATTGCTCCTTTTCCTCCATCTCCGGAGTCCGCGGCGCCCGGCCAGGCCCCCGCGACGTCATCGCGGCGCGACAGTTTTCCCTCCCGCGGGCGGGGCGGGGCGGGGCGGAGGGGGGCCGGGCCGGGGGCGGGGCGGGACCCGCAGAAGCGCGGAGACTGCGCCCTGCAGCCAGGCCCGGGCGTTGGCGGGGCCGCGAGGGACGCGCCGTCGTCCTGGCAACGCCTGAGGAAAGGAGGGGCCCGGCGCGCGCAGAGCGAGGGGCGGGCGACGTCAGAAGGGAGCGCCGGCAGGTGGCGCAAGCGCGCCGGGGGCGGGGCGACGGCCGAACGGGGCTGGCCGTTTCCTGCCGGGCTAGACTGCGAGCCGCCGAGGGGTCGGCCCTGGGGGCTCGGCGGGGGCGACCCGCGGGCGCTGCTGACGCCGCTCCGTGGGCCAGGGCAGGCGGAGAAGACGAGAACGAGGAGCCCCTGGGTCGGGAACCTCGGAAAGCAGGAAAGATTTCGTTTGTGGTGGGAACAAGGGTAGGAACAGACGCACACGCCCCCGTCCGCCGCTGGGGTGTGAGACGCTGCAGCCGCGGGCGAAGGCGGTCCGGGGGCTCCGCGGAGAGAAGGGGAGAACCGCATGGGCCCGCGCCTCCCCGGCGGGCGGCCTAGAGAAGGGGGTCGGGGACGCTGGGCTGGGCTCAGCCCCCGCCCCGGGCAGCCCCTCTCGCCACAGCCCCGCCGTCGGGGGCGGGCTACCCCTGCAACACGGGGTGAGTTAGCCTTGAACAGGGATGAGCGGCTTACTGACCCTGCCACCCCGTCTGCCCATCTCAGGCACATGGTGCCAAGTAAAATCCGCCATCCCAGAAGGACGACTATTCCGTTTATGTGAACTCTCCAGAGCAGGCTAAAGGACACGGCCAGCTAGCAGGTCACGGGGGGACCAAGCGCTGTGGGAAGGGGAAATGGACAGTAAGTGCCTACTCAGGGTTTCTGTCCTGCAGGAGAGGTTGTGGACAGAAATGATGACTGTGCAGTATCGGGAATGTACTTAATGACACCGAATTGGACACTTTAAAATAGTCATAGGACAGCTTAGATGTGACTTTTTTTTTACCACCATAAAATGAAACGGACAGAACGTGTTTGCCACAGACCTGCAGGAGAGCCAGTGTTACAGGAAATTCTTCAGGCAGAGGGGAAATGGTGCAGCGGGAACACATGCATGAAGAGGGCAAGAAGTGGGAAATTTGCTCAGAGAAACAGTTACAGCAAAACTAATAAAAACGTAAATAACAATCGTGATCACGTACCACGGGCACTCCCTGCGGCAGAGATTAGCATGGGCCCCGCACCGGGATGACACACAAATTCATGATTTCCATTAAAAAAAAAAAAATCGTGGTTTATGCCACATGTAGGAGCACAAAGTGCGCCAGCAATGATGGCCGAACCCGCGCTGTCTGCTGGAGGGGCCCACCCACGAGCCGCCTCCCGGGTTAGCCCCCAGGGGCGGGTGCTAGTGCACTTCACGGACAGCCGTGGACACTCCACAGGCCTATTCGGAGAAGACCAGCCCGCCCTGACCGGCTCTGACTCCGGGCAGACGCCCCAGCTGGGCATCCCTCCCAATCCAGATATCTCTGAGGAGGGGCCGAATCTATCGGAACCATCTTTGCTTTCTGGTCCCATCCATCCTCGGACCTACCGTCCCCCTTTCCTACTGCCACTGTCCTGGCTGAACCGTAACTAAAGCGTCCATATCTCCTTCTTCCTCCCCCACAAACAGCCAGAGGCACCCTAGGAGGAAGGCTGCGTGGATGGGCTCAGGGTGACTTACATACAGGACTGGCATAAGATCCTTTGGCCTTGGCAAACTCTGAGGGCAGGGGAGGGGGTTCAGAGAACAGGTGAGATGGAATTTCCCACGAGGGATCTTGAAAAGCACTCCTCTGGGTTTGCCCTGTGTTACTTGTCTTGAGACTCCGACAGCCATCACCTTGTGAACGGGCCAGGGCTGGCCAGCCGGTTACACCACTGACCCCCGTGACGGTCGGCCATCAGCTGGCCACGTGAGAGGGTGGGAGCCAGCTAAGTCCGAAGCCATGGGACCCGGGCAGTACCCTGTGGAGCGGAGATGCTCCGTTTCAGCTGTGCCCAGCCTGGGTGGCCTCAATTAGGACAACACACATTTATGAGTGAGTGAGTAGATGTCGTTTACCTCACTAAGGTTTGGGGTAACTTCTTACCCAGCACAAACCGAGATTCATGAGTCTAGCCCTGAGCCTGTTTTCTGCGGCCGGACAGGCTGTCCAGTCTTGGGGTGGTAGAGAGGGGAGCCCAGCCCCCGGCCAAGAGGATGCACGGCTCGGAGATTAGTCTTCCAGGGTTGAGAAATCGTAGTAGGAAGTAAGTGCTGTCACAGTTCACTTACTAAAACTGATCCTAACGGTTACATTCAGGGGCGCCCGGGGGCTCAGTGGGTTAAAGCCTCTGCCTTAGGCTCAGGTCATGATCTCAGGGTCCTGGGATCGAGCCCCGCATCGGGCTCTCTGCTCCGCGAGGAGCCTGCTTCCCTCTCTCTCTGCCTACTTGTGATCTCTCTGTCAAATAAATAAATGGAATCTTAAAAAAAAAAAGGGGGGGTATATTCAGAACTCATTGGCGCCCACCAGACTGGCAAAATGAAAACACCTGTCTTCAGTGTCGGCCCAGGGGAGGGTCGAGGAAACTCCCACCACTCACTCCAGGCGAAGCCTTTCTAAAGGAGACTTTGCAACGTGTGCCAAGACCCTGAGTACTTTCTGAGTAATTTCATTTTAGGAACTCCCTTTAAATGACCTGTTCTTTATGAACACCAGACAAAAACAGCCTGTTTACAGCGGCCCCGCCCTGGTGTCCCGACTCAGCACGCTGGGTTCGTGTTCCAGGTCTTCAGGGTCACTTCCGTCTCTGGCCCCGGCGGCACATCCCGGCCTCCTCCCCCATCCTGCTTCGTCCTGCTGCCCCCACACGCCCAGCAGCCTTTCCCTGCGGGTCCTCTCCCCCCAGCCCAAGGTGCTCCTTCCCAGAGGGCTGCCCAGGTGCCGGAGTCCATGGTGAAGGACGTCTCTGTCCTCGCAGGGCTGTCTTCTCCCCAACCCCTGGTGGCCCCCACCTTCAATCGCTCGCAGCTTCCCCTTTTCCTTCGGCGGGGGTGGGGGGTGTTCCTCTGCCCTGCAGCGCGGGCAGGCTTCTTCCTGAGCTCTTCCCACCGCAGCCACTTCTTCCCTGACCCACAGCATAAAGCTACCCCCCCCCCCCCCCGGGCCACTGCATGTGTCTACAGGGAATGCGGTGGAGCCGTGCCAAGCACACTTTTATCACGGAATACGCACAAAATGTCCAATCTGCCCTGCCTTTATCTGCCTCCTTCCACCCACCCCTTGGGGACCCCCTGCCAGCTCCTTCCCTCGAGATGCGCACGCCCTTGGGGGTCCTCGGGTGGGAACAGGTGGTTGGCCGGCTGGGACCGCCCCCCACGGATGCCCCCTCAGCGCTCATCCCAGAGGGAGGGGGGCAGGAGTTACCGCGGAGGAGGGACAGGAAGCTGCCCTCAGGGGGCGGAGCCGAGCTCACCCCGGCGTCGCACCCCACACCCAACCCTCACTCAGAAGCCTGAGGCGCAGACTCCCTGAGCCAGATCCTTCTGGGAGGAAAGTGGGTCTGCGACTCCCTCGGTCGCAGCGTTTCCGCAAGGCCCTCGGGGACCAGGATGGGGGACGTCGCCCAGACCGTCCTGACGGCCCAGGACCGAGCAAACCTCAGTTCCAGGGTCGGGCCCGTAACCGCCCCCCCCTTCCCCTCTCCCCCCCCCCCCCGCCCCGCCGGGACCCCAGCAGCAGTGCGCGCTGCTCCCAGCCGGGGCGGAGGGGGGCGCGGGAAACCAGAAGCCACAGCAGGGGGGCTGCGTCCGCGGGCAGAGGCCCCGTTGGGGGGGACGGGCCTCTGGGGCCCCCACCCCAGCAGGCAGAGAGCTCGGGGGACCAGAGAGATCGCGGCAGGGCCCCGGGCCGGGAACCCTGAAAGGAAGCAGCACCCGGCGGCTCACGGCCCTCCTGACTCCGGGGGCGCCCCTGGACCGCCCCGGAACCGACGCCGCCCCGCTGTGGGCTGGCCCATCCCCCAGGGATCTGCCCGCCGCCCGCCGCTCTAGTGCTGGGCAGAGGCGCCCCGGCGTCCGGGCAGCGGGAGGGATGCCCCGCGGGGGGCTCAGTCCCCGAGAGATGGGACTTCTGGGGCTTCCCTCTGCACGAGGGACCCTCCTGGGCCTGCAGCAGCAGCCGGGACGGACGTCACTGATCCCGACCCGGTCTCCTTTTCCGAGCAAGGGTTCCCGGGGGCTCGGAGGGCGGGACAGAGGTGTGGGCCGGGCGGAAGGGGCGATGGTGGGGGAGGGGCGGGGCGGGGCGGCGGCGAGAGGAAGGAGGGCCCGGCCCCGCGGCGGGCGAGCCTGCGGAGGGCGTGGGCGCGGACTTCCCGGCACGACCGCGGGAAGCTGAGGGATGTCCCTGAAGGGTCAGCACCGGGTGGAGCCGGCCCTGAGCTGCTCCCGGCTGCAGGGGGTGGGGTGGGGGTGCTGCGCGGGCCCCGCGGGCCCCTGGCGCCTGCCCTGGCTGCCCGCCACCCCCGAGCCTGGAGCGCGGCTGCCTCAGGCCACGGCGCCGTCTCCTCCGTGGCGGGCGGCTCCCTCCGAATTTGGGGTTATCTCTGGGATCTGAGTGCCTGTGCGCTTGCCAGGGGCTGGGCACTCCCAGGGCAGGGTCTGCGGCTCGCCGCCGCCTCGCCCCGCGCCCGCCCCTGGCCCCGCGGGTGGAGGCAGAGTCCCCGGGTGCGGCGAGTTTCCTCCACCTCCGCGCCGGCCTCGCTGACCTCTCCAGGCGCAGCGGGGGAAGTGCCCTCCCTGGCCCCCAGTCTGGGGTCACAGCTCGCCTTCAGAGACGTGCATCCTCCCTGGCTGTGGACCCCAGGGCCGGCCTCCCCCAGGCAGCCTCACCCACCTCAGTGTAACACAGGGTGGGCCGGGGGTGGACACAGTGTGGCCCCAGAGCTCCTGGCCCTCAGAACGCCCTGGGGGCCCCCTTCGCCCCTGGAATGGGAGCTGGGAGGGGACACGGGGCTCGGCCAGCCCCTCCCACCTTCTCTCCACCTGTTCTCCCCGCAGGCGCACTCCTGTCCTGTCAGGCTGACCTCTGCCCGCTGTCAAGGGGCAGGAGTCCCGGCGTCGGGCTTGGCCAGCCCCTCGCTCTGGTCATCGCTGGAGAGCGGGAGACGGGCCGGGAGTTGCAGCAGCCACGGGCCGGCCCCACCGCACCCAGCCCGAGGCCCGGCAGCCCCAGGCAAGGCCTCAAGGCAGCGGGGCACGGGGCCACCCTCCCTGGTTGCCTGCCCCTCCTGCCCGCCGATGGCTCCTGCCTGGCGCCCCTGCCGCAGACCTGGGTCCCCAGGGCCGGCGGGGTGCGGGAGAGGGGACAGCCTCCCCCAGGTGCAGCACAGGCTTGCGGCCCCCCAGCCCGTGGTCGCGCACGACATGTACGAGTGTGGACGGACGCAAACACAGGTGTGTCAGCGACTGCCTTCATCTCGGGCCACGATCCCAGAGTCCCAGGATCGAGTCCGTGTGGGGCTCCCCGCTCAGCATGGGGTCTGCTTCTCCCTCTGCCCCCCCCCAGGCTCACTCGCTCTCATTCTCTCTCTCAAATAAATAAAAATCTTTCAAAAAAAGTAAGCACACCCGTGTGCTCGCATGAAAAGCACATGGAATGGGCACGTGTGAACACGTATACATGTGAACACAGGCATGCGTGTGCACATGACACACACCCCACACACACACACACACTCCCAGCCCTCCTCGGGCTCTCGGAGCCTCCCCACCAGCACGAGCACACTTTTTACACCAGCCAATGGGCACCAGGGGCTGGGCTGGAGCAGGGCCGGGGCGGGAGCCCCCTGCCCCAGAGAGCCCTCAGGCTGCCCCCGAGGCTCGGCCATGGGGAGAGCAGCAGCGCGGCCTCAGAGACCCTGCCCCCCCCAGGGATGGCTTATGGGTCCCCATGCCCAAGGGGCAAATGTGCTGGAGGCTGCAGGGCGCCTCGGGCCGCTGAGAGGGGCCCGGGTGAGGGCTCCAGGGTGTGGGGGGGGGGGCAGAGCGAGGTGGGAAGTGGGGGCAGGGAAGGGAGAAGGAGGTCTGTGGGGCTCCCTCGGTCCTGCCCTGGACGTGACTCACCGAAACTTCGACAAAAGGATCGCAGAGGACCTGGTGGCGCCCCTGGGTGTTCACACTTGACTCACGATTTTCTCAATGACAGCTTTTTTTTAAAGATTTTATTTATTTATTTGACAGAGAGAGAGAGAGAGAGATCACAAGCAGGCAGAGAGGGGGGGGAAGCAGGCTTCCTGCTGAGCAGGGACACCCTGCCCACCCCCCCCGCCCCCCCCACCCATGCGGGGCTCAATCTGAGGACCCTGAGCTGTACTGACGGGATTCTCACGCCGCACAATTCCCGCACTTAAAGGGAAAGCTCCCTGAGCTTCAGCCTATCCAGAGTCGGGAAACCAGCAGGACTGAGTGTAGGGCCTCTCCTCACCTGGAAACACACGCACCTGTCCGCCCCGGCCCCGCCCTGCCCCACCCCTGCCACACCTGGGCTACTCTCTGTCCCCACCCCGCCTCAACCCCCCCCACCCCGGCCACACCTGGGCTACTCTCTGTCTCTAGGGATTTGCCTGCTTTTGAGGCTCATTCGTGTCACCAGGCATCAGTACGTCCTTCCTGCCCTCCTGGGCCTTCCCTCGGTCACAGGTCCCGTGCCCTTTCTCAGCTGATGGCCGTTTGGGCCGCTTCTCCATTTTGCTGTTTGCAAATAATGCCGTGCGAGCGCTCACGGCAGGCTTGTGTATGAACACAGGGCTCATTTCTGTTGAGCCCACGTAGGAGAGCAGAGGGCGAGGCTGAGGGGGGTTGTCCGTGGCCCCGGTGCCCCCCGCACTGTGGGGGCTGAGCCGCCCAGTGGCCTCTCAGCGGGCTGGGCTGCGGCTCTCAGCTGGTAATGACCCATCATCTCTGAGGGGCCGGCCATCTGCTCAATCAGAGAACTGTCTGCTGCCCTCGAGGTGCAAGAAGGAAACCACGGGAAGTACCTCCGGCTGCAGGGGGAGGCCTGGGCGCTGGGGCCGCTGGTGGGGCCCCACGCTGGGCGGGCAGAGGGGCCCCACGGGGTGCGTGGGCTGGGGCGTTTCTGGGAGGGCCGGCCGGCCACGTCACTCGACCGAAGTTTCACTTTTGGGTCTGGGCTCCCGCGGCTGTGCACTTGCCCAGACACTCCCCTACTCTGGCCTGCAGCGCGGACTTGCTTCCCGTCCTGGGCCCGGAACCTGAGGTGCCGGTCACGGTGAGCTGCAACCCGTGCCCAGTGCCGTCCCCGCCGCCTGGTGGGGGGGAGCTCACGCTGGGGGGGAGGGGAGCTCACGCTGGGGGGGCGGTGCCGGCCCTTTCGGGGGACCACCTAGTCCCAGCACCCTCCCGGGACTCCCCACAATCCCAGACCAGCTTAGGGAAGCCTGAGGCCTCTGGGACGCCCGTCTGGGTTTGGGTTTGACTCCAGGGGGGCCCCTGCCAAGCCCCCCGTGGCCCACTCCAAATTCAGACCAGCACCAGGGTTCAGAGGTTTCCTATGGACCCGAGTGGTTGGGAAAGGCCGGCTCCTCTGCTTGGGGCCCAGGCCTCCTGTGTCCTGGGTCAGGCCTGCTTTGGCCTCTGGTCCCTGAAGCCTCGGCCTCGGGCTGGGGGCTCATGGAACTCTGGGCTCAGCAAAAGCCCTAGAGAACGTACCTGGAAGCTGGGGACACTGGCAGGGCCTTGACATGGGCCCCTTGCCGAGTGGCCCCTGCTGCTTCTCCTGGCCTCTGAACGCCTCCGCTGGGGAGACGGCCGCCGCAGCAGCGAGAGTGTGGGGCTGGGGTCACCCTGAGACCCTTGCCCTCCCCTGCCCTCCCCCAGGGGCTGCTGTCATGAGTGGCTCGAAGCCTTGTTGGCTGACGAAGTGACAAACGTCTCTGTGGGTGGCTGAGGGCTGTCCTGCCCGCACCCCGCCCCGTGAGCACTGAGAGTCCCGGGGTGCTCTGGGGCTTCCTGTGGGCACTCTGGCCCGAGTCCCGAGTCCCACGGAGGGCTGCGAACCCCATCCCCACCGAGAGGGCCTCACCGGCGCCCGGAGAGGCCGCGGAGTGGGCAACGGGATAGACACTGCCTCTGGGCTGAGTAACCATCAGGAGCTGTTTCCGCCTGTCAGAGCATCCGAGGATCACGTGGAGGGAGAGAGTAGAGAGGGAGGCGTCCAAGTAGTGAGCGTTGCCCCCATCCCCCGCTCTTCTAGCCCCGGGGGCAACACGGCTGGCCCGTCTGTCCTCCTCGGGAGCAATGGCGTCTACCTTCGAGAGCATGATCAAGAGGGTGGTCCGGGAGCTGGACCACAGCGGCCAGCTGACCCCCGTGGACGGCCTCTGGAGCTCCGCCGGCTGCCAGCCCTACTGCCTGCTGGGCAGGAAGCTCTCGAGGTCGTGGTTCTGGAAATCCCGCTATAAGTGCACCAACCTGTCCATCAGGGACATTCTGGAGCCTGATGCCCCAGAACCAGGTACCCCACCCTCTGGGAATGGCTCCGCCTGCTGCCCACTCCGTGTCTCTGTGCTCTCCGCTTTCGAAGGACGGGGCCTTTTTAGAGGTCCCTCTGCGCAGGTGGGACGGGTGGCCGGCGGGAGGAGGGGGCCTCAGCTCTGGTCTGGCTCTAGTTGTGAAACAAAGCGCGCCCATCCACGTCCACGACTCCACGGATGGGGAGGTGCAGGGCGGCGGGCAGCTGGAAGCCCCAGGACAGGGGAAGTTCGAAGGCAGGGCGGCGGTGTCCGGTAACTTCAGGGTCTCGGTGAACGTGTGCATGCGGCAAGTGGACCCCAACGTCTGGGACGCCATGAAGCGAGAGAGGTGAGCCCCGGGGGTGGGCCTGCCAGCCCCAAGCGGCCACTGGGTCACGACCCCGGGGCGTCAGGGGTCACGAGGTGTCCGTGCCAGGCCAAGGGTCAGCACACTGGCCCGGGGCGGGGGGGGGGGGGGGGCCAGGGGCACACCGAGCCGGGCAGAGGGGAAGGGGGCGGCCGAGGCGACGGGCGACTGCATCCCGAGGTCGGGCAGAACAGACACAGGGACAGGGACGGGGTGAGGAGGGTCCTCAGCTCAGGGTGGACATCTGAAATTTGAATCCAGGGAGGGGCGGGGAATGGGAGACGAAGCCACTGGATGAGGGGTGGCTCTCTGCAGGGGTCTTCGGGCGTCCACGGAGCACCTCCCCACCACGGCCCACCCCCCACGAACACCGTCAGGAGCCCCCAGGGAGGGAATGATGGGAATCCTGGGCCGCGTCCGCCCCCCAGCAGCGGGGCCCGGGGTGGGGGAGGGCAGGACCCCCCTCCCCCGCCGCAGCTTCCAGACCCACCACCTGCCCCAGGCGCCTGCGGCGGCCGGAGCACACAGTCCTGCAGCAGCTGCGGGCCTGTGGGAACGACGTGTTCGTGGTGACCGAGGTGCTGCAGACGCAGGAGGAGGTGACCGTCACCCAGACCCACAGGCACGAGGGCTCCGGCCAATTCACGCTGCTCGGAGCCTTATCCTTCCAGGTGTGTGTGGCGTGGGCTGTGAATTGAGTGGGGGTCGGGGAGGCTGGCGGGGCTCCCCCAGGCAGCCCCCCAACCAGCACCCAGCCTACCCAACCCCACGACCCAGAGCCCAGCCCCGAGCCCCTCTCCGTCCCTCAGGGCCAAGGCCAGGGCCACCGGAGCCGGAAGAAGACGGTCACCATCCCCTCGGGCAGCGTCCTGGCCTTCCAGGTGGCCCAGCTGCTCATTGACCCTGAGTGGGGTGAGCTGGGATTTGGGGTGCGTCCTGCGGCCCAGGCTTCCAGGCCAGGAGGCCCAGCCTTCTGGACGGCAGAGGAGCCGTGCCCTGGCCTGGGAGGGTGCAGGGTGGCCCAGGGAGGGGGGCAGAGCCTGGGTCAATGGCTGACCCCCCCATCTCTGTTCCCACCGGGCCGTCAGATGTCCTCCTCTACCAGGACGAGAAGCGCAAGAAGCAGAGGACCTTCAGGCCGCCCACGGGAGGTGAGGCCCCTGCACGTGCTGCCCAGCCCCGGGCCTTCTGCACAGGCCAGCTCCGCGAGGAGGCCCCGGGGAAACACACATGCGCGCACGCCTGGGGTTGGGGGGCTCTACAACACCAGCCTCGCCCCTGCCCCGGGCTGCCAGTGTCGGGGGAGGTGGTGATGGGGCGTGAGGCCAGGGGCCTGCTCCCCGCCCTGACTCACCCTGCCCCGCCCAGCCCCCGAGCCGGCTCTTAAAAGCAGCGGCAGCGGCCAGCTCTCCGGAGGCTCAAAATTACAGTCAGGTCAGTACCTTGTTGACAACCCTGGGCACGTGGGTGGGCACCCCTTTCTGCCCCCGAGAGTCTGCCCTTCCCGACCAGGGCCCTCCAACTGGTCCCAATCCTCTCCCCGCAGACTCGTTTGCCGAGGTCTGTCCTACATTCACGGAAGACTTCCCAGGCCTGCAGGCAGAGGTCAGGGCCCAGGCTCAGGTCCTGTGGGGCTTGTCCCGGGAGCTGTGCAGGCGGCTGCTGGCAGGCCTGGTGCAGGTGCTCGGGAGAGAGTCAGCCTTGCAAACCCTGGAGGACAAGGTGAGCAGCCCCAGGGGGCGGGCCGGGTGGGAGGGGCCTGCGCCCGGCCCCTGGGACTCACCCGCCCGTCTGGGTGTCCCAGCTGGACCAGGGCCTGTGCTGTGGGTTGGTGGCCCCCCTGGACGGCCCGGTGGGCGCCGTCTTCGAGTGCCTGGTGCACAGCTCCGGAGAGCTGGAAACGCAGCTGGCTCGCCCTGTCCTCTACCTGGTGGAAGCGCTGGCCGGTGAGAGGCTCCTGGGGTGGGGCCGGGAGGGGCAGAGGTGGGGGCTTGTCCCGCCGGGCCTTCTGGGACCCGCTCTGAGCTGAAGTCTCTCCCAGTGCTGAGTGAGACCCAGCACGCGGGGCTCGTGAAGATGCTGGAGACGGAAGAGCCGTCCGGGCAGTTGGCGCTGGTAAGAGTGCACGCGGACGGCTGGCAGGGCGCAGGGCCGGCGACCTCGTAGGACGGGGCGGAGACCAGCCGCCCACTGACCACCTCCTTCCCCGTCCGAGCAGGTGGGGAGCATCTTGGAGCAGAGCAGCCCCTGGAGGCAGCCTAGGGATGTGTCCCTGCCGCCAGAGCTCCTGGGGAGCAGCTGGGGCCCGGAGACACCTGACTGGGTCCTGCTGGAGGAATGCGGCCTGGAGGTGCGGGCGGAGGACCCCCACGTGCGCTGGGAGCCAGAGGCCCAGGGCCGCACGTGCGCACTCTACAGCTGCCTGGCGCTGCTGTCCAGTCTGAGCCAGGACCGCCCTTAGGGCTGAGCCTTCTCGCCAGCTGGGAGGGGGGAGGCGGGCACCGGGCCACCAACCTCGGGGGGGCCGAGATCCTCACTCAGCCTGCGGCCCGTTCATCCCGAGGCTGGACAATAAATGTGATGTCCAAGGGAGAGCCTGGCTCACGGAGTTTTGGAGGGGGCTCCAGATCCGGGCAGGGAGCATGGGGGTCTACTCCGTGGTCTCGCTGCTGTTGTGCCGTGGAGCTAAGGGGGCCTGCCGCGTGCGGGGACCCAGCCACCTGGCTAGGGGACCGCCCCTGCCCCAAGGGCTGGGCCCTGCCAGAGAACACAGCGGAGCAGCCTGCCCAAGGGAACCTGAGGACGTTCTGCCTCGGCCGCGGGGGCGCAGAGGGGACCAGAGCAGGGCCGGCTGACGGGCACACGGACTGGCCCTCCCGGGGGCTGCGTGGACTTAACCCTAACTCTGGTCTGAACGGTGGGGGCTCGTCCGGACACATGTGCTGGAGGCTAAGAGTCTGTCCCTGGACGCGGGGCGTCCTGGCCCGGGAGCTACAGACCCCTGGGCGCTCGGCAAGCCTCAGCTGCCCATGGCAGACGGACCCCGAGTGTAGGCACCGGTGGGAACCGACCTGGCCTCATCACCAGGAGTGCACACGGCCAGGAAACCTGCCTTTCCTTGGTGGGAACCGCAGCCGGCCTTCCCCCAGGTGGAGGAAGGAGAGGTTCCACCACAGCAGGCCCCCAGCGCGGCTCCAAGACCCCGCGGCTCCCAAGACCCCGCGTCCTGGAACAGGAGATTCAGAGCTAGGACCTTAGCCCCCGAGAATGTTTAGCATCCCAGCCCCCGAGCAAAATTAATACTAGAACAAAGGCAGACTGCACCCCCCACATTCCCGATCGCAGGCAGGGGGTCCGGAGGGGGCTTGAGGTACTGGGGGGGCACAGCAAGCTGGGGTGGGCCCAGGACCACGAGCCGAGCCAGCAGATGTGCCGTGCGGGACACAGACTGTGCTCCTGTATCCGGGAGGGCCGTGGGCACCACGGAGGGGAGCGGGAAGGGGCCGGGGGCTGCCTGCCCGAGCCCTCGGCTGAGCCTGGGCCTCCTTTGGGGCGCGCATCCCTGGCCAGCCGTGCTCTGCTTGGGGAGGGAAGTGGGCAGCGAACAGTCACCCCAGGTTCTGGCTCCTGGGCTGCGGCCACGCGGGGCCGGGCCTGCTTCCGCCCCCAGCGGCCGTCACTGGGGAGCGGGAGGCTCCTGCTCCGCCCGGCTTCGGGCCCCCATCAAATCAGGGGCTCTAAGGACGATCCCCACGCACAGCTGCTGCCTCGAGGGAAACTGAAGAGGGACACCCAGCCCTGCCCAGCGCCCCCATCCCAGGAGCCGCCATCCTCCCGGACGGGTGACTGGCCTGAGAGCCCCCAGGACCGCACGGCCTCCCGGGACACCTTCCCCCTCCCATCCTTCCTCGGGAGTCTGAGGGCCCCTGGCCTGTCTGGAACGTCCGTGATACATTTCTCATAGCCCTAAACTAAGACCCCAGACCATGCCCCCTGCTTCCACACGGACCCACGCCCTTGGCCTGACCCTGCTCGGGCCTCAAGGGACCTCACCTCCTTCCTGCCTGAGCTCCTGAGCTTCCGCTCTGTCTCAGGCACAGCCCCGCCTTCCCCGGCCATACACATCCGTAAACATGGACGCTGAGCCAGCCTGACTCCAACCCCGCCCCGGCGGGCTGAGCCTTACTGCTCACTACGCGCTGCCTTACCTACAATCCCAGCCTGAGCTGGACGTTGGGCCAGGCCAAGGTCATCAGGACTGCATCCTTGGCCCGGACCGAGTCCCCAGACACCCGCCGGACCCTTGTAATCCACCTGTGTTTATTTCAAACACTTCCCACAAGGGGCAGGCAGGACCCCAAGGAGTCCCCAGACTGAGGGGACTGGTCCCAGCCCTCCAAGAGGCCGTGGGAGCCAACGCCTCTCTGAGGAGATGGTTTTGGGGGCCGGGCCTTGAGGACATTTTGGGGCAGGCTGGCCGGGCAAGGAGCCCCCTGCCCTCCCTCAGGGCCTGAGCAGCTCCCTCCCAGCATGGCTGCCATGCTGTCCTGGTTGCAGGCAAGGCAGGGCACTGGGGAGCCCGCCGAGGGCTCAGTGTGGTGGGCGCAGGAGATGGACCCTGCACCCAAACCCCCCAGCCTCCAGAGGGGAAGTCTGGGGAACCGGAGAAGGCTCTGGTGAGGTCCAACGCGATGCACAGGAGTGCGGGTGTGGGGGATGGGGACAGGCCAGTGAGGAATGGGACACATGCTGGGGGGCTTTGGGCCGCTGGGAAGGACAGTCCAGCAGGCAGCAGAAGCCGAGCGGGGCCCTGCACGCAGACCCAGCAAGCGGGCAGCCTCTCACGGCACCAGCTGGCAGGGTCGGACCAGTGTCACTGTGCCCCCACCGGACCCCGGTAGGGAGGCCAGGTGCCATCCAGGCTGGGGGGGCACACTCCAGGGAGCTGGGAGCGCGGCAGGCCTGAGTGGGGACAGATGGACCCATGGGGGGCAAGAGGCAAGGGGGGCTGAGGGCAAGATAGTGCTCGGACAGGAGGCGCCGCTGTCCGGGGTGTGGCTGTCGAGGCGGTGCGTTCTAGACAGGAAGGTCGGTGTGCATCCCGGCTGGGGGAGGGGGGCCTCAAGGGGAGCGTCTCCTGCACACCTGCGCCCACCAGGACGGCCACAGAGTGGCCGGGCTGGGACCCCGGGTACCCTCCGGGCCGGCTCGGGGTCAGGTGCAGCCGGGTCCCAGGCAGCCCCAGCGGCCTACGACGCTCCGGGGCTGGAAAGGGCTGTTGGCGTAGACTGGTGGGGGCCTGAGAGGCTGGCTGTGATGCCAGAGGCCTGGGCGGAGGAGAAGCAGTCGGAGGAGACGTGGGCGGCGGGGCCAGGCCTGGGCGTGGGCCAGCAGCACCACCTGCTGGGCAGACGCATGAGCCGCGGCGACCACGGCGGGCTCTGGGTCACTCTGCAGCTGCCCCAGGTCTGTAGGGACACGGCAGCTCAGGCAGGACCGGAGGGCTCTCGGAACCACAACGTACCCCCGGCCCCTGGGCCCTCCACCCATCCGTTCCCATGCACCCCGTCCGGGCGCCCCCAGCCTCTCCGGGACCCCATCCCCTGGTGAGCGAGCTGTGTCCTCACCCTGGACCAGGGAGTCCAGCAGGTCCTGGTTGACACGGCCGGGGCTGGTGTGATGGACGAGGAAGCCTGGACAGAGACATGCCCGTGAGCACTGACCCTGGCGCCCATTGGGGAAGGGCTGGTCTAGCTCCCAGAGCTCCGAGCGCAAGGGACCGACACCAGGACCGCCTCACCTAGGAGCACGGCAGCGGCCCAGCGCAAGGGGACCTGTGGGCTCCGCAGGTAGCCCTGGGTCTGGCTCAGGAAGCTGGGGATGTGCCTCGGGTACTGCCGAACCTGGGGGCAGACGAGGTCATCACAGTACTGGAGGACCCGTCCCACATGGAGAGCAGGTGGCAGAGGTCAGCGCAGGGCTGGGGGGCCAGGAGGGAGCCCCCGGGGCCAAGGCCGCAGGACCTGGGTCTTAGACCTGCCACCACCTTGCTGGAAGAGTGAGACACAGTTTGGGGGCAGTGCCCTGGTGCCAGACCAGGTGGGCAGCTGACCACACCCCCTCGGTGTCACCGGCCTCCCCCTACTGACCAGGCAGCGGCAGATGCGGCTGAGGGCCTCAGGGCTGTCGTAGTGGGCCACGGTGACCACGTCCTCCAGCAGGCCCCAACGCAAGGCCCGGTCACAGCGGGCCAGGGTCCACTCTGAACTCTAGGGCAGGGGAAGGGAGGGGTTGGGCCCAGAAAGTGGCTGCAGGGAGCAGGGGTATGGCCAGGATGAGGGGTGGAAGAGCCCAGGGCAAGTGGTCCAGGAAAGACCAGGGACCCGAGAGCCCTCGCAGGAGGTCCTCGTAGGAATACCAGGAGCCGCGCAAGGTGGAGACGGGTAGGGCTGGATGGGGACAGCAGCAGGGCAGTCTTGGGGGGCGGCTGACCTCGGCAGCGTCCCGGCTGGGATCCTGCAGGCGCAGCAGCAGAGGGACGAGGCTCTGCAGCACCAGCTTCCGCAGGGGGCCGCGGAGCCCCACCCGGAGCCCGCCCCGGCCGCGCCGCACCAGCGTCCCGAGAAGCCCCACGGCCGAGGCGCGGACCGAGTCCCTGGCCTGCGTGGGAGAGCGCGGTCAGGGCAGAGCAAGGCCCGGGGAGTCTAGGGAGGGCTGCCGTTGGGGCGGTGATCCGGGGCCTGGGGGCCGCGGGGGTGGGGGGATGGGAGGCTGCGCGGGGAGGGATGGGGCGGAGCGGGGGTGGGGGGAGGGGGCCTGGGGGGGGGCGGCTTACGTCGTCCAGCAGCCGCGGCAGGCGCGGCCCCAGCTCAGCGCTCAGGAGCCGCACGGGCGCCCGAGGCCGCAGCAGGAGCCTCCGCAGCGCGCCCAGCGCGGCGTCCACCAGCCTCGCGTCGCCCTCGCCCAGCGCACCCAGCAGCGCGGGCAGCAGGCTGCTCACGTGCCGCACCTGCGGGGGCAGCGACTCGTGGGCGGCCCCTCGCGGCCCCCGCCCGGGCCCCCCAGCCCTGCCCCTCACCTTCCCGCGGTTCAGCGCCAGGTGGCCGAGGCCCAGCAGGCCCAGCCAGCGCACGGTGGGCTCGGGGTCGCCCTGCCAGGCCCGGAGCCGCTCCAGGATGACCTCCTCCCGCAAGAGCCTCGCCGTGGGCCGACTCTGCAACAGCTGAGGGGGGGGGGGCGGCACCGGGTCAGCAGGCGCGAGGGCCCCACGCGGGCGGCACCCCTCCCCGGCCGGGTGGCAGCAGGCTCACCCCGGTGAAGAAGGCCATCGCCGTGAGGCGCTGCGTGTCGTCGGGGCTGCGCAGCCGCGGCAACAAGTTGGCGAACAGGCCTCGCAGGTGGTGGTCCGCGTGCGCCACCATGGCACTGGATGGGGCGGAAAGGGGGTGCTCCCTCCTCTCACCCCCTCACCCCTCGAGAAGCCCCCACCCGGCCCGCTCCTGCCCCCACCTCTTCCCCAGCGCCCCTGCAGCACCTGGCCAGCAGCAGGACGCCTTCCAGGTGGGTGTGGGCTCCCACCAGCCTCCTCCAGCCTCCAGCCTGCTCCATGCACGTGACCACCATGCGGCCGCCATCCCCGGCCAGCAGGGCTTTCAGGGCCTCCACCGCGCAGCTAGGGCGGGGGCGGGCAGCAGGTGGGTGGGAGGGCCGGGAGGGCACCGGCCTCGTCCCCTTCTCTCCAGCTGTGGCCCCTCACCTGGCGTGGCTGGGCGGCGGCCCTCGGTGCGCGGGGGCCCACACCTTCGGGGAGCCAGGGGCGTGCCCACGCCGTGCCAGCTGATGTAGCTGCGTGACCAGCACGAGCAGGAGGTGTGGGTAGAAGCCCCGCGTGGCGCCCACGCAGCCAGATACGGCCAGCATCTCCCCAAGTGCCCGAGTGGCCTGCGGAACAAGCAGCCCCGCTCAGGCTCCGGCCGCAAACAGAACAAGGACGGAGCCTCGGACTCCTGAGGAACGTGATGGATGCACCCGGTTCGGTGGGAGCCTCCGCCCCTGTGCCCCCCGGGGCTGGACTCTGCGACCTCTCGGCCCTGGGGGAGGCGCCCGGCTGCGCTGGCTCATCACCTACCGCCAAGGCCTCCGGCTCAGGCCCGGCTTCAGCCTTCAGGGCCCACAGCAGCTGGACCAGCACCTGCCCGTTCACGCGCTGATTCCGGCTCAGGCTGCGCCACAGCTCAGCTGCCGCCCTGGGGGTAGGAGC
This sequence comes from Procyon lotor, assembly GCA_028646535.1. Lineage (NCBI taxonomy): Eukaryota > Metazoa > Chordata > Mammalia > Carnivora > Procyonidae > Procyon > Procyon lotor. Next base: position 188,387 of record CM053606.1, read on the forward strand.
CCCTGAGACAGGGTCCGATGTGGGGAGGCCCCAGGTCAGGGTGGGGGGTCACAACGAGGACTCCAGCCCGGGGAGGAGTCGGTAAACCATCCCCCAGGCACTCCACCCACAAACCCCAGAGGAACAAAATAATTGCTCTCCGTTCAGCCTCTTTGTAGCTGCCCTCCAGGGGCCACTGGGGGCTCCCTGCGGCCACCAGCAAAGCAACAGACCTGGTGTTGGACACAGTCACTGTACAGAACGAAACCCGAGATAACTTGTCCTGGGCAGATTGACCAACGAGCCAGGGCGTTGGGGAGAAGCCCACCTGGCTCGCT
>CM053606.1:188803-209269 GCA_028646535.1 Procyon lotor
CTCGTCCCACCTTGGAGCCGCAGGCTGGGCTCCCAGTGTGACCTGGAGGGGGAAGGCACCCCCACGCCAGGACCCCAGCACCGAGGACCGGGAGCGGGAGGGGTGAGGAGCAGATGGAGAACAGGAGTCAGGTGGGGGCGGGGGGGGGGGGGGAATCCAGAGACTCGGCCTCCTCCCCCCCCCCCCGCCCCCGGGCTAGACTCCACTGCCAATCAGGAAGGGGGAAGGAAGCTGCGCGGGGGCGGGGGGCGGGGCTCGGGATGTGGCTGCTGGCCTGGGTGAGGCGGGTTACCCGTCCGGGGGCAGCGAGCGGGGCAGCAGCGCACACACCACCTCCCGGGCGTGCTCCATGGCCAGCGCGCTCAGCACCCGGAGGGCCGCCCGCCGGGGCCTCCCTTCGGCCAGGCTGGGCACCTGCGCCAGCAGCCCGCGCACCAAAGCGTACACCTGGCGGGGAGGAGCCGACGTCAGCGGCCTATGGCCCCACCCCCGCGGGGCAGGTGCAGCCCTCCCCCAACCTCGGCGCTCGGGGCCAGGGAGGGGGCGATGGCTCACCTGCGCCTCCAGAGGCTCGCCCCGGGCCTCCAGAGCTGAGGACAGTGTGAGCGCTGTTGCCCGGGTCCCCACAAAGCCGGCCTCTTCCAGGCAGGCAGATGTGTACACGGCCAGGTCCGCGAGGGCCCCCTCCTCCCGGGAATTCTGGGGGTCCTAGGGCAGGGTGGGTGGGATGTACCAAGTCCCCTTGCCTCTCTCAGCTCTCCTCCCCAGCACCCCTTCTTCCTCCGCGTGGTCCCCGCAGCCTCCCCTCTCACTCACCTGACAGGGTCCCTCGGGGGCCTGACGGCCCGCGGTGGGGATGGCAGCCGCACCCTTAGGCTCCAATTCGGGTTCAAACCCGTGTTCCGGCTGAGGGCCAAGGGCAGAGCTACCCGGGGTCTGCCCCTGGTTAGCCCGGATCCCTTCAGCTAGAGCTGTCAGGGTTAGAGCCCCCACAGGGCCCCCGCGGGCCTGGCCCCAGGCCCCCCAAGCCATGGCCCCCTCCGCACACCCCCAGCTGCACAGCTGGACCCAGCAGCCCGCAGCGCCTGCCGCTGGTTCTCCCAGGAAGTCGTGCCTGGGCCTGACCTAGAAGCTGGCCCTGGGCAAGCAGGACCAGGGACAGGCGTGGTGGCGCATGCGTGTGCACTCACGCTCTTCCTGGGTGGGGGCTGGGGCGTTCCCCAGAGGCACCCCCAGGTGCTCACATCCGGGGCCGTGAAGGGCCCTTCTGCCCTTGCTGCTGGCAGTGAGTAGCTGGCCCGAAGCTGCAGCGTGTGGGGTGTGCTCGGCCCTCCAGGGCCCCGGGGGAGGGATGGGGTCCCTGGGATGGTGGGTCTGCAAGAAGAGGAGGACAAGGGCCCTTCACCTTGACATCCGACCTCTCTGGGCAGGTGCAGACGGCCCTGAGGAGACCCCAGCAGGGGCCCGAGTCCAGAAGTCGGCCCAACCCTGAGCTAAGACGCGGCCTGGGGCCAGGAGCTGGGCTGTCCCCACTGCGTTCCGACCCAGCCAGCCATCTTGGGGACAAGGACACCTGTTTGAGACAGGTGTCACCACCTCTGAGCTCAGGCCGGCCTGGGGTGGAGCGCAAGTGAGGGGGCGCCCCTGCCACCACCCAGGTGCCCTCACAGGGGCCTGCCATTGTCCGGGTGGGCCTTCTGGGTCCTGGCCTGTTCCGAGGTGCCCCCTCCACCCCACTCTGGGCCACAGGGTTCCTGGGTCACGGCACAAGGAGGCGCACAGCTGAGCAGTGGTGACCCGTGGGCACCTGCCCTGTGGGTGTTTGTAAGTCTGTATCTCTCCGAGCCTCACGCTCCGCAGGGCTGGGCTGACCAGGCCTCTGCCCTAAATCCCGTCACCCTCACCCAGTGACACGGGGCAAGGCCCAGCCTAACCGAGTCCCGGGATCCGGAAGAGCCGGTCTGGCCAGATCGTTGAAGAGGCTGAAGTGTTTTAGGAAGCACCCCAGGAGGCCAGCACCCCTCCGCGTCCTTGCCGGCCTGTGCTGCCCGCCCCACAGAGCCGAGGACATCTCCCCCGAGTGGTTTCAGTGGAACCTGAGTCGCCAAAGCGAGTGGACACCTGACGAGCCGCCCAGCACCGTCCGTTTCTTCACTGGCTCCAGTGCACGCCCCGAACCTTTCTGCCCCTGTAAGGCTACGGGGTCAGGAGCTGGCTCGGCCCAAGGGCGGCCTGGCTGACCCCATGGCAGACGGTGGAGCCCGTGAGCACAGTCCCCCCACCCCCCACCCCCCACCCCCATGGCAGGGTCCTGCAGGCTGGCCTCCGCAGTGGCCGGGGACACCCGGGCCTCTCTCCAGCTCAGCAAGCGTGAGGTGTCCCGCTGGCTCCAGGGTGGTGCTCTTGGCTGGTGTGGGAGTCTGGGGCCAAGCCCGGATCCAGGAAATCCCCAAGACCCCCGGTCTGGCTCCTCCTCCCCAGCCTCCTGCAATAACCCCACCAACTCCTAGTTCTAGGTGGGCACCATAAGCCTCCCTTTCCCTCCAGCCTCAGACCGGCCCCACAGTCCAGCCGCAGGAGCCGCCGACCGCCGGCCTTGGCCTAGCACCCAGCCACTCTCAGGCCCCTGAACTGGGCGGCCTCCCCACCCTGGCAGAGCCTGGGCCTCCCCTGGGAGCATGAACCCAGGCTCTGGTCCCCGAGTCCAGCCCCCTTTGCAGGCCCTGAGGGTCAAGTGAGCGCCGGCTGGGTGAAGAAAGACACATGACAAGGTGTGCAGGACAATGAGTGACTCCTGTTGCTTTCAGGCGGCCGGACCCGGTGCTCATGAGGACCCTTCTGCCCGCAGCCTGGCCACCAGGGCCCGGAGTTTATCAGACAGCGCCACCTATAGGAGGAGAGGATGACGGGGGGGGTGGTGACGGGTGAGGATGACGGGTGGCCACAGGAACGGAGGGACTTGGGCAGGCGCACAAGGGTGGGGACGCGTACAGGGTAGAGGGCAGGCTGCTCCACTCGCTTGTGCTCCGGGCTCAGACGGCTCAGGGACAGCTGCGCGAAGGCTCTAGATTCAGCCAGAGATGGGAGGGGCTCACACAGCTGGGGGAAGAGGGAAGGCAGGGTTGGGTCAGAGGTCAGGGCCTGGGGCCAGGGCTCCACTCGGGTTGAAGGCAAAGACTAAGGGAGCAGGTAGAGGCGGCTACCTCTCCCTGTTGGACCCAGAGTCTCAGCAGGGGCTCCACACGGGCAGGCCTCACGGTCCAGGCTTCCTGGGCCCCTCGAGGCCAGACCCTGAGCTCCTGGCCAGCCCGCGGGGGTGGTTCCTCCGCCAACTGCAGCACGTCCAACAGCAGAGACCCTGTGTGTGTGCCAAGAATAAAGTGGGGGACCTGGGGACTTGAGGAGGACCACGGAGGCGAGGGAGGCGTGGGACGGGCCTCACCATCGGCACCCAGGAGCCGGAAAGCAGCCTTGCTCCCAGGCAGCGTCTGTTTCTCGGGGTCCTCGGTCAGTTTCATGCGTGGTTGGCCTCCCACAGACACCAGCTGCAGAAACGGCTTGCTGGACTCTCCTCCCCAACCCATGAGTCCTCTGGCCCATCCCACTGGGTCCCAGATCCTACCCCTACCTTATAGACGCAGCCCAGGGAAGGCTGGCGGGGACACGTGACCACATTGGTGCCGATGCCAATGACATTGACCTCACTGCCCTGGACAAGGAGAGAGAAGGTGACACTGAACCTCGTTACTTCTGCAGGCCCAAGGCCCTTGGAGCCCGGCTCTGGCCCGCCCTTGCCCCGCCCCACCTCCTGGGCCAGCCGGGCCAGCTCCTCCTCGTCAATGTTGTTGCTGACAGCGATGGAGACCGATTCCAGCCAGGGCATCTGGAACCTGTGATGGGGGCAGCCCCTCAGATGGTCCCTGATGCACCAATCGCCTCTCCCTCCCCAGTTACGCACCCCTCCCCCACACCTGACCACCTGCCTCCAGCCACAAGGGCCCTGGCCTCTTGCTTATGGGCGAACCCGCCCCCACTTTCCCTGCTGCTCCGGCAGCAACCAGATCAGACCTCCTTGCTTTGGGAGGGTCAAACTGCCCCCTCCTCGGCCCCATCCCAACGTTCCTGCCCCCAAGAGGATCTCCCAGTAGGCATAAGCCATCCCAGGGGACTGACTCACTGGGCCGAAACGGTCCTGAGGACCCTGCGGATCTCTTGAGCCTGCTGGAGCAAGTCACCGCTGTCCAATCTCACACCCACTGCTTGGTAGCCCAGCTTCCCCAGCGCCAGGGCCACTGCCAGAAAGTTTGGGAGACCGCTCCTGCCAGCAAAAACAACAACGGTCCACGGGGGGCCAGAGCTGTTGCAGAGCCCACCCAGGGAGGGACCTCGGGCTCACCTCTGCACACTGTAGGTGTCCAGCAGGCCCTGGAAGGCCCGGGGGAAAGCCAGGGCATAGGCCACAAAGGCCGCCCGCTCCCCCCGGTGGGGCTCCTGCACCCCCAGTCCTAGATGGGCACACACGCGATCCAGCCACGCCTCCACACAAGCGGCCAGATCCACCCTGGGGCCCTGACCGGCAGCTGGGGCCAACATCTACAGAAAGGGCTCAGTGAAGATTGGGCAGCCCATGGTGCAGGCTGAGGACTGGCTAACCCTGGTAGGGGCTGCCCGCTCCACAGCGCGGCACTGGGGCAACCGGCCAGGGGGGCTCAGGTGGGCTGCGCCTAGCACCTGCACCATCCCTCCCCTCGGCGAGGACTAGCTTTGGGGTCTGCCCTCCGAGGCGCGGTGGCAGGGGAGAGAGGAACTGACCGGGTCAGGGGGCACCTCGGTGCCCAAAAAGGAAGTGATGAAAGAGTGAGCCAGGGTTCCGGCCAGGGGCACGCCCCGCAGCTGTCCTGCGAGCACATTGCTGCTGCCATCGAATCCTGCACCAGGTCAGGAGGGCGTCAGGTGGGGCTGGAGGGCATCCGGCGACTCTCCTCCTTCCCAGGCCCTTGCCTCCCTCCTCGGGCTCTTACCGCCCAGGTAGCTATAGGTAGAGGCCGTAAGACCCCCATCCGGGCCCTGGGCTCGCCGCAGCCCCATCTCCAACAGCCGCTTCTTCGGACCTGCGATCAGGCGCAGCCGCGCAGCGTTGGTGGCGATGAGGCTGTCAGGGGCAAGGGAGCAGGGGACCCACATTGGGGGTCACGATGTCACCGCGGACCCCGACCGCCTCCGCGGCCCTCCACAGTGGGAGCGGGGAAGGGGTGCTCTCCAGGGCCCTGGGCCTGGTGCTCTGCTCCCTGAGCAGAACCACACCCCATCCCAAAGGCCTGCCACCCCCCCCCTCAAGTCCCGGATCCTCGTCCTGGGGGCCCAGCACCGCCCACCAGTCGACCTCCAGGCGGGCGGGGTCCCACCTGGCGTAGCCGACGAGGCAGAGGAGGGGCGTCTCCAGCAGCTGCACCACCAGGAGCGGCCCGCCCACCTGCAGCAGGGGCACCTGCACGCGGGTCAAGGGAGGGCCAGGGGGGGCTGTCAGCTCGGCGCCGGCCCGCGCGCTCGGCACGCTCGGGCCCGCGCCCTCTGACCCCGCTCGCCCCGCACTCACGCCGGGGAAAGCGAGGGAGCCCTCGGGCAGGGCCCGCACGGTCACATCGGAGCAGTCGAGGGCACGAAGGTGCTCGAAGAAGGCGGGGTCCGTGTCGGGCGGCAGCGCCGAGGCCAGAAACTGCACGTCTGGGGGTGACAGAGGCCCCGGTGGGCGGGAGCTAGCGCAGGCCGAGGAGGACTCGTGGGGCCGTGGGGGACGCTGGGCGGGCGGGGAGCGGGCTGGGGGAGGGCAGACGCGCCCGGACGGCAGGGGTCCGGCGGGGCGGGGGGCGGGGGGCGGGGGGGCTACCTGCGTCCCGCAGGCGGAAGGCGCGCAGGAAGCGCACGCAGTCGCGCAGCCCCGCGGCCAGGGCGAAGGCGCCGCCGAACGGGCAGCCGCGGAAGAAGAGCTCGAACTCGGCCCGCTCCCGCGCCCGCCCCGCGCGCCAGTAGCCCAGCGCCATGGTGGCCTGGTAGAGGTCGGTGAGCAGCGGCCGAGCCGCCGCCAGCGCCTCGGGCTCCTGCTCCGCCGCCGCCATCTCGCCCCGCGCGCGGACTCCGGCCCCCGCCCCGCCCCGCCCACCCCCCGCGACGCCCCGCCCACTCGCGCGCCCCGCCCGCCGAGCGAGGGCCGCCCGGGCCTGGAGCGGGGGGCGGGTACCGGGAACCCGAGAACCTGCATGCGCGGGCACGTAGGCGGTGCCACACCAGGGCTCCGGGGCCAGCGCGGCGCCGACAGCAAGGGGGCCGCTGGGCCACCCTCAGCAGGCCCCCAAAGGAATCAGTCTGTGCCCAGGCCCCCACCGGGAGGCGGAGGACACCAGCTCCGACCAGAAGTCACCACAGCTCAGATGATGGCTGTGTCGCCAGACACGCTGGCCAACAGTCCAGGGAGGGGCCGCTAGGGCCAAGTTCTGCCCAGACAGGCCATTTATCACGGGCCAGTCCAGGGTCCAGGTTGCCATCGAGGGAGGGGCAGGCCACAGAGCAGACCGGGCAGCGCACTGAGGGCTGGGACAGCAGGGGCCTCATCTAAGGAATCAGCCGGGCTTCCTGGACGCTGTCTCCCCCAGGCCCCACTTGGGGGCCCATGACTGTAGTCACAGCGGCACAGCCAGGAGTGGGGCCCTGGAACCTTTCTTCCCTGGACACTTCTGCTCCCATGGGGTCAGCTAAGCAGGGAATGGAACCCAGAGGAGGCGGAGTGGAGGGGGAGGGGGGCCTCCCGTGCCTCAGTCAGACCAGCAGCCCCTGCAGAGCGGCTGACACACTCGATTTCTGGCCCCAACAGCTCCAACTTGGCCTGCCCCTCGTAACCAAGGCTGAGTGTAATCAGGAGGGCAGCCGAGACACAGAGAAGGGACAGACGGGGAGTGAGGTCACACGGCCACAAGAACGCTGTGCAGAGACCAAGAAAGGGGGGTGGGGCTGGCCCTGGGGACACTGGTGGAAGAGCAGCAGGACAGGGGCCTGGCTGGGACACTAATGAGCTGCAGGCCAAGTGGGAGGCTGGCAGTGCCGCCCGCTGGCCTCCCCGCCCCCCCCCAGCCCAGACAAGGACAGGAGCCACAGTGCAGTCGAAGTCTTTAATGGCTGTGGGGCCTCACACACCCAGGCCCGGTGCCCGGGTTTCAGATCTTGTTGAAAGCAGCTATGTCCACACTCTGCACCTGAGGAGGAGGAGGAAAGCCAGCGGTCACGGGGGCCCAGTCTCCCGAAGACCCATCCACTCTGGCCACCTGCCAGGCCAGCGGTGCGCGTGGGGGCTGGGCCACTCACGTGCTCCTCGAACTTGGTGATCTCCTCCTCCAGCAGGTCGGTGCCCACCTTGTCGTCCTCTACCACACACTGGATCTGCAGCTTGCGAATGCCGTAGCCCACGGGCACCAGCTTGGAGCCCCCCCAGGTCAGCCCGTCCAAGCAGATAGAGCGCACGCAGGCCTCCAGTTGGGCCATGTCTGTCTCATCGTCCCACTGCGAGGGAATGGGGTGCAGAGGCTGGGTCAGGGGCCCGCAGACCCCAGGGAAGGTCCTGTTTCCCCCCGAGCATTCTAGGCTGACAGCCCGTGGTTCAGCGGGGGCGGGCCACTCACGGGCTTGACGTCCAGGAGGATGGAGGACTTGGCCACCAGCGCGGGCTTCTTGGCCTTCTTCTCGGCATACTGCCGTAGTCGTTCCTCGCGCAGCCGCGCGGCCTCCTTGTCCTCCTCCTCATCGCTGCCGAACAGGTCGATGGCATCGTCCTCATCGTCCTCCGCGGCAGTGGCCGCCTTCCTGCCAGGGGGCTCCACTTGGCGCATGGGGGACACGTGCTGCCATTGGGGAGGGAGGCTGAGGCCTATGCCGCTAAGGGCCCAGCTATGCACCCTAACTATGGGCCTCAAAGACGCCAGGCCCCGGTGGGGTGAGGGCCAGGGGTACCTTCTGCCGCCCACTCCCCCAGTGCCCAGGCCCAGGGCCCCCGGTGTGAGAAGGGTCCTCACCTGGGTCTGTGGGGCTGTGGCCCGGTGGGCAGGGGAGCTCTTCTCCAGCGCGCTCAACCGGGCCTCCAGCCGGCAGACGGCCTGCTGCAGGTCCTGCACCACTGCAGGGACAAGGGGGTATTGGTCCGAGGGCGGGGGGCCAATGGGGGCTGGGGGCGCAGCATCCCACCCGTTAGGCCCAGGGACTCACCGCCTCGCAGGCTCTGATTCTCCACCTCCAGGCTGGCGATCCGGACAGCGAGCTCACTGTGATCCCCGCTGGGTCCGCTGGAGGCCCCGGGGCCTGAGCTCTGGAAGGCAGGGGGAAGGTGAGGATGCGGCCCCCCAGCCTGCTCCCAGGGTCCCCTGGTTCACAGCCACCGAGAATCAGAACCCCAACATGTGTGGGAGACCGGCTGGACACCAGGAAGCCGTTCCAGTGGCCCCGCTCGGTCCCCCAGGGATAGTCCAGCCCTGAGTGGGGAGGAAGCCCCGTGAGCATGAACCTGAGTGGGGAGCACAGGGCCCAGGGGAGCTGGGCATGGGGGTAGTGCCGAACCCACAACCAGCTGTCCCTGCCCCTTGGGGTGGGAGGAAGCGGGCAGCACAACTCAGAACCGCACACGGGAGGGAAATGAGTTCAGGGCCCAGTGAGAGCAGCAAAAGGAGTTTTTCTGTGCCTCGGACAGCCAGTCCATAGCACCCTGCCTCCCCCGGGTCATGCACCTGCCACCTGGCCCACGGAGCCGGCCCTTGAAGGCACGGGGTGACCTAGGGCCGCAGAGCTGCCCGCCAGCCTCTTCGGGCTTCTCGCCAACCGAGAGCCCCCGTCATCCGACTCAGCAGGGCACCCCTTCTCAAGCCCACGTGCACACCCCAACAGAGCGGACAGGAGGCCCCTCCGTGAGGACAAGCCCATGGCCTCCTCCTGTGCCTGACACCCCCCGAATCATAGACAGGTGAGGCCCCGAGCAAGGACAGGCCAGCAGACGGCCGGCTCCCAGCTGGGAAGCAGGGAGCAGTGCGGGACCAGCGCAGTCCATCCCCCGTGAGCCGGCAGCCCCGCCGTGCACCTGGGGCAGCAGTGCCAACACCAGGTGGGCCCCGCTCGTGGCACCCCCCCTCCCCCTCCACTGGAAAGCTGCGCGGGCCTCGCCCACGACCTGGCAGCCACCGCCTGGCACCCGGCCTCCTGTCCAGCCTGCCTCCCCAGCACTCACCCCAGGACCGTTCTCACGCCCTCACTTCCCAGCAGCTTCGTCACACGGGGATAAAATCCCGGCCACCCACTCCTGTTCTCCCAGGCCCAGCTCCCCTCTCCCGGGCGCTCAGCACCCACCAAGCAAATCCGTCAGGGCCCGGCCACAGGCTGGGGACACCGAGCGGGGGCTGGCCGCGGACACGTCCCAAGGGGACAAGCTCCAGGCAAGGCCCCACCTGCCACAAAGGCCGAGGGGAGCGGTGGGCAGAGCCCCGGGTGCCAGCGGCCACCGCGTTACCACCACCGAGCCCTGCGTGCCCTCCCCCCGACCTCTCACTATGTCTGCGGCCCGGGACCACCTCACCCGCCCTGACCCTGAGCCAGGCAAGCAGGCCCCAGCCTGTGCGGCAGACCGAGGCCGCCCTGGCACCACGCCTGATTCCCAGGAAGCTCTGGGTCCTAACGTCCCAGGGGCTGCTGCGCCCTCTCCAGCCCGAAGCCACGGCTGGGGCTGGGCCAGCGACGTCCATCCTGGGTCCCTGTCGGTGGCTGACGGGTACTCCTCTGAAGTTCTCACCACTGCCTCAGCACAGGAGCTGATGTGAGAGCTGGCCTCCACAGTGGTAACCCAGTTACCGTGAGGTCGTTAGAGTGGCCCTCATTCTGACTAGTGTCCTTATAGAAGGAAATCTGGACACAGACATCTGGAGGGAAGACAATGGAAAGACACAGGAAAACAAGGACCACACACACATGCCCAGGAGCGGGCTCAGAACCTGCCCACACCTTGACTTCAGACTCTAACCTCCAGACCGAGGAAATACGGTGTGAGGTGTAAGCCCTTGGTCTGGGCTGCTTTGTCACAGCAGCACCAGCGCGGCAGCCTCACGTTCACAGCACGCCCACAGGCCCCCCAAGACCAGCACCCGGCGGTCAGCCCCCAACACGGCCCGCAGCCCAACAAGTCTCAGGACAGCCCACCCCGGAGCCGCTTAGTGCCCTGGTCCTGGCCTGGCCTTCCGGGGTCTGGAATCCGACACACGGGCCTGGGACGAGGCCACAGCAAGCGGCGGCCAAGCACAAAGAAGGGCCCGCGAGGCAGAAAGCAGTGGCAAGAGCCCCTGGGGTGTGTGGAGAGTCCTGGCCCAGGATGTCCAGAGCAGCCGTGGCAGGCAGAGGTTCCCAAACTTCCCACGTGCTAATCCCCAAAGGTGCTGGGACGAAGACCTCAGATAGCCAAAGGGACTCTGCCCAGAGGACGAAGCAGGGGCTCTGGAGAAAGGCTCCTGGGGGATCTGGCCCCGCGCCAGCGCGAGGCGGAAGAGAAGCAAAAGTGAGGCAGCAAGCGCTTGAATCTCAACACGCCCGCTGGAGGCCTCGGGCCGGGGCTGCGGGCAGCGTCTCCACGTTGGAAAAGGCAATAAGAGTCGTTGCTCAGTCTCCGGCAGGGACACAATTCTGATAACACTTGGCCTTCGAGGACAGGACACCATGTCCCAGAGAAACAACGAGGTCCCGATCTACAGGCTAAGGCGGGCAGAGCAGCGGGCCTGTCTCCTCCGAGGGACACAGCTGCCCAGCCAGGCCGGGGGCAGAGCGGGAAGGGCCCTGTCCTCTCTTGATCCCACCTGGAACCTGGAGGCCAAACCGGGCGGTCCCGGCCCCTCTCTGGGCCTCCAATTCTATCGTTTGGACTGCACATAGCCCAGGAGCCTGTCTCTCTGGGGACGCGGGGCCCGGGAGCAAGAGAAAGGGGCAACAGACGCCCCTGCTCATGCTCCTCCCCAGACAGGGTGCCAAGTGAGGCGACCACGTCCAGGCCTGGGCCTGCGGAGCGGGCCGCCGGTGTGGGCCCAGCAGCAGCCGGGCTGAGGGTGGGAAGGAGTCCTGGGTGACCGCCAGCAAGAAGCCCAGAGGCTGGGCGGGTGGGCGTCTGCTACCACTGCACACCTCGCCCTGCCTTGGCTCTGGGGGCCAGGCTGCGGGTACTCACTCCGGCCAGGGATTTCTGGATGTTCTCTCTGGCTCTCGCAATGTCTCGGAGGATCACACTGGCACCGTTCTCCTATAGACATAGCACAAGGACAGTCTTTTTCTTTTTTCATAAAAACCATTTTTAGTTAAAAAAAAAAAAAAACAAAAAAAAAACGCACGCGCAAGAAATCCTCGTACAGAGAGCAAGCAAGAGCTGTGCAGAGTGAAAGCTCCGTAGACGGCACGGAGCACGAGGAGCTGGCGTCTGCTGGGGTCTCGGGGCTGTGATGACAAGGCCCGAGGGACCCTCGTCTGCAGGCCCAGCCCAGGCCCACGCCGCCCTGATGGGCATCAGGGTGCCCGCTGCTTGGAGGTATGAACAGGGCCGCGCCTCCGAAGACCCCACCCCCTGCCCCCAGAGCCGAGCCACCTGGGCCGACCGCGCCCCTGCCCCCGGGTGCGGCCGCAGCCCCCAGTGCTCTGAGTCCACCCCTACCTGGCGCGAGGAGCCAGCCACAGGCCCGTTCATCTGCTCATAGAATTTTCTTTCTGCATCGTCATATTTGAACTTGTCAAACCAGATCTTCTCGTGCACTAGGAAGTTTGTAGCCATTTTCCTGCTGGGAAGGGGAGGAGAAACTAAGACAGCCTGCTGGAAGGAAAGGGAGCATCCCTGAAGGCCCCAGGCCTGGCCCGCATGAGTGCCCCCCCAGCCCAGACACCAAGGGTGGAGGGTGGCCAGGGTCTGGGTCACGGGTGTCTTGGCGTGGGGGAACCCAGTCTGTAACCAGCCCCCCCCCCCCACCATCCCTGCTCCCAGCACCCTGCTTCTCAGATTGGCAGTTCTCAGGCTTGTCCCCCAAACCAGCAGCTCTCAAACTGGGGCGAGGAACTTTCTGGGGTCCCCAGGGACTCCCTTCCCAACCACACATCTGTGCAATTTATGTCCATCAGACACTTCACACCAACAGACTGAATGCAGAAGCAAGCGTGAGACTCCAGCTGCCTCCTGTTAAGTAAGACACTAAGAGTTTCGGAGAGTCGAACAAGGCCACGGTGCTGGCCCAACTATTGTTACGGAAAAACCAACAAGTCGTTAACAGTAACAAGTAATAAACTTATTTTTCAATGAATAAAGTACTTCTGATGTTGCCGTTTTTCAATGCTAACACGGCAAAAATCAACAAGCACAAGAAATGCTGTCTGGGGTCCAGAGGCCAGGGAGCTTGAGAACCCTTGCCCTCCCAGGAGCCTCACCAGGCCTGCCTGCCGCGCTCCCTCGGCTGAGCCCGGCCCCTCCCGTTCCTGACCCAGGGCGACAGAAACAACCCGTATCACCAGACCTCACCGAGTGTGCCCCTGGTGACCACAGTGGGCCTGGGTCCCGTCACTCTCCTCCACCCACCCCTGTAACCCCCCCCCCCCCAGGAAGAGCCAGACAACTGTGCAGTTTTAGCTCCAGGCCCCCCCACATTGCCGGTGGGGATACTCCTGCACAGGGGGTCCTGCACCCTGTCCCAAGAGCATATCTGACCCGCTGAGGAGGTGTGGGGCTGCCGAGGGGAACGTGGGGCCAGCCCGCATAGCCACGGGGGCCCACACCATCTGCTGCTGCAGGTGCAGCGTTCCCTTGGAGCAGGTCATCTGGTCGGGTGGCCCGCCTCTACCCACACCCTCCCCAGGCCCAGGCCCCCGCGGACCACCGCTGGTGCCGCACGGAACCCTGGTGCAGGGGTGACCTTCAGACCCGGGGAGCCCAGCGGAGAGCAGGATGATGTCCCGGCCACTCACCTCCCCTCAGAGGTGGCTCCAGACGAGGGAGGTGGGGGGACGTGCCAGCCGCCACCTCTTCCCCAGTGGGGTCTGGGCCGGGAGGCTTCCCCACACCCCCCGCCCTGCCCTGTGACAGCCAGAAGGGCCTCTGGGAGCTGCCCAAGGGGAAAGCCCATGCCAGGCAGACTCAGGCCTGTGCTCACCCCTCCCGCCCCCCGGAACTACGTCTGCCCAACCCACGCCTGCAGCCCGCGTGGCCGGGTCCAGGAGTGTCGGGGAGGCCAGGGCGGGGGTGGGGAGAGGCGCACGCAGGGCCCCAGCCCAGGAACCCGCACGGCGTGTTTCTCCTACTTGGGTCTCAGGCTGGACACAGACGGGCCCGAGCGGGCGCCGGGTCGGGGAGCCAGGGAAGCGGCCTCGAGGCGCCAGGCCATGCGGAGGGCCTCGGCGGCGTGGTGGCGGCTCTCCGCGCGGTCGTAGGCGGGCTTGCTGAGCCAGGGGGCCTCGGCGTCCCGGTGCAGGAAGTACCAGTAGGGCAGGGCGGGGGACGCCTCCCCGTCGGCCCGCCGAGGCCCGACCCGCTTGCTTCCCACTGCGTTTCGACCTCGCCGGTCTCTGCGGCCCCGCCGGGCCCCCTCGGCCTGGCCCGCTCGCTCCTGCAGGCGCACCTTCCCGGGGGGGTGGCCGTCAAACATGGCCTCGTAGAAGCCCCTCTCGGCCGCGTCATACTGGGGCTTTTCCAGCCACACCTCCCGCACCAGCGCCTGCAGGCTGCCCAGCGGGGCCGGGCTGGCGGCCAGCGGGCCGGGCTGGCGAGTGAGTGCCAGGGCGGGGGCGGCCGCCTGCTGGCCCGTGTCGCAAGCCCCCAGCCCGCCGCTCCCCTCGGCGGCCAGCAGCAGGGCCTGAGACCACTCCACAAACGCCCGCTCGGCCTGGTCGAAGGCAGACTTGTTGACCCAGACGCCCCAGGTCACATGGTGGCAGGCCACCTGGCTTCCATGCGTGCATGGGCCCCGGGGGGCCAGAACGGCCGGCGGGGCTGCCTGGGCGGCCGCGTCGGCCAGCCTCTGGCGGTAGGAGCTCTCCGCCTGGTCGAACGCCGGCTTGTCCAGCCACACGTGGTCGGCGGAGAGGCCCACCAGGGCCAGCTCGGCCTGGCCCAGCCAGCTCTTAGGGGAGCGCTTCCTCTTCTTCTGCAGTGGCTTCTTTCCATCGGGGCTCTTCCTGGGGTCACCCGTGCTGCTGCTGTCGGGGGCACCTGCCTCCTCGGCGTCCTTGGCCTCCTCCTGCCCTGGCCCGTTCACGGCGGGCCCCTCCGCCGGGAGCTGCTGGGTGGCGGCGGCTCGTGTGGCCTCCTGCTCGTAGAAACGCCGCTCGGCTTCCCCATACTTCTGCTTGTCCTCCCAGACCGTCTCCAGGGCACAGGAGGCCTTCCCGCTCCTCATCTTCCGCGCAGCGTTAAAAAGCAAGCACAAGAAGGCAGTTGCAACACAGCGGGCGGCAGGACGACGACGGCCCCCCCTCCCCAGCCTGACTTGAGGGGCTGGCGGGCCGGGGAGAGGACCCCCAGCGGGGGCGCCGTGCATAAGCAGCAAGCAAGGGCCTAGAGTCAAGTCCACAAGAAACCCAGGAGAGCAAAAAGCCAATACGGGTCTGTGTCCCTCTAACTTAAAACTCATCTATTCTGGGCACCCGGCTCTGCGAGGGGTCTAGACCACACCTCCTCTCCCAGACCCTGAGCAACGGCAGCTACGCCACACACGGGGTGCACGTACTTAACCTGACTTCTAGAAGCAACGACAAAGTACGACCCACGAAACATTGTGCCGAAAATTACTCGCTGCTCGCCTACACCTGTAACCGTCCGTGACTTTGCTACACGTGGCCCCGGCCCGCGGCACTGCTGCTTCCGGTTCCCAGAGCCGGCCTGGCGGTCTAGGGGGGGCACACGCTCTGAGGGGAGCGGGCCAACGGTCTCGGCCGAGGGCCAGCCTCTCAGGGGGCAGCCGGGAGCGGAGGCTGGCGGGCCCGTCCCGCCAGGGCCATGTCAGGGAAGAAGCAGGCTCCCCGGTAAGCGGCGGCCACCTCGGGCGGAGGGCCACCCGCTCACAGCTCTGGCAGCGCCTACAGCTGGGGGAGGACACCTGACACTCTCCGGGCCCTCGGATGTTGCAAGGATGCCCGTCCACAGGATGGCGGTGGGTGGCAGGCTGGGGCTCCGGGTCCCACCCCCCAGAGCAGAAGTAGCCACACTGACTGACCCACCGACCTCCAGGACCTACCCTGCCCGGGGGCTGAGCGGAGTGCCCCAAGTCAGCCCGCCATCCCCTGTTCTGTAGGGTCACGCAGTGACCTGTGCGGGGGGCACTCACGTGCTGGGCCCTCTTCTCCAGGAGACAAGGTCTCCACAGGGAGGAGAGCAGTCCGTTCCCACCACCTGTACGGGGTCGACATCCCTTTCCTCACACCCCCAAACAAAACTGAAACCTGGTTCTCATTACCCAGTGGGACGTGTCAGCTGTCTAAGCCCCACACCCCCTGGGGTTTGGGGGGAAGAGCCTCCCTTGTACTGTGAAGAGACATGCTGGGGGCCTCTGATGGCACAGGACAGAAGGCCCAGGCACGGGCGGAGCCCGGGGCCCCCTCGTGCCTTCCTCCCCAGGCCGGCAGTGGTACTCACCAAGGCCAGGCTGGCGGCAGAGGCAGTGGTGGGAGGCGGGAGCGGGTGCCCAGGAGGCAAGGCATTGTGACATCACCCACTGTCCCTGAGGGGACAGCAGGCCAATCGGGCAGGGTTTGTCTGCCCTTCAGCCTTCCTGGCACCAAGCCCCTGGTAGACCCTCACCAGGGCAGCCCGGGGCCGGGCTGCCCGGAGCCCTGCAGCTGCACCCACTAGACTGATTCCCCCGGCGTAGAGGCCCCGCCAGCCCCTATCGGCCTCAATGCTGTCCTCGTCTCCCGCCACCATCACAGGCTCTGCTCGAGGCTCGGGGGCCACCCCACAGGAGAACAAGGGACGGCTGCGGCTGCAGCTCCGAGCTCGGCCCAGAGGCGGAAGCTGGCCGGCCACCCTGGCCTGCTCTGGGGTGCCCCCTCCCCAGGCAGGAACTGGCTCGGTCTGGGAAGCCCCAAGATGCCCCGAGATGCTGCCCTGCCCACAAAGCCGAGCTCCAGCGTAGCCGGCAGCTCTGTGCTGCAGAGAAGGACACGAGGCCCGCCGGGCCCCGGGCTGTCACAAGCGGACCGGGGTCTCCCCGGCTGAGGTGAAGGGAACACTGTGGCAGGGGACAGGGGTACTTACTTTCACTCTGGTCTCCTGGGACGGCATGGAGAGAAAGCAGCAAGGTTAGACACTGTCAGAAAGGGCAGCACACACAGGCTGCAAGGCCTTTGCAGAGGGTGCTTGGGAAGGGGGCGTGGAGGCATGTGGTGGGGAAGAGAGCACCCGACCTGGCCACCACCCAAACCCCAGAAGGCGACGGAGTCCACCCACTCGGCCGACCCTCGAAATGAGCAGCTCCCGGGGCTGCCACCACCCAGAGCCCAGGGAGGCCCTGGGGGACGCCGTCTGAGCCCCCCCATCTGTCCCAACTTGCGGAGAGGCCAGCCGGCAGCCCAGCGCCCCCGCCCGGAGCTCTACCAGGGACCCCCGCCCGGCCCCGGGGTCGTGCCATCACCAAAATCCAGGCTGCTGGACGAGGCACGAAACAGCCACGGGCGGTCCACGGGCCCCACCACCACACCAGGTGTCCTTGAACAAGGACAGTCCTCCCGGGGCGCACGCAAGGACAAGGCTTTAGCCCGATCCCAGGTGGGAAAACAGGCCAGAACCACCACGTGCCCCCCCCAAACCCAACGGACGTGGCGGCCCAGGAGCTGAGGCAGCCAGACACGGCCCTGCCCGCCCGGCCCCGCGATCCGCCCAGCGGCCCTCTCACCAGAGCCCTGGAGATCTGCCTCCTTTCTGCAGCAGGAACTGTGCCTCACGTGCAGACGCGTGAAAGGAGCAGGTCACTGACATCCGGGGACCCTCAGGGGGCGTGGCAGCCCAAGCCCCGCAGGAGCACACACAAGGTCCCGGGCAGGCTACCTGCACACAGGGCGGCGAGCCACTCCCGCTGGCGCTGTCACTCACAGTAAAGCCAACGTTGGGACCAACTACACCCACAGGGACCCTGGAAGACCAGCTGGCAGGGGACCCCCCCCCCGCCCTCCATCTCAGATATGAGAGCCCACCTCTGTGGCCTCCGAATCCCGCGCCCCTGAGGGCTCCCCTGCTCCATGAAGAGCTGCTGAACCGAACGCCCCCATCTCTTTAAGAGAAAAGCAAGTCTGGGTTGGAACGGTCCCTTCAGAGAAGACACAGACGCAAGCCCGTGGACACAGCGGGAACCGCAGGCCGCCGGGGACAGGTGGCCCCTCTGCTGCCATGTCTCCGACGGCACAGCAGCGCCAACAGCAGCAGAGGGAGACGCGAGGAGCACAACTTGAGAAGGCCAGAGCAGAGACCCAGAAAGAAGGGCCCTGCGGTGCCCCCGCCCTCTGCTCCCAAAAAGTGGACGGGACTGCCGGCATCTCCCTACCCGCTCACCTGCAATAAGGGAGCGTGGCCCCCGCTCAGGCCCAGGCCCAGCGCCTCGGGCCACCTACCCCACTCCCGTACGAGCAGGCACGGTCCCTTGAGCTGCCCAGGGGTCCCAAGGGCCGGAGGTGTGGGAGGCCCCAGGGGGATCTCGCCCCACCCAGCCGCTAGGGACTGTGGGGAAGGCCACCAGCAGCAGAGCTGGTCCTGGCTACGGACAGCCCCTCCTTGGTCACCGTCCCCGCCCGGTGCTGTCCACACCCTCGACCATATGAACCTGAGCCCATGCTCCAGGCGCAGGCACAGCTCTTTTCAGAGGTGGGAGGGGAACCCGGCAGCAGCCCCCCAAAGGACGCTCTTGGCTGGAGGGCCTTCAAGGAAGGGGACAATGTGGCCCGCCACAGCTGGGCCCACACAGGTGCCAGTGCCTCTGAGAGCCTGGGTGACAGCGGAAGGTTTCTGGGAAGGGCTGGCCCCTCCCCAGGCTCTGCCCTCCTCACCACTTCCCATCCCCTGGACACCACCCCACCAGTCACACACTGAGGACCTCCCCAACTGTCCACGCAGGGTCAAAGAGCCCACCTTCCAGGGGAGTGGGAACTGACATGAGGACTACAGGGAAGGGGGGGTCTGCAGGCCAGCTCATCTCCGCTGGGCCCCCCCGAGTCGGACCAGTGCTTCACTGCAGAGCTTTCTGTGGTACCTCCGGGGTCTGAGGGACAGTGACAAGCACTTGGCATATCCGAGTCCACAAGGACAGCCGCACAGAGTGGTAGCGGCCCGGGACAGCGCCGCCCCACACACAGGCTAGCTGTGCAAGGCAGGGAGAACTCCCAGCCCCATTTAGAAACATCAACCTGTCCTGCCGGCAGTGAGGGCTCCCCTATGCCATCAGATTCAGGGCTCCCGCCGCAGCTGCCCGCGTCACCCCAGGCAGGCACAACAAGGTCCCTACCTCCAATGCCCCAGCCCATCTGTACTATTCTGTCCCAGCTGCCAGGGCCCGGTCTAAGCTACCCAGCCTGGTCCCGCACCCCCTTCCCTCGGGGTGACCCAGGTACTGCACGTGCTTCCCCAACCTTCCTGTGCACACTCGAGTCCTCGTGTGCGTCCCCAGGCCTCCCACACAGTGGACGGCGGGAGTGTGGAAGGGAAGCCCGAGTCAGGAAGGGGAAGAGCTGGGGACCTGGGCCTTCCCCCACACTAACACCACGTGACCACACACTTCGAGCACCTAGGTGTCCCCTTAAGGTGTGAGCACAGGGCCAGGGCTCAACACACACCCTTGCCAGCGTTTCTACGGCCCCCGAAAAATACCACTGCATCAGATGCCAGAGATAATTTTTTGGTTAACCTTTAAAAAGAAAAAAAAAAAAAAAATCACCTTCGAGAAAACTGCTCTCAGAAAAACATGGTTGGTCAAGCCCATTTGCCCTCCTGTGCCTCACCCTGCTCCCCAGGAGCAACGCTGCGGACCCTCCAGAGGGCAGCTGCCTCCAGCCCATCAAGAGCTCTCCCCGGGCTGGCCGTGAGCCTCACAGCAAGCCCCACTCCAGAGGAGGAGAGGACGGCCTGGAAGGCGCTCCCCAGGACTGGCAGGAGGCCCAGAACGCGGCCCGTCCTACAGCAGTGACAGGCTTCTCTGCCAGTCACTCTGCAAGATGATGCCGTCCAGGGGGCTGGGCCCAGGAAGGTTCAGGAAGCACCAGGTCCCATCTGAGCCAGCACACTCAGGGGGTCAGGGTACCCAGAGAAGGTCGGGCTGTCAGCCGCTCCAGCAGGCGCCCCCTAAGGTACGTCCTTCCCCGCCGCAGGCCAAGCCCTCTCCCTCGGAGGAGGCACAGGCCAGGGTCAATTCAAGAGCTGCTTCCCCCCGGGGCCGGGACCCCCTCCCACCAAGTTTAGCCGAAGATTTCTCTTGCTCCAGGGTGCACTTCCTTCTGGGAACCCCGACACTGGGCCTCCACCGCACACCACCCCCTTGGCTCCGGAGGAGCCCTTCCCTCTCCCCTGCACTCACAGAGCCCCGGTCCCGGGGAGGAGTCACCCACACCCCTTCAGACACTGGCTTCCACCGCGCCTCCTGCCGGGGCCACCTGATCCAAATCATGACTCCCGGCCGCTCAGAGAACCCTGCGCGTTTCTTCCGAGTCACTTGGCAGACACGTCCTTGCTCTCTCCCGCGTCCACGAACCGTCAGAGTTCCACGAGGGTTGGGCCGGAGCCTGCCCCCCAGGCCCAGCACCGGCGCGCAGCAGGTACCCGACGAGTGCGCGCTGGACGGAGGAGGAGCGCCTGCCCCCCCACCCCGCGGCCGCTGTCCTCCCGCCGGGCCCGCTGCGGGGCCGGGGGCTGCGGCGGGGTCTGGCCGGCCACGTGGCCCGCGCGCCCCGCCCCCCTGCGCCCTCCGCCCGCACGCGGGCCGCACTGACGCCGCAGAGCCCCGGGCGCCCGCCGGCCCCCGCCCCGGCCCCCGGGGGCCTCCGCGGCGCGTGCGGCCCCTCCGGGCGCGGGCTGCGGTACTCACGCCTGCCAAGGACGCGGCGACCAACGAGGCGGGCTCGCGGCACGCGACGGCTGGGGAAAGGAAGCGCCGGCCCGGCCGCGCACGGGAAATGAAGCGGCGGGCTGTACCACGCGCCGCGGGCCGCGCACGGGGGGAGGCGGCTCCCGCGCACAGCCCGCCTCGCCGCCAGAGCCCTCGGCGCGACGCGATGCTCCCCGCGGCCGCCTAGACGGGAGGCAGTGCGAGAGCACCACGGGGCTCGCCGTGTCCCCGCGCGGCCGGAGCGGGCGGCCGGGCGCAGGACCGCGGCTCGCCCGCCCCCCTCGGCTGCCGGCGCAGTGGGCGCGTCGGGGCGGGGCGGGGCGGGGCGGAAGAGCCCGCACGCGCCGGA
>CM053606.1:209369-231124 GCA_028646535.1 Procyon lotor
GGCCGGCGTGTGGCCCCCGCGCCCCCGCCTCAGCCGCCGCCGCCGCCGCCGCCGCCATGTACCCCGCGGGCGCCCCGGCCGGCCCGGCCCCGCGCCGCAGCCACCACCCCCCGCCCGGACGGCCCGCGCCGCCGCCGCGGCTCCCCGCGCCCACCCCGGCCCCCGCCGTGCGCCCGCCGACCCCGGCGCCCGGGCCGCGGCCCCGCGTGGCCGTGAAGATGGCCTTCCGCAAGGCCTACTCCATCAAGGACAAGCTGCGGGCCATCGAGCGCGTCAAGGGCGGCGAGCGGCAGGCCAGCGTGTGCCGCGACTTCGGTGTGCCGGGCGGCACGCTGCGCGGCTGGCTCAAGGACGAGCCCAAGCTGCGCTGGTTCCTGGAGCAGCTGGGCGGCGAGGTGGGCACGCAGCGCAAGAAGATGCGGCTGGCCAACGAGGAGGAGATCGACCGCGCCGTCTACTCGTGGTTCCTGGCGCTGCGCCAGCACGGCGTGCCGCTGTCAGGGCCGCTCATCCAGGCGCAGGCCGAGGCCTTCGCGCGCCAGATCTACGGGCCCGAGTGCACCTTCAAGGCCAGCCACGGCTGGTTCTGGCGCTGGCAGAAGCGCCACGGCATCTCCAGCCAGCGCATCTACGGCGAGGCCGAGCCCCTGGCCGCGGGCCCCGCGCCCGGCCCGCCCGTCAAGCAGGAGCCCGCGCAGCCCCCGGGCTCCAGCGCCGGCCCCCTGCCGGACCGGGCCCCGGCCCCGCCGCCCCCCGCCGAGGGCGGCTACGGCGACGAGCAGATCTACAACGCAAACGTGACTGGCCTCTACTGGAAGCTGCTTCCGGAGCAGGCCGCGCCCCGGGGAGCGGGGGACCCCGGCGCCGGGAGCTGCGGCCGGCGCTGGCGGGGTGACCGGGTGACCGTGCTGCTGGCCGCCAACCTGACCGGCAGCCACAAGCTGAAGCCGCTGGTCATCGGGCAGCTGCCGGACCCGCCTAGCCTGCGCCACCACAACCAGGACAAGTTCCCCGCCTCCTATCGCTACAGCCCGGACGCCTGGCTCAGCCGTCCGCTGCTGCGGGGCTGGTTCTTCGAGGAATTCGTCCCCGGCGTGAGGCGGTACCTGCGCCGCAGCTGCCTGCAGCAGAAGGCTGTGCTGCTGGTGGCCCACCCTCCCTGCCCCAGCCCAGCTGCCAGGATGCCCGCCCTGGAGGACAGCGAGGACACTCTCCGCCGCCGGCGGCCGGAGCCCCTCAGCCCCCCAGAGGAGCTGCAGACCCCCGATGGGGCCGTGCGCGTGCTCTTCCTGTCCAAGGGCAGCAGCCGGGCGCACATCCCGGCGCCGCTGGAGCAGGGCGTCGTGGCCGCCTTTAAGCAGCTGTACAAGCGGGAGCTGCTGAGGCTCGCTGTGTCCTGTGCGGGGGGCTCGCCGCTGGACTTCATGCGCAGCTTCATGCTCAAGGACATGCTCTACCTGGCCGGCCTGTCCTGGGACCTGGTGCAGGCAGGCAGCATCGAGCGGTGCTGGCTGCTGGGCTTGCGGGCGGCCTTCGAGCCCCGGCCCGCAGAGGACTGTGCGGGGCAGCCTGCCGGCCAGGCCGAGGAGGCCGCCGAGCACAGCCGGGTGCTCAGCGACCTCACACACCTGGCAGCCCTGGCCTACAAGCGCCTGGCGCCCGAGGAGGTGGCCGAGTGGCTGCACCTGGACGACGACGGGCTGCCCGACAGCTGCAGAGAGGACGCAGGCCCCCGCCGGCCCCCTGTGCTGGCCCCTGCTGCCGCTCCGCCCCCCGCCAGTCTACCCTCAGTCATGGGGGGTGGGGAGGAGGAGGAGGAGGAGGAGGCCGCCGTGCCCACTGCTGGGGAGGCCGTCCGGGGTCTAGAGACAGCTCTGCGATGGCTGGAGAATCAAGACCCCCGGGAGGTGGGGCCGCCCAAGCTGGTGCAGCTGCGCTCCCTGATCAGCATGGCCCGGAGGCTGGGGGGCATCGGTCCCTCTCCTGCAGTCCCTGAGGATGGGGTGTGACCAAGCCAGCCCAAGTGGCCCCGCGGTGGCTGTTCTGCTGCACTTGGAGGGAGGGAACACGCACAGTCTTCCATTTCCTCTCCCTCCCTCCCCTGGGATGGCCCACCCCATGGCTCAGGGGGCCTCAGAGATCCTGGCCCCAGGCTGGCTTGGAGGACATCTGTTAGGCTCCGCTCTGTCGGTCCCCACCCTCCCGAAGGGGAGCTATAAGAGGGGCTCTGGGCGAGCACACTCGAGGGGTC
This sequence comes from Procyon lotor, assembly GCA_028646535.1. Classification (NCBI taxonomy): domain Eukaryota; kingdom Metazoa; phylum Chordata; class Mammalia; order Carnivora; family Procyonidae; genus Procyon; species Procyon lotor. The sequence goes on from CM053606.1 coordinate 211,621, forward strand.
TGTGGTTTTGGCCAGGGTCCCTTGGCACACACACAACGCAGTGCCCTAATCAGAGCGGCTCTCAGTTTTCCGACCCTGGCCCTTGTGGGGCTGAGATCCTGAGCCCCGTGCCCGTACCTCCTGCCCTCCTCCGGGGTGGCCCATCACTGGGCCAGTGGTGGCCCACTGCACTGGACAAGGGGCCGGCAGGCCTGTAAGCCTGGCGCCCTGGTGCTGAATGGTGCCCGCGCCCCAGCCACGCAGTCATCACAGAGGCGCACTGCTCCGTTTCGCATTTTAGCATATTAAGCCCATTTTTACAGATGCTCTGCCCGGGGGGCCAGCGTGGTGTCTCATTCCCCGGCCTGGCGCTGGTCTTGGAGGTCGGCTCTGTAGAGGCTGGGAAGGGAGGATGGGGCCCGGCAACTGGGGACCCGGAGGTTCCAGGTGCAGCAGGGAGTGTAGATTTCTGTCCCACTGGGATTGTTCGTTTTCCTTACAAAAATTCCATTCCCAAACCGCTCTCTTATTCCATGGGGTTAGTAGCCTTCTAGACTTGGGCCCCTGGTGACTTATACAGGGACTGAGCAAGCTCCCTGGATGGGGCCCCGGGCCCTGGGCCCCGCCGTCCACCCGGAGCGGGCCTGGGTACCGACAGCCACTCGGGGACCACCCGACAGTGCCTTAGTGCCCCTCCGAGGCGGGGACCTCCCGCCACTGCCTGCTCGGGGCTCATAGAGCTGCTTCCCGCGGCCAGGCAGCTGGGCTCTGGCTGGGAGGGGCACAGTGTCCGCGGTTCCCGCCCTGCTCCAGCGCAGCGTCCTGTTGGGCCCCCAGGGGCGGCCTTCCTGCCCCACACCCTCCTGCTGTAGACGGGCGGTGTGCTCGTGGGAGGGGGGACCATGGACTGGGGGGGCAGCTGGAGGGAGCCCGCAGAGCAACTGCCCCACAAAAGTCAGAACGTTAAGTTTTCCCGTGGAACTGTCCCCGGTTTGTGTGTTACACACACATCTCAAATCTGAAAGCTGAGGGAAGGTGTGAAGACTCTGGGGGCAGGGGCGCGACTCGCCAGGCCCAGGGCAGCAGCCCCCGCTGGGGGCCCTCTGCACGCCCACTTGGTAGCTGACTCAGCCCGCGCCCCTGGAGGCCCCTTTGGCCGTCTGGCTGGCCCTGGGACTCGACCCAAGCAGCGGGCACGGGGCGTCGGGAAGTCTTATCTTTTATAACATCCAGTGGCAACTCAGGGACCCAGGGCTGAGAGGTTCTGGCCTCTGCCCTGCCAGGCCTGCCCCTGGGGGGTGGTCTGGAGAGACGGACCTCAGGGCCCACAGGGGCATCGGGCAGAGGTGCCCCTGGGGCCCCCGAGTTTCTCTCTGCTGAATGGCCGAATACTTAAAGCAGCCGCTCCTCCCAAAAGTGGCTGTTGGGGAGGGTCCTCGTTAGGGTCTCCAGGGTGCGTGGCGGGGGCCGGGGAAGGGAGGCATGGGAGACGGAGATGGGCCGGTGTGTAGGTTGTGCTAAGACCACCCTTGACCTGCACGTTTTGGGGGGATGAGACCAAACTGCAAGCAGGAGAGGGAGCCCAACTGAGAGGCAGGGCCGTGCCCAAGGGGGCCGCAAGCCTGGGAAGCTCCCCCAGCCAGCCGGTGGGCTGTGGGGGCCGTGCCAGCATGTGGCGAGGGGACGAGCGTGCCCTCCGGCCTGGGTCCCAGCCGAGCACGTCAGCATTGCCGTGGGGAACCCGAGGAGGGGGCCGGGTGCTGTTGGTCCCCAGATAAGGGTGCCTACAGGTGAGGCTTGACTCTAGGAGCGTGTCCTTGAGGACCATGGCTTTTGGGGTGTCTGCTCCATTGAGGAGCCTTCTCACCCCCAGCCTCGCCGATGGGGCGATTCACCCAGTCAGATGGGCCCAATGTGCTTTATAATAAAGGCTCGTGTCAACTTCACATGCAACCCTGTTCCAAAGTCTTATTTTAGTAAGTGTTTTTGAATTTTGGCGTCTATTTACTTACTTAAACAATCTCTCCATCAAACGTGGGGTTGAGCTCATGACCCTGAGGATGGAGTTCCATGCCCCACCGCCTCCGCCAAGCGGGTACTTCTGAAGTCTTACTTTTGTGGTTTTTGATGCAATGCTTAGACCTAGGACACCTCATGCTCTGAAGATGTGAGGAGGCGGCGAACGCTGAGGAAGGAGTTCAGGTAATGAGAGCGTTGTGCTCTAAGGGGAGCTGTGGGCAGCCGGCGATGAGGCCGCAGCCTTGACCCCCAGCCACTCTTGTGACTCCTGTCCGGGGCCATCGCCATCTGGGCCCGGGCTGCCGGCCCGGCTGGGCTGGGGGCTCTCCGAGGCGCCTCATTCCACGGGCGGCCCGCCCCTGGCACAGCTGGTCAGAGCTGCATCCCCTGCGCACAGGCATATCAGCCAGGCTCTGGGGCTGAGTGGGAAGGCGCACCGCCGAAGCCACCGCACACACCGGAGGCTGGGCTGGGCTCGCGAGGGGCAACGGTTCTACCCCCGCAGCGCCGACAGCCAGGCTGGTAACCTCCGCCCCCACACCACCTGCACCCTGCCGGCTCCCGCCGAGCCTCAGCTCCCAGGTACCTCCAGGCCTTGGACTCTGCTTTCTCAGCCTAAATATCAGCCACTCGGTGCGATCAGATAGTGCCTTTATTCCCACCTCACACGTCAGTCAGGTGCGGAAGTGGTCTGGGGACGTGCAGGGGAGGCCAGGCTGGAGGCTGCAGGTGGAGGGCGGGAGCAGGGGGAGCACGGCGTGGGGGTGTCACCCGACGGGACTGACTGGCTGCAAACCGGAGGCAGCCTGCCGCACCTCGTGGGGGCCAGCATCACAGGCCAGCGGGTGGAAGCGAGGGGAGCCCCGGCACTCTGGGGCCTTGGTGGGGTACAGACGCTCCAGGAGCCGCGGGGGCGGTGGGGGGGCAGTGCGGGGACACAGCGGCCGGCAGTCCACCGTCCACCTGAGGGCCCCGTGGCCTCGGTTTGGGACCCCAGTTCCTGGCTTTCCCAGCCGGTTGCTCCATGCGGGGGTGTGCCGAAGAGCCATGGCCTGCACCCAGAGGCCAGGCTGGGAGACCCTCAAGGACGACCCAGGGAACAGTGGTCAGGGCCGGCTCCGCCTGCCGCCTGCAGGAGCTTAGCGGGGGGAGGGGGCCCACACGCAGCTGAAGACAAGTCCTCGTGCTCCCTGGGACCTCCCCTGGCCTGCTGGGGACCGGCACTGTGGCAGACCCACCCGCCCAGGGCTCTGTCCGTGGGGCTCCCCAGGGGAAGGACCCGGTGCAGCTCCTTCTCAGCCAGCCCCGGGTCTTCTCGGGGGCTGGCAGGGTCAGGCAGGGCCTAGCTCCCTGTGGCTGACCTGCCCCCCCCCCATGGCAGGTCAACCTGGGGACAAGACTGAAGTGGTGGCCTTCGAGCGCTGACTTCAGTGAGGAGGAGCCTGTCTCCCATGCAGTGTCCAGGTCCCCCTCCCCCCACCCCCGAGCTGGCTGCAGTCACACAGCTGCTGGAAGGGCCAACCCACCAGCTGAGCACACGGGGCCCCTCCAAACCCAAGTCACCCATGGCGCTGGGCCACTGCTATGATGCCTCTGCCCTGCGTTTGGGGGGCTTCCCATGGTGAGGAGATCCCCTGCCTACGAGCCCCTCCAGTCCTGTCCTTTCTCGTTTGCTCCTGTGGAGTCAGGGGGCAGCCCAGAAGGCTCCTGCGTGGTGGCGGAGCTGCCGTCCCGGGGAGGGGGCAGGGAAGGAGGGACTGGGAGGGTGGGCAGCCCACAGCCAGGGCCTGTCCCTTACTTCCCGCTGAGCTCCCTGGCCCGGCAGGTGGCAGCCTCCACGGCGCTCATGGTGGCGGCCCGCAGCCCACCCCGCTCCAGGGCGTGGAGCCCGTAGATGGTGGTGCCACCCGGCGTGCACACGTCTGTCCGCAGCTGAGCCGGGTGCTGCCCCTTCTCCTGCAACATCTTGCCTGTCCCCTGGGGAGAGGGGCCCCGGGGTGACTCGAGGGCGGCGGGCAGCCGCTTCTGCCCTTGGCCCCATGGTGCGGCTTCAGCACAAGTCCACCCCCCACCCCATCCCAGATCTTCATCCGGTTTCCTGGGCCTGCTGTCCCCCCTCCCGCTGCTCCTGGGAGACAGACCCGCCCAGTCCACAAGCCCTCGGGGGCTGCCCTCACTCACCAGCAGGGTCTGAGCAGCGATGCGCTGGGCCAGGCTGCTGGGCATGCCCATCTTGATGGCGCCCTCGGCCAGGGCCTCAGAGAAGGCACACGCCTGTAGCAGGGGGTGGGGACTGTCAAAGCCAACACTCCTGCCTGTAGCACCCAGGCTGGAGAAAGCTCGGAACCTTCAGGTTCACGGCCCAGAGCGCTGGCCACCAGTGCAGGGACTAGGGCTGAGGCTGGAGCCCAGGGGTCCGGCTGGAAAAAGGCCCAGGAAGGCAATGACACAGCAGAGTCAAGCTCACAGGCAGCCCGGGAACCAAGTCATCAAATCCCAAAGGCTGAGGTCATTGCCGGGACTTGAAGTCTCCTCTTTGCCAAGGGCTGGCCTGGGGGCGGGGGGGAGATAACACTCACGAAGGCCACGCCGCTGCCACTAAGGCCTGTGTGGATGTCCATGTGGGCCTCGGGCACCTCCTCGCACAGCCCACAGGCCTCCAGCAGGGTCTGCAGGAGCTCGGCCTCACTGCTTCCCACGCGGCGGCCCCGCGCCATCACCATGGCCCCCTCCTGAACCATGCAGGGCAGGTTGGGCGAGACCCGCAGCACCCGAGCCACCGGGGGCAGCAGCTGGTCAGAGAGAAGCCGGAGTCGGGACTCACGTGGGATTGGCCCGGCCGGGCGGGCCCCTGCCTCAGCCAGCTGTGGGCTCCCTCCCCCACGTCCTGGGTGGGGTGCTGGCAGGAACCCGAGTCCCAGCGCCCCGGCCCGCCTGGCCACCTCTTCAGGCTGGGGTGGGTCGGGGAGGCTGTCAGACACAGGGGCCCCCTGTGCCACCTTCCTGGAGCGCTGACCCCATGCTGGCACCCGTCCGGAATGACAAAGGGAGGGAAGTTCAGACCAGCAGAACAGACTCTGGGGTCAGAGCCTCAGCTCCCACATAACCACCCCCCGGGCCACTCACCTCTTCCAGGGTGCTCAGAGAGACCCCGGCAGCCACAGACACCAAGATGTGCTCAGCGGTTACCACCGGGGCCACCTCTGCCAGCACGGCGGGCAGGACATGGGGCTTGGTAGCAAAGAAGACCAGCGAGCAGTTCTGCAGAACCTCCTGGTTGGAGTGGGTGGTCTGGCAGCCCAGAGCCTGCAGTGGGGACAGCGGGGTCGGGGCTGGGGTCACTGGGACACTCCCAGACCAAGGCCCTTCCTGCTGGAGGCCACCCTGCACCCTCAGGGGTCCCCACGGGTCTCTCCCATGGCAAATACCTGCACCACCGCACTCCCCATGCCCAAGACTCACCCAGACCATCCATTCTTGCTCAGGACCGACCCTGCACCTCATGGGACCCCTGATGTCAGCATTTCTTCGCGCCTTCTGACCCCAGTGTGTGCCCCCGACACACATGTACACACGCATGTGTACATGAGCACACACACAAGCACACACACACCCTTCACTCTGTCCTAGCCCTCCACAACCTTGACTTTCCTCTGGTCTTTGACCTCCCCTTCCCCAGCCCAGCCCAGCCAGTCTCAAAAGTGTAGCACTTCCCTGGCCCCAAGAACTGTCTCAGAGGGACAGGGGCCAAGAGACCATGAGCCCCCCAGGAGAGCCTCAACGCAGAAGAGCTGCGGCCCAGCTCACCTGGAACCGGCAGAGGTTCCTGTCGGTTGGTGCGCTGGCCAGTATGTGCCGAGCTGCTACTTTTCCTGGAGAGAAAGGCAAAAGCAGAAGGGTCGGTGTGGAGGCGGGGTGGAAGGGAAGAAGAGCAGGAACCAGCCTGGCCTGCCTCTTACTGCAGGGCCTCTCATGCTCACCCACCTGACCCTCTGTGAGAACCCAAGCGCCTGGCAGGGGCGTTCCCAGCACCCAGGACCAGGCACTCGGGGGCACGGTGGGGAGGGGGGCTCCATCGGGGCTGGGCTCCCCTGGGGCTTGGGGGTGTGTCTGTGCCAGGATGTCCAAGCAGAGGCTGAGAGACCCCTGGGCAGAAATCACCTGCACTGGCGGCATACAGGGCTGGGGAGATTAGGTTTCCGTAAGAGCTAACAGGAAGGCAGAAGTGCATCCCACAGCTGGAACACAGAGCCCGTTAGTCATGACTGTGACGCCACCCGGCATGCCTACACACCCCGGTACTGTGTTCCACACTGAACCTGTACAGCCCCGGGAGGAAGGCCATACCGCCAAGTTTTACAGGTAAAACACCCGAGATGTGCAGAAAGTCAACTACTTTCTGATGATTTTGACTCTTCTGAACCTTGACTGTGGTCGAAGGCGGAAAGCAAGCCCATAACTTGCACGTAAAGGTTTCTAAATCCCGTGGGGTAAGACGAGGCCGGCACTGTGGTTCTCCACCTGGGAAGTTTTTGCCCGCCAACCCCAGAGGACGTGTGGTAACCTCTGGGCACGGTTTTGGCTCCTAATTGGGGGGATGCTACTAACATCTAGTGGGGAGAGAGCAGGAAAGCGGGTAAACACCCAACAATGTGAAGGATGCAGAATTATCCCACCCCAGACGGCCGAGTGCCCGCGTGGGGAAAACCTGCACCCTGTGGCCCCCGAGGGCCTGGCATACAGACAGGAAATAGGGTCAGTCTCAGAGGCCAACCCACTGCACCCAAGCGGCTGAGCAGAAGCTAGTGGGAGACCCCAGGCTCTAAGGTAGTGCTGTCCCAGGGACACCGCTGGAGCCAAATAGCTAACTTCACATTTTCTAGCAGTCACATTAAGCAAGCAAGAGAGAAAGATAAAGCTGACTCTGGTATATTTCATTTAACCCAATGTAAACAAAATGCCACCCTTCCAAATACGGGCTTTAGCCAGCCCTAAAAATTACTCCGATACGCCCCGTTCTCGTTTACCGTGTGCTACATCTTCCAAACCCGACACGGACGTGGTTCCACATGTCAGCCCGGACCACCCGCATCCCCAGGGGCTCACGGCCGCCGTCGGGAAGCCCGCTCTGCGCGCCCCTCGCACACCCCTGGCCGCGGCACCCGCGGACCCGCGCGGGGGCTCCCCTCGACCCTCGCCCGTCGCCCAGGGGCTCTGCGGGAAGCATCCCTCCCGGCAGGGGAGCCCGGGCGGGTGAGCTCCGCGCGGCTGGACCCTCTCCTCGCGCGCCGGGAGCGCGTCGGACGCCCGCTGGCTCGCAGGCCCGGGGACCCCCGCCCCATGCCCGCGGCGCCCCACCTGCTCGGATGAAGCCCTGCGCGATGGCCTCCGCCATACGTCCCGCGCCCACAAAGCCCACGCGGAGCGGGTCCGTCCCCGGCGCCGCCACAGCCACCGCCGCCGCCGCCATGTCACCACACGGCGCGGTCCGTCCCCGCCCCGCCCCACGCCCTCGGCCCCGCCAATGGGCTACGCCACCTCGCCCCTGTCCTCGTCGATTGGCTACCGGGACTTCAAGCCCCGCCCACCCACTTCCGGGTTCCGCCCCTCTAGGCTCTCTGCAACGAGTCCCTTCCCGCGCCGCGGCGGGGGGCGGGGCGGGGCGGGGCGCCCAATCGTCCGCGAGACGCGGCGCCACGGGCGGAAGACCTGGCTGCTGGGCCGAGGGCGAGAGCGGGCCGTGGCAGGACCCTGGGGCGCGGTGTAGATCAGGCTGATTTCCCAAAGGACAGCTTGAGAGGCTCCGTTCGAAGGCGAAGAGTCGGAAAGGGTGGGGGTCCCTCTGACTCTGTCCGGGAGGTCTGCGCCCTGGAGCGTGCCTGGTGGGTGTCCCTCGCGGGGACGCTGCAGGGTCCGGGGAAGCCCTGGAGGGTGGCTGCTGGGCGGGAGGAAGCATCCGCCCTGATTCTGATGAAAGACCGGGGCAGGCAAGGTCCGGACCCTGGCCCACCATCGGGACGTGTCGGGAGCTGGGGAGCGGAGCCCTGCCAGCCTCGGGCCGGTTTCTCTGGGTGGGAGCCGCGTGCTCAGGGCGCCCTGGGTCTCTGGGGCCTGGGAGTGGACTCAGGTGCGGAGGGCAGGGCTGCCTAGTCGGGGCTTGTGGTCAGGCCCTCTCCAGGCTGCAGCGGGCCCAGGAGCCAGCATAACGTGGGCACTGCTAGTGAAATGTGTGAGCAGCGGCCTGCCGCTTTACTGGATTAAAGAAGCTCCTCCAAGCAGCCTGGATCCCGGTTTTCCTGGCCTCCCAGGCTGCTGCAAGAAGGCAGGAGAGGCCTTCCGAGGCCTGGGTCCCCCGCGGAGACCCAGCCCATCTCGTTGGTCCAAGGTGGGGGGCCGCCGATGGAGTGCTGGGCGGCGGCAAGCGGCCACGTTTGAAACTGACGGGAGGGTAGGGGTGGAGCACTTGAATGTTTAATTGACACGGGGAAAAATAAGGCTTGAAAATCTAAGACTAGGTTTTTTTTAAGATTGCATTTAAAAAATGTTTTGTTCTTCTAAACTCTACTTTGACACATGCCAAGCGCTTCCACACTAAAATCCCCTTATTCATTCACCACCACCCCCACGGCGTGTGGGCCCTGCTCTGGGCGGGTGATGAAGGCCACACAGCGGCAGAGTGCAGCCAGCCCAGCGGAGCCTGCACTTCCAGGACCGCCTTCTAGCTGGGGACCCCGCCCCCCTGCAGCAAACACGCACACTCACCACCCTACAGAGGCCTGCCCCTTAGGACACACAGCCACTATCCGTGTCCTGCCAGGTGTCCAGGCCCCTCTGCGGTGCTGGGCCTCCCTCCTGATGCTCTCCCGTGGCTGACTCAAGCTCCAACTCCCGCAGCACCCCTTCCCGGAACCCGGGCTTGGTCAGAGCCTTCATCACAGAGGGCTAGAGCCCTGCGAATACACGAATACACAGCCGAATACACAGCGGAGGCCGGCATGGGTCCTAGAGCTCCAAGTCCTGGTGGGGGGGGGGAGGCTCCCGGGCCTTCCCAGAGAAGTGCACAGGAATCCCGCAGCACAGTGGGCACTCAGAGGCCAAGAAGGTGGGGGAGGTACTGACAACTGACAGGAAGGTCCTGGGCCACCCCCAGGGGAGCCCTGCGGGGTCAACACTGCAGCTTGCTGGGGGAAGAGGGTGGAGACAAATGCCGAGAGAGGCCAGCTAGAAAGAGGGACAGAGGTTGGAAGTCGTGCCTGGCACAGGGGAGACCGCCAATGCTGCCTGAACAGAGGAAAGAGTTAACGTGACGCTAGGTACTTCTGGGGTCCGAAGAAAGCTGAAGATGACCAAGGGTGGTCCAGGAGTGAGGGCAGGCCTGGAGCCAGGGAAGGTTACCCGAGGGTTTTGGAGTTGGGCACTCCTGGGTCCACACCCCAGCACTGACTGGCTGCCCTGGGGACTTGGCCGGATTCCTGCTGAGGACGGGGAGCCCCGCCCAGCAGGCTCAGCAGGCCCTCCTTTGTGACCCCCACTGCTGTCCCGGTGAGGACAAGCCAGGCCCCACCACAGGAGAGGAGGGGCCAGGCCTGGCGCAGCTCTCTCCTGAGGTCCGTTTGCCACCCTCCCCTGGGGTCCATCCACATGCCTACCCAGCCCGTCCAAATCCAGAACCGGCTTTGTCCCGCCACGTCCTGGTGCTGGACAGGGGGGCCCGGAGAGTTCAGGTCCCCTGGGCCTGCACATGACCTCACGTGGAAAGGCTCAGCTGTGGCCACAGCGCCCGCTGGGACTGCTACAGGTACCCTGGCCTGCATCCCCACCAGGCGACCGCCCACCACCTCCCCCTGCAGCCTGCCTGCTTCTCACCTGTTCCTCTGCTTTGCCGGCTGCGGCTGCCCTTCCCCTGCAGGGACAGCCGGCTCCCCTGGCCCAGCGGCTCTCCAGAGCTGAGCAGTCAGCGGTGAATGGCTCGCCTGGGGTTGGTCCGGCTCAGGAGGCCAGTGCCTATGTGTGTGTGTGGGGAGGGGGGATGGCTGGCATAGAGCTGCTGGGGCCAGGCCTGGGAAAATGGACTTTATTAGCTCCCAGGGAGTGGGAGAGCAGGATCAGAAGGGGACACACTCAGGACCCCGGGACCTGTGTCAGGGAGCAAGGCGCTCGGCCAGGCCAGGCCTTGGTTTCCCTGAGGACAGATGTGAATGGCGGCTGCACGGCACGGCACGGCTGCCCAGAGCCGCGCTGGCAGAGGGATAGAACGTGGGCCCAGGTGGCTGGGCAGTGCCCTCCTGTCCTGCAGGGTCTGAGGGTGCTGTCTCGGGGCCGGGGCGGCAGCTGGCGCCCGTCCCACACTGTGCTTCACTTCCGGGCCTGTTGGTAGTTGTGGGCGAACCAGGCACAGGTCTCCTTCACAGCTGCAGAGGCAGGCAGGCAACAGATGGTGGCCCGTGAGGGCTGGGGCTGCACTGGCCTCTGCTGCCCATGAGGAGGGCAGAGGCCCCAGCGACACAGGCAGTCACCCCGTCTGTGTCCCGCCTCCCCGACAAGGGTTTGGACACCAGACCCAAGCCAGGACACACACAGGAGGTCCTGAGGGGTGGGGCGGGAGAGCCATGGGAAGACCAGGGGGCTCACCCTGCTTGAAGGGTGTAAACCGGAAGTCGGGTAGGTAGGCCCGGAGCTTGCCGTTACTGGCCGTCTTCTTAAACTGCCCGTCCGACTTGGTCGTATCAAACTAGGTGCCTGGTCAAGGCCACAGCAGGAGGGGTGACCCCTCCCTAGCCTGCCCTGGAACCTCTCCTGCCTTTCCCAGGGGGAGCCTTGGGGACAGAGCACCACCCCTCCTCTCCAGTTGCCAGGGAGAGAGCCATCTTGGGGGCGCCAGAGCCAAAGGATACGGTGACCTCCCCGTGGAAGTCCATGGCCTCCACCACAGCCTCGGCGGCCTCCTGGATGGAGACCTCATCCTCCTCGCCCACTGTGGGGGAGCGGTGTGGGGGGGCCACCAGCCAGGTCAGGCCTCCTCCACCCAGCCTCGCCGCCCCCCAGCCCCCCACGGTACTCTCATTCCCAAGCCCAGCTGCTCTCAGGGCAGACACGGGTTCTGCCCTGCGGCAGTGGCCACAGGGCCAAGGGGGGCCCACCTGACAGGATGATGGGTTCCACCTCATTGTACTGCCTCAGGACCCAGATGAAGAGCCGGGCCAGGTCCTAGAAGTCAAACAGGGTCAAAGGCCACAAGTCACGGCCACATGGGCCCACTGGCCACCCCTCCTAAGTGCTCTGCTCAGTGAGGGCACAGCCTGGGCTCCACTGGGGCCAGAAGTCTCTCCCTTTGGGCGGCTCTTAGCCAGCTCCCCCCAACAGAGTGTCGTGTCTCTTACTGAGCTCAGAGCTGTGCCTGGCAACTCCCATGGGGCCAGGTGCCTATAGGGACCCAGTGAGGATCGGTGACTGCTCAGCCTGGACCCCCGCTCCTTTACCAGGCTCCCTCACGCTATGGCCTTCCCACAGCCAGCATGGCAGGCCAGGAAACGTCTGGGAGGAGAGCTAGGCACCGTCCCGCACCAACCAGTGAGTAGATGAACTGCCTCCGTGGCTTTCCGGTGCCCCACACGGTGAGGGCGGAGCCGCTGCCTGCAGATTCAGGGAGGGGGCAGGTGTGGGGGGGCGTGCCAGCCACCACCCCTCCTCCCAGCTGAGGCCCTGGGGACCCATGAGCAGCCACTCACTCTTGGCCAGGTGCACCTTGTGGATGAGGCCGGGCAGCACGTGGCCGTCCTCGATGTTGAAGTTGTCATGGGGCCCGAAGACGTTAGTGGGGATGACAGCCGTGAAAGTGCAGCCATGCTGCTGGAAGTAGGCCCTGCGAAGTCCCAGCATCTCCTCTGGCCCTTGCCCTGGGACCGCTGACCCACCGCACCCGCCCTGGCCTCATGGATGGAGAAACCCGAGACCCTCCAAGAGGGGCCTCGAAGTATGGGAGCCCTGCGGGAGGAACCCCCACTGGGCCCTCCTCCCTTTTCCTGTCGGGTCTCAGCTGGGGACGCCGGGAGAGGACCTGTTCTGCACGTCAATCATCCTCTTGGCGTAGGAGTAGCCAAAATTGCTGTCGTGCGGTGGCCCGTTGTGGATCTAGGGGAGCAGGGGAGGCCTTTGCTTTCCTGGCCCCGCCCCCGCCTGGCCCCACCCCCGCCTGGCCCCGCCCCTCACCATGGTCTCATCGATAGGATAGGTGGTCTTGTCCGGGAAGATACAGGTAGACAGGCAGGAGACCACCTTACGCACGCCCATCTCGAAGGCCGAGTGCAAGACGTTGTCATTGATGTGCACGTTTTTTCTCTGGCGTGGAGTGGGGGGGAGGGTGGGCAGGGCAGATTCAAGTCCCTCCGGGCAGGACTCCAGCCCTTACCTGCCCCTCCAGGGACAGAAGCGGCACACACTCCGGCCCCTCCCACGAGGGCAGCACCTGAGCCAGTTCATCCTAACTGCTTCCTGGGACAAGGCAAAACCTCCCAGCACAGACCTTCCAGAGACCATGGCCCCTTCCACACCTGTTACATTACATCCTCAGCAGGCAGCCCTTCCTCCCCACCCCACCCCCTGGGGCTCTGGGAGGGGGGCCGGAGGACGGGGCCCCACCCCCCAGCTCAGGGCAGGACCTCAGCCACACAGGCTGCTGAGGGCAGGCCCCATCTGGCCCTGGGGCAGGGATGGGGAGAAGGGGCCCCCCGCACTCCGCTACCCCGGAGGGGCCTACCCGACTATAGCCCCCAGTAGCAGAGAAGCCTGGCCAGCCCCACTCCTCCCCAGTCCCCACTTTCCCTGGATCCTGGGAGGAAATTGGGCATTCGTACCACTTTTAGGAGCGGGAGAGATGGCACCTAGGCAGACTTCTGGGAAGACTGCTACTGAGACAAGGAGAGCTCTGGGGCGGCAGGGGCCTCAGGTGGAATGTGATCTGAGCCTCTGCCGTCCCTGTGCCTGGTGCGGGGCTGAATCACGCCAAGACCAGACGCCCAGAGATGGTGGGGCCAAGCCTCAGGGCCACAGCCTGGCAGGAGCAGGGCTGTAGGCAGAGCCCTGCTCTCCTCCTGCCCCTTCCACCCGGCCTCACGCCCCCAGGCCAGATGCCCCAGACCCAGAGCCAAGCCCACATCTCCACACCCCAGAATGCATGGCGGGCCTGGTTCAGTGCATCTGGACCAGAGAAGTCTGGGAGCAGGAGGGTCTAGAGGCCCAGAGGGCTCCGGGGTAGAAACTAACCCTCCCTGCGTCAAAAAGCAAATACTGGTTTCTCTCAGTTTCCCCAACCCCAGGTCAGCTCCGTGGCCTTTCCTAGTGGGCCCCCAGGCCCACCTGCTTGCCTGTGTACCTACCAAGCAAGTGTGGATCACTGGGGACTCCACCAGGACTGCCGCCCCCCCCCCCCTGCTGTGCCAAAGCTGACCCTCAGGGCCTTCCTGGGGCCAAAACACAGGCAGGGAAGCCAACCCAGAAGCCCCTGGGGCGCCGCGGGCACTCCCGCTTACCCAGAAGTCCAGGTTGTGCTTCATATTCCGGAACAGGCCCCCCACCATCGCAGCAAGGTGGATGACATGTGTGGGCCGGACCTTTTCGAACAGGGCTCGGGTCTGTGCAGCATCCCTGGGAGGAGCCAGGCCATCAGAGTCCCCCTGGAGGCCTGAGGGACGGAACTAGCGCCCTGGGGGTAGGGTACTGGAGGCGGGGGGCAGGGCTGATGGCAGGAAGGGCTGCCAAAAAGGAAAGTGGCCAGTTCAGGCACCGGCTGTTATGAGGGCGTGGGCTTCCAGGAATAGGCTCGAGGATGTTTGCCGAGAAGCAGAACCACACACACACCCAAGCCAGGCCAGCCACCTGGCGGGAAGGCCCCAGACAGGAGGCTACCAAGGGCAGGGACGGGGCTGGCCTGGAGCTCTGGCTCTGGAGGGTGCACTCACGTGAGGTCAGCGTCCTTGGAGGAGACGAACACCCAGTCCTCTCCGGGCAGCCCGGCTCCATCTGCTACCACCTCTTGGATGGCTCTGCCCACCAGCCCAGATCCGCCTGTCACTAGGATTCGGACTGATCCCCCAGGCTCACTCATGTTGGCTGCACCTATGGGGGCAAACGGTGGGAGGCAGACGGAACCCCACTCCCCGGAGACGCCCCTGCTTGGAGTCACTACCCTTAGCACTGGACCCCACAGCAACTGTCCACGGGCTAGCCCAGGGTTTCCTGCGGCAAGTGGAACAGGATGAGACCCCCCCACCCACACCGGGAGAAGGGAGAGACTGCTGGGGACCACAGAGACCCAACTGGCCCGAGTCTTCCCCTCCCAGCCCCGTTCCCTAGGGAGCCCTAGATCTGCACAGGGGCCTTGGGGATCCCACCCAAATAAGAGAGCCTGGTCCCAGACTGCACCCTGCAGGCCCAACCCAAGACTCACACTGGGCCAAGAAAGGGGACAGTCGGCACAGCGGGGACTGACAAGTGGTTAGGCAGACAGTCTTGGGGTTGGGGGCTCCTGGCCCACATCACGAAAGTCACTCCCAGCCGAAGCTCACATGCCACAGGCAAGGAAGGGGCAGCGCCCTCTGTTTGCAGTTGGGTGCCCACCCGCACGGCCAGCTGGTCCAGGAGAGCCTTTGCCAGCCTAGTTCCTCCTGGGCAGGTGGTGCTTCGGGCTCAGAACTGGACAGGCCTCAGGGCACCACCACCCTTGAGGACTCTGTCCTCGGGGCTGAATATCTGCTCGCGTCCCTGCAGGATGGCTCTGACCCGGCTGCTGGGTCCCATGGCCAGCATCCGTGGGAGGGGATACTGCCCGACAGCGGCTGCTCCCGACCGCGCGGGCAGTCCAGCGGCAGGCGTGTGAGGACTCCTCCCGCGCCACTTCCGTGCCCACGGGTCCCCTTCCACGCCCTCGGAGTCCCGACACCCCTTGGGACCCTCCGGCTGTCACGGAACAGCCAGGGCCCGGGTCCCAGCTCGCCACGCCGGGTTTCCCGCGGGGACCCTCGGCGCCTCGCGGCGTCTCACCTGCGACCTGCCCCACTTGCCCGTCGCCTGGAGAGTGGCTTCCGGCAGGGGTTTGAGTCTCCAGCCTTGTGCCGAGGCCAGGTGGGGAGGGGGAGGGGGAGGGACCGAGAGGGTACCTGCGGGTCCGCCCTCGGCACTCTGGGAAATGCAGTCCTCGGGGACGCCCCGGGCACTGCTGGGAAGTGGAGTCCGGGGGCGCGCAGCAGCCTGGGAAATGTAGTTCTCGCGGCGCCGCCTCCACTGGGCGGGTCCCGCCGCGGCTGCCTCCGGGTGCTGGGCGGGGACCCTATTCTCCTGGCCGGGAAGGTGGGGGACGCTGAGACTCCGCAGTCGCAGGACTGGGGAGCGGCAGGCGCTGGTCCGCGGCTCCAGGGACAGCGGCCGTCCGTGGGCCGGCCTCAGGGGCTGAGGCGCCTGCTGCCGGGGCCGAAGGGATGACGGCGGCCCGTCCACGGCCCGGAAGGGTCGTTCGGGTCCCCCGGGGACAAGCCCTGGCCGGTCCCTCGCCCCCCGCCCTCCCCGGGGACAAGCCCTGGACAAGCCCTGGCCCGTCCCTCGCCCTCCCCACCACCGGGACTGGTCTGCCGGGTCCTTAGGGCCCCCCGGTGAGTGGTCTGCCCTGGACCCGGGGCCTCTCCTCTAAATGCAAGCAGATCCCAGCGACCGGCCTTGCTCACGCACTGTCCTCCCATCTTAACAACACCTTGTAAGGGAAATACAGTCCATGCAAACTTTCCGTGAAGTTAGGGCTTTGATAACTGGGAGTCAGCGCCGTGGCAGCGCTCCGGTGATGGGGGAAGGGGGTGGCCGAGACCCTGAGGACCCTTCTTCCCCAAACTGCTCGGTGTTCATCCCCGCGCCTTCCTTTTCTTGCCATCGTTTCGCCAGTTACTAATTGTCTCGTTATAATCAAAAGTAATCACGAAATCTGTGTTCTATTGACCCTAAACGCCAGATTAGACGGTCTTGCCTAAGTCATTATAGTTTTGGGTTTGCTTTTTTGTTTTTTTACTTTGCTTCGATTTGGAGAAATTGCTCTGCTGAGGCAGTAGCTCCTGGAATTGTCAGTAAAATCCTGAAAGCAGTACTTAGATCCAGAAATGAACCATGGATTTCATACATCACAACCCCACACTGTGACAGGGCTGCATATGATTGACCGGCACTGTGGAAAATGTGAGCAAATGTTTGCATTCAGACGTAAAATCCTCACTCCCACGCAGGGCCATTTATTACCTCTTCTTACAGCAGCGGTACAATATTTCTTAAATTCTTTCACATTTTAGAATGCTGGAATATTAAAAGAAAACCTCAATTTATTTATGACTCTTTTTATTTTTTTTTAAGATTTTATTTATTTGACAGAGAGAGACACAGCAAGAGAGGGAGCACAAGCAGGGGGAGTGGGAGAAGGAGAAGCAGGGTTCCCGCCAGGCAGGGAGCCCGATGCGGGGCTCGATCCCAGGACCCCGGGATCATGACCTGAGCTGAAGACAGACGTTTACAACTGAGCCACCCGGGCGCCCCTGTTTGGTAATTTTTTAAATTATACACTGGACATTTTAGATGCTTCATCATTGACGATCTGTATTTGATTCACTTTCTTACTAGAGTACTGAGTTGTGCCCACAGACAGTCAAATTATTCGCCATAGAGTTTGATTCCTTGAAGCCCTGTCGTTAGGGTAGGTCGAAGGTCACCTTTTCTCTAGGACTGGGTTTGCCCTCCTCCTAAGGCACAGCCTTTCTGGAGTCTCTGTTGAATCTACACTGTTCATAAGGTCCTTTCACGTTGGCGGGGCAGAACACAAGCGTCTTCCTGCTCCGTCTGGCTGTGGGAGCTTGTTCTTCAGTGTGCGTTGTCCCCTAGCATGACGCTTCGTCTTACCTCCGGATTTCAACCTGCACATGTCCCGCTTTCTATTCAGCCAGAGATCCAAGAGGATCCCTATTCAGATTTTGGGAACTCCTTCTCTGCCCCACTCACTTCTCTCCAGAAACTTACTGTACAAATTCCGGCTACACTGGCTCTGAATTCTCCCCTGCGTTTCCTCAGCTCAGGGGGACTGCGTGCAGTTTGGGCTCCCCTTCCCTGAGCCACAGTCTAGAAAGTGACACCAAGTGGCAAGCTGGTACAACCGCAGGGTTCATTTTTTGGCCCTTCTTGAGGGATCACAGGTCTGTGCTGCTTTCTGTCCAGTGTCTAAAAGCTGTGATTTCACGTATGTTTTCAGTCTTCCGATTGCTAATGGTGAAAGGCCTGCCGTGGTACCGGTTCCTCCATCGTGGCTGGAGTCACAATTTATGGTTCTACTCCTGTTTATTCCTGACAACACACAAACCTATTTGTACATATTATATTTTTAGAAGCTTAACATTAAACCAAATGGACTCCGCAGCAAAGCAGAACCATTAAAACTGTTCTCTCAGCCCCTCCTCCACCCTAGGCCGCTGGGGTCTGAGGGTCTTAGAGTAATCGGATCCGCGGACATTTATATGTAAATTTTTATTTTGTTCCTTTTGTTCAGCTCAGGGGTTGTCAAAACTTACTATGCGGCAGGATGACTGTGTAGATCAATGATCCCCGACTTAATGGGGTGTTTAAAGGCTGTTCCAGGATAGTTTTGACTCTAACGTGTTCAAGCTCAATTTTAGCCCCAGTGTAAAAGGTGAACCTACTGTAGGTCTTTCATGGATATTAGGGTTCTTTGGCTGCATTTGGATTGTTTATCCGGTGAAAATTTTCAAGGACAACCCAGCTCTGCGGAGAGGACAGGGAGCGAAGCCACGCTGTGTGCAGAGAACTTTGGAGGAGATCTCCCACGCTGGCTCCATCTTCTGTCTCCTCGTAAATTCAGGTTATACATTTTTTGGCAGAAACGGCACAAAAGTGACCTCAGTGCATCAGGTCAGGAGGCGGAAAACGGTTGCTCCTCGGTCCGCTCCGGCTCCAAGGCCCACGAACTCATGCAGCCTCTGCAGCAGCAGGTTGGAGACGAGGAAGAGGCCAAGAGAAGTGCTGTAATCACATGCGTCGCGGGCCACGGCCAGGTGAACGAGCAGTGCAAGTGGTCTGCACGGGCTGGGGACACGCGTGGGCCTCGGCGACCCTGCCCACGAAGTGCGGGAGCGGCAACCAGTCCAGACCACAGGCGGCCAAAGCTGCGTCTTCACCCTGCGCGTGGAAACACCACCGGCAGCCGTGAGCGAGGCTCCGCGGGTGCGACGTGACCTTTTCTTCCTTGAAGGTCAGCTCCGGGCCAGAAGGAGACTCGTCCGACCTCCCAGCACATTCTCTCCGTGGGAGGCCGCCAGGAGGTTGAACTGCGGTCGGCGCTGGAGACACACAAGGCAAGTGGCCTTCAGTTAAAGACGAGTCACACCAGCACACAACTCTGTGTAATTGGCATCATGCTTTCATCTGTTAACGGTCAGAAAGTTGCTTTTTTTTTTTCTTAATTACATTTGGGCTTTTAAAAAATTTTATTTTTTAATTTAAATTCAACTAATTGGCATATAGTGTATTATTCATTTCAGACATAGAGCTCAGTGATTTATCAGTTGCATATCACAGCCAGTGCCCGTTACATGGAGTGCCCTCCTTCATGCCCGTCACCCAGTCACCCTCCCCCCATCACCTCTCCCCCAGCAACACTCAGTTTGTTTCCTATAGTTAAGAGTCTTTTATGGTTTGTCTCCCCCTCTGATTTCATCTTATTTTATTTTCCCTCCCCTCCCCTATGATCTTCTATTTTGTTTCTTCAATTCCACAGATGAGGGAAATCATATAATTGTCTTTCTCTGATTGACTTATTTCACTTAGCATCATACCTTCTAGTTCCATCCATGTCATTGCAAATGGCAAGATTTCATTCTCTCTTTTTTTTTTAAGATTTTATGTATTTTTTTTTCTAAGATTTTATTTATTTAACAGCGAGAAACACAGCGAGAGAGGGAACACAAGCAGAGGGAATGGTAGCGGGAGAAGCAGGCTCCCTGCTGAGCAGAGAGCCCGATGCGGGTCTTGATCCCAGGACCCTGGGATCACGACGTGAGCCAAAGGCAGAGGCTTTAACCCACTGAGCCCCCCAGGAATGCAGGACCGATTCTCGGTCCAGCATGGGTGAACCTGGAAAACATTCTGTTAAGTGAGGAAAGTCAGACAGAGAAGGTCATTACTCTATGAGTCCACATACAGGACATATCTGGAGTCGGTAAAGCCACAGAGACAGAAAGCAGACGGTGGTTGCCAGGAGTCGGGCTGGAGAGAGGGCGATGCGGAGGGGCTGCGTCATGGGCGCAGGTCTCCTCTGGGGGTTGGAAATGTTCCGGAACCAGACGGTGATGATTGTTGCACAACTTCGTGAACACATCCCTGAGTTCTACACTTTCACATGTTAATTTTTACATGTCATGTGAATTTCAGCTGAGGAAAAAGAAGCAAACAACAGCAAAAAAAAAAAAAAAAA
>CM053606.1:250498-269399 GCA_028646535.1 Procyon lotor
GAGAGAGGGAACACAAGCAGAGGGAATGGTAGCGGGAGAAGCAGGCTCCCTGCCGCGCAGAGAGCCCGATGCGGGGCTCGATCCCAGGACCCTGGGATCTGACCTGGGCCGAAGGCAGACGCTTAACGACTGAGCCACCCAGGCGCCCCTGGGAGTCTGTTTTAAGTGGGAAAATGACAACACGACCAAGGCCGGTGAAACGCCTTTGTGCAGGTAACCCTTACGTGTAACTGAAGGTGGAATGCTAACCACCTCCTTCCCAAACGCCGTGACGAACAGGGACGTTAACAGATCGCGGGCAGGGATGTGTCTTCTTTCAGCCTGAAACGCCCCCTGCGACTGCAGCCGTCTACCCATTGCTGCTCAGCTGTAACCCGAGATTCCCCCCCCATCATTTTTTTTAAAGATTTAATTTATTTATTTGAGAGAGAGCAGGAGTGGCGGGGGGAAGGGCAGAGGCAGAGGGAGAAGCAAACTCCCCGCTGAGGAGGGACCCCGACGGGGGGCTCGATCCCAGGACCCCGAGATCATCACCTGAGCCGAAGGTAGATGCTTAACTAAGTCACCCAGGTCCCCCCACCGCACATTATTTGGGTAAAGTTCTTTTATTGATTTGGGAGGATATGCATATAAAAGATTCCTATATAAATATTGCTGGAAAAAATTGAGAAAAGTTTTCTATTAGCAATAATCGTGCCTCGGATAAGCCTCATTGGCTGCGATCCCGCCCGTGCGCAAAGCTGGGAAAACATTGAGAGATCATACACTGTAAAAGTTTAGGTATTAAAAACCCAGAAGTTTTCAGTGTCAAAGACGTCTGTGGACTGTGCAGGTCCTAGGTTCGGGCTTTGACGAGGCAACGTCTAGGATTCAGAAGACCATCCAAACAACTGCACACCTGGGATAAGGTGGATATTTTTTATCTTACGGAAATCATGGGAAATTCAGTAACACGAAGCCAGATCATTTATGCAGTGAACAATCACCAACACAAAATAACGTTACTCATTATTTAGAGGTTAAACTACAAAACCGAATAATTAAAATTATGGGAAATGGGACAAATATGATAGTTTTCGGCAAAGTGAGTGCTCCTCAGCTCTGCACCCTCCTCCGCCGCGTGGGAGGACGGCCCTGCCCGGCCGCTCTGTGGGCAGGTGAGCCCCCGCGGCCGGGGCCAACGGGGCGCGAGAGGAAGTCACATCTTCCTACCAGCCCTTAATTGCTGGAGTTCTCTTTCCCTCAGCCGGGAAGACCAGGAAAATTCCAGATCGTGGTCGTTTCTTCAGCCCGGATCCCGGAATGAAGACGGCAGAGCAGAGCCTCAGCCAACTGACTTACCACGAGTGAGAGTAAATGTATAAGGAGGAAATGGGAAACAACCCAAGTACCCACTGACAGACGGATGGATAAACAACACTGGGCACATACGGGAGACCATTATTCAGCCTTTAACAAGAATGAAATTCTGGCACATGTTACAACGTGAATGACCCCTGAGGTCGTTCTAGAATACGATGCCATCCAGACACAAGGAAACGAGTACTGTGTGATTCCGCCCGTGGGAGATGCGTAGAGTAGTCGAATGCGTGCAGACAGCGTGTGGAACAGTGGCCACCAGAGGCCGGGGTGGGGCGGGGCACACGGAGCCGTCATTTAATGGGTCCCGAATTTCACGGTGGGATGCTCAAAACGCTCGGGGGACCAATAGCGGCAACGGCTGTTTAACCACGTGAGTGTGTTCGACGCCACTGAACTGTGCACGTTAAAGTGGTTAAAATGGTAACTTTTGTGTTTTACACATTTTAACACAATGTAAAATTTATTTTATTGATTTTATTTTTTTTTAAAGATTTAATTTATTTATTTGACAGAGAGAGAGATCACAAGTAGGCAGAGAGGCAGAGAGAGAGGGGGAAGCAGGCTCCGTGCTGAGCAGAGAGCCCGTTGCGGGGCTCGATCCCAGGACCCTGAGATCATGACCTGAGCCCAAGGCAGAGGCTTTAACCCACTGAGCCACCCAGGTGCCCCTATTTTTTTTATTTTTAAAAGTTTTATTCATTTCTGTAATCTCTATGCCCAACCTGGGGCTCGAACTCATGACCCCAAGACCAAGACATCAGTCTCCCTGCTCAGTGGGAGGCCTGCTTCTCCCTCTCCCCCTCCCTCTGCTTGTGTTCCTGCTCCCGCTGTCTCTGTCTCTTTCAAATAAATAAATAAACTCTTTCAAAGAAAAATAGACACCTGTACTGAAAAGAACAAACACCTCAAATTAATAACCTAATCTTTCAACCTTAAGAAACTAGAAAAGAAGCATAAACTAAACCCAAACCCAAACAAGCGGAAGGGTGGGAATAATAACAATGAGAGCAGAAACAAAGAGTAGGAAACCGTAGGGAAAAAAGTCAATGAAACCAAAAGTTGCTTTAAAAAGATAAATAAAATTGAAAAACCTTTAGCTGGACAGGCCAAGAGAAAAAGAGAAGACTGAAATCACTAAAATCATGCATGAAAAAAGGGACAATACTACTGACCTTACAGAAATAAATAGGATTAGTTTTATATCGGATAGTTCAAATACTACCGAATAGTTCAAACAATATGCCAACAAATTAGATGACCTAGATGAAATGAAATAATTCCTAGGAAGGTATTAAACTAACTCAAGAAGAAATAGAAGATTTGAGCAGACCTAGAACAAGGAGAGGCACGAATCTAAAATCTTCCCTCAAAAAAAAGAAAAATAATAAAATAAAATATTTCCTCAAAAAAAGCCCAGACAGGTGGCTTCACGGCTAAGTTCTACCAAAAGCTTAAAGAAGAGTGAGCACCAATTTATCATAAACTCTTCCAGAAAGGGTGGACCTCCTAACTCATTCTACCAGGCCAGTATTATCATCAAAATGAAACCGAAGACATCACAAAAAAACTACTGACTGATATTCCTCATGAATAGCGCGAAAATTCTCGACAAAATACTAGCAAACTGAAGCCACCAGGGGATAAAACAGGATTATACGCAGTACCAGTTGGGGCTTATCCCAGGAATGCAAGGTCACCATCTAGAAAGCAAGACAACCCACAGAATGGGAGAAAATAGTTGGAAATCACCTATCCGATAAGGGCCTTGAGTTTGGAATCCATAAAGAACACTTAAAACTCAACAGTAATAAGAAAAAGTTTTCAATAGAAAAGAATTTGAGTGGGCATGTTCCCAAAGGAGATCTCCAAATGTCCGAGAAGCACATGAAAAGATGCTCGAGGCCATTAGTCATTGGGGAAAATGCAAATGAAAACCGCAATGAGATACCACGTTACCTTTGAAAGGAGGGTCGTGATTTAAAAACAAACAAACAAACAAACAAACGGAAAATAGCAAGAGTTGGAGAGGATGTGGAGAAATTGGAATCTCCATGCACGGCTGGCGGGAACTCGAAATGGTGCGGCTGCCCCGGAGAACAGCGTCACGGCGGGGCCCCTGGGGTCAGCTCCGAGGAATCAAGGAGCAAATTTTAAGAGAATTGAAAACATACGTTTTCAATACAAAATACAAAAACTTACGCGCTCACATGCAAAGCTGCATTATTCGTAATAGCTAAGAGGTGAAAACAACCCAAATTACCACCAAGTAATGGAAGGACAAAGAAAATGTGGGGCGTCCATGCGGTGGAATGCGATTCAGCCGTAAAAGGAAGGAAGCGCTGACCCCGGCCGTCCCCCGCATGGACCCGCACGACGTCTCGGCGGTGGAAGAAGCCAGAAGCAGCCGCGCACCGCTGGTCCCTAGAGACAGAACTCGGCATGAGTGGTTTCCAGGGGCTGGAGAATCCCCGTGAGAATGCACGCAGTTGCTCCCAGGAATGAGGAAACGTCGGGGAACTGCAGGGCGGTGAGGTTTGCTGACCGTAGGGAGGTACTAAGAATCCCTCAATTGTTCACTTTTAAAGGAGTGGATTCTGTGATAGTGAATTATATTTGGAGAGAGAGAGCGAGACGCCTAGACAAGGTGGGCTGGTTTGCAAGCGGGGGAAAGGGCCGTCTGTCATTTCAGGGACGTCCGAGGACACAACTGCTTGTGACGGTCCCTGAGGGCCGGGAGCACTCGGGGGAGCACAGCCCGCCGCTCCAGCCTGTGGCGGGTCAGGCGCGCTCCTGGTAAGTGCTCTCAGTTACAAAATGGCTCAAGGCAAAGAGACTGAAGGTCCCGGGCGAGGCGGAGGAACTCGGGGCCAAGTCAAGAGGAGGAGAGCAGGACCTGCTTGTCCAGAGGGGTCTCCAGACTTCACGGTCTGTGCGGAGGGGATGGAGGGCACGTCCACGGGCACGCGCCGCTGACTGGCATCCGATGGGTAAGAAACCAGTTTGTTGTTTTGGGGGGAGATTAAAGATTTTATTTTATTTATTTATTTTTAAAGATTGTATTTATTTATTTATTTGACAGAGAGAGATCACAAGTAGGCACAGAGGCAGGCAGAGAGAGAGGGGGAAGCAGGCTTCCTGCTGAGCAGAGAGCACAATGTGGGGCTCGATCCCAGGACCCTGAGATCACGACCTGAGCTGAAGGCAGAGGCTTTAACCCACTGAGCCCCCCAGGCGCCCCCCAAGATTTTATTTTTAAGTAATCTCTACACCCAATGTGGGGCTCGAACTCACAACCCTGAGATTGAGAGTCACACAGTCCATCAGCTGAGCCAACCAGGTGAATCCAGTTAATTTTATTTTTAAAAAGATTTTCT
The DNA here is from genome assembly GCA_028646535.1 of Procyon lotor. NCBI lineage: Eukaryota > Metazoa > Chordata > Mammalia > Carnivora > Procyonidae > Procyon > Procyon lotor. Next base: position 255,235 of record CM053606.1, read on the forward strand.
GGGGAGCCTGGGTGGCTCAGTGGCTTAAGCCTCTGCCTTTAGCTCAGGTCATGATCCCAAGGTCCCAGAAGACAATAAATCCCCCCCATTTCCCCGTCCATACCAACCCAGAGCGATATGCAAAGGCAGGCCACAGGTGCTGCCTGGGAACAGACCCGGAGAAGGGAGCCCAGCCCAGGGTCCACTTGGAGTTCCCGAAGCGGTGCCCCCGGCACGGCCCCCACGCCAGCCCCACCGTCTGCGGACTGGAGTGTGGGACCCAGGGCAGGCCGACACCCCTCCCCAGCGGGAGCTCCTGACACGCGGTTCTGGGGGCTCCTGATGCCCACCCCCCCAAGCCCGCATTTGCCACCGGCGGGAGGGCAGGAGGGCGTCCAGTCTTCGGGGGCCTGAGATCTGGGGCCTGGAAACCGGGGCTGCCTGCCGGCTCCCAGAGGGGGCCACGCTGGCCTTTCCTCCCCCCTGAGTCCTGGGGTCCACGCCCCCGAGCTCCGCAAGGCCCCGCGTCTCTTCCCGAGATTCAGAGAAATACTGGCTTCGAAGAGTTTGTTGCTTTTTTGGGGGTAGACGGCGATATCGTTGGCCGACACAGACAATCTCTCTTTTCTTCCAGTTGTCTTATCCTCCTGCCTTTTATTTCCTTGGAGACTTGGCCGGGGTCTCCGCGTGGGAAGTTGGTCTACGAGGCAGGATGGTAGCTGCTGTCTTTCAGCGACAAGCCAAAGGCCGGGGAAAGAAGTCATGATTTAGGGGCGCCTGGGGCTCAGTCAGGGGAGCGTCTGACTCTTGAGCTCGGCTCAGGGCTTGATCTCAGGGTCGTGAGCTCAAGCCCCACGTTGGGCTCCGTGCTGGGCGTGGCACCTACTTTAAAAATACAAGGTCACGTATTAGAGCTGATTTGCTGAGAGGTTTTCGGGGATTTGCTTGTTTGCCATCGCAGACAGGTCCCGGTTGTGTGCTGACCGGCAGCGCCGCGGGTTCCCCAGCGTCTGTGGCCTCGGTGAGAGGCGCCGGCTGTCCGGGCGCTCGGGCCACCGCTGTGCGGCTGATGCTCGCTCGCGCTTCTCCCGACGCTTTTCTGATTTTGGAATCGGCCATGCTCTAGCCTCATAAAATAAATTTGCTAGATCTTCCCTTTTTCTGCTTGATTTGGTTTTGTTTGAACCACCGCCGTGAGTTCACACAAAATGCTTTTGCGAGGTCGGCGGACTGTGCCCCTAAAGGGGTGCGGGCCTGGACACTTCGCGGGAAGTACCGCGCCCGCCGCCTCCTGCCGGGCCTGCTGGAAGCCCCGGTGTCACTTCCCGACTGCGACCCAGTCTGTAGGGGGCAGACATCCGAGCTGGGTGCTCGTCCCTCGGTTCTTAAGGAAATCTTGTTTATGTCTTTAGTTATTGCCCACGTTGGATGTTCCAAGACTTCTTTAGGGGCTGATATTTGGGCAGAAATGGTCTCTACGGACTGAAAACAGTAGGCACGCCTGGTCCGTGGGATGCGACAAACCGCGTCCGCCCCGAGCCCCGGCTCTTCAGGGCGTCTCCCCGCGTCCCGTCTCTCTGGGGCCTGTGTCGTCGGCGGGGGCGCCTGTGCCCTCACCGACCGAGTGCTCCGAGCTCTGGGCTCCCCTCTCCCTTCAGGACGCCTGCCTGCAGTTCTACTTGGTCGCCCATCAGGACTGCTTTCTTGGGTTCACACGGCTTTGGGGTTTTTGCTGGGTTTTTTTTTTAAAGATTCTATTTACTCATTTGACAGAGAGCGAGAGAGAGATTGGGGACGAGGAGGGGCAGAGGGAGAGGGAGAGGCAGGCTTGCTGCTGAGCAGGGAGCCTGACGTGAGACTCGATCCCAGAACTCCGGGGTCGTGACCTGAGCCGAAGGCAGCCACTGATCTGACCGAGCCCCGCAGGGGCCCCTGGTGTTTGGTTTTCAGACTGATCCTTGCAGACGCCGGGTGCCTCGGTTGCTTGAGCCTCCAGCTCTTGGTTTCAGCTCCGGGGGTGACCCAGGGTTGTGAGATCGAGCCCCGCATCGGGTTCACACTCAGCATGGAGTCGGCTTGAGATTCTCCGCCCCCGCCCCCCCCTCGTGCCCAAGCGCTCGCACACCTGCTCCCTAGATAAGTAAGTGATCAAGTAAATAAATAAGACCTTAGGAAAAAGAAACAAAGATTGACCCTTGCAGACAACACGCCGCTGGGTCCTGTTTGTGCTTTTTTCAAATCCAAGACTCTCTTCTAACTGGTGAGCTGAACACGCGCATCAGGTTCCCACCGTTAGACGGGGCTGGATTCCCGCCCTCTTACTGCACGGCCTCGATTTACCGGAGTTTCCTTGTACTTCTTTTCCCCCTTATCTGCGTCCCATCACATAAATCTGATTTTGTTCCTCCGGTTTTAAAAAGAATCTTTTGTTTGTATTTTTGTTCTCTTCGCTGCTCTTTGGATCCCCGCTCCTTTTCTGTCTGTCTGTCTCCTCTCGTGGGGGGTCCTGGCCTCGCCACTCCCCAGCCCCTCGATGGCCGCCGGGAGCCCATCTGTCCTCGTCCTGCGGGGACGCCCATCCCCCACCCTCCATCCATTTGTCCCTCCTGTTGTTTCCTTCTTCCTGTTCGCCCCGAGACTCCTCCGGCGGGAGTGTCCTCGGCTGTCAGGACGAACGTTGAGCGGGGGGGATGGGCGGATATGCAAATCAGAGGCCCAGCGGCCTCCCCCTGTGTGTGAAGACAGAACCTCATTATCTGGCACCCGAGTCCAGGCCCGGCCCTCTCGGCGCCTCCCCTCCTCTCCCGATGGGCGGAGACGCTCCCTCTGGCTTTCCTGGGTCTCGTAGCCCTGCCCTCTCCCCACTCGGGATGCGGGGTGCCCAGGGTGCCCGCGCTCCTCCGAACGCCCCTGAGCTTTGTGCCCCCCGCCCTCCCGGGTACCCGTCCCGCCGCCCGCAGCGAGGCTGTGGCCTGGTCACGCGGGTCACCCCTGCGCCCCGGGCCCCCGTCCCGCCTCCCCCTGCCTCGCGGGCCTGCCTAGCGGAGCTCCACACGGAAGGTCTGCCTTCCGCTTTCTCCCGCAATTGCCTGGTTCTCGCCTGCCCACGTTTCCCCAAGCGTCTGAGGGTCCCTGCATCGCTCATGGGTCTGCCCGTCCCGGTGATGGGGCCCGGGGTCGTCTGGGGGGCCGCGGCTGTCCCCTCAGGGAGCCGGTGGTGCCGCCCACGCTTCCTCTCCCGGACCAGGTGCCGTGGAAGCTGGGCGGCCACCACGCCCGCCCCTCCCGGGGACGCACTCCCAGGGCGAGCTGGGGAGCCAGTCCCTCGGGTTCGGAGGGCACAGGGGCGGCTGGTCAGGGGGACTTTCCTCAGAGCCTCTGGCGCCCACAGCGGCCTCAGCTGTCAGAGGCCTGGGAATGTGTGCCTCTCGTCCCCCATCAGGAAAGGACCAGGAGCAGTGTCCTTGGGACGCTGATGGTGCACGGGGCAGGTTGTGTCCCCGTACGGCCTACGGGCCCCCGGTCAGCCGGGGGGGACCATCACGCGGGTCCCTGACACGAGGATGACCTGGCCTCGAGACCCGGTGAGAGTGTGTGTGCTCCGCCTAGACAGCCGCCTGTCCGGCAGGTGGGGACGCAGCGACAAGGAGGAGCAGGGAAGCTCACGGGATGAGGAGCCGCACGTGCAAAGGCCCTGAGAGCGCGGGCGTGGTGGGGGCAGAGCTGTGCAGGCCCGGGAAGGCCTGGTGACACTTTGCTCGAAATTCGGGGCAGCAGGAAGGCCACGCAGGCTCTCAGACGTGGGGGTGCCGGGCCCCCAGGGCAGCCGTCTTGTCAGACTCTGGGCCAGGAACAGAGAGCGCCTTGCTCACGCTGCCCTCTGCTCTCCGACACCAGACGCCAGACTCGGTAGCTGGGTCATCCCACCAGCGGAGCCTCGGACCACAACACAAGTGTGCAAACGAGCCGCTGCTCTTGTCCTTCTGCTCCACGCCCTCCCGCACACCCGGGCTCAGCCCGTGGGCTCCCCTTTCCCGGGGACGTGGGGAAAGGTTCCCCGAGGGGATCTTACATCTGAGCCACCATGATTGTCCTCAGGTGTTTTTTTTTTTTTTTTTTTGAAGATTTTATTTATTTATTGGACACACAGAGAGAGATCACACGCAGGCAGAGAGGCAGGCAGAGAGAGAGGGGGAAGCAGGCGCCCTGCTAAGCAGAGAGCCCGATGTGGGGCTTGATCCCAGGACCCTGAGACCATGACCTGAGCCAAAGGCAGAGACTTTAACCCACTGAGCCACCCAGGCGCCCCATGATTGCCCTCTTTTGACATCGGCTGAGCTGTGGTCCCTCCTGCCCAGGGAGGTCACCAGGACCGTGGGGAAAAGGCCCACTGTGTGCCGCTCCACACCCGACTCCCTCAGAAAGGAGCTCGGGGGCTGCCCGGCCGCTGAGCAGCTCCCAGGACCCCACGCCAGCCCTGGGGCATGACCCCCCGAGAGCTGCCTTGGGGTCGTTCTCCCACCACCTGTCAGTGCAGGGTGGCAGCCGGCCGAACTGTCTCTGGCCATCCACCGGCCCACTGCCCTGGCCCAGCCTCGAACCACTTGCAGGGAGCGCTGGGGCGGGAGGCGCGGTCATATGTGCCGGCCCTGGAGGTCACTGCCCACCTCCCCGACCCCGGCTCCGTCTGCCCTCAGCCCCTTTCTCTGCAAAGTGTGCCCACTCACCCGCGCTCCTGGCCCACCTTCGGGCCACATGAGGCCATCGGCGGCCTCCTCCGCTGGCGGGAAGCCAGGGTTTATGGGCGGGAGCCTGAGTCCCGCTCGTCCAGCGGCCACAACAAATGCCACCAACTGGGAGGCTTAGTGTGAGGAGAAAGCGTGCTCTCTGGGTCCAGCCTGGAGTGCGCCCTCGGAGCCCCCCGCCCAGTCCTCCCTGCACCCCGAGCTGTAGGCACCCGGCCGCTGTGCCTCGGGTCCGTGGCCTGTGGCTGGAGGGCTTCAGTCCCTCCCCCGTCCCCTGTGCCTCTGCCTTCACGTGTCGCGTTCACGTGGCTCTGAGGACAACGGCCCTGCCGGGTGAGGGCCGCCCTGATGACCTCATCTTCACATGATTACATCACCTGCAAAAACGCTAGTACCAAGTAAGGTCAGATTCCCAGGTGCCGGGGGAGGGTTTCGACATTGTTTTTGGAGACACAGTTCAAGGCATCCTGGCTGCTGAGCCGGCGACAGCCAAGCTGATTTCTTTGCCATTCGTGGGAGGGATGAATGGGTTTCTTGTCTCCTGTGGCCGTGAGGCTGCCTCTAATAAATCTCAGAAACTGTAGTCAAGGAAAGAGGAGGAAAGGAGCAGCAGGGCTCTGTCTGATCTGCTGGACCAAGCTGTTCCTGAAGGCCCCCTCACCGGGCTTCTCCCACACGTGAGCTGAAGGCCTGCCTTCTGTGGAATCTGTCACTGGCAACCCAAGCGGTCTCCACCAATGAGAAACTGGCGAGAAGATTGGGCTTTATGAGCCGTGGCCCCCTGAGGAAGTGGGGGGCAGGGACCACTCCCTGCTCAGGGAACTTGGGGACACACTTGGCCCAGGCGAGGTCGATGCCCTCCTGAGCCCTCCTGGGCCACCTGAGCCTCCCTGGCAGACGCTCTACCACAGCCCAGAGCCCTCAGGCCCTAGGCCACATCAGGCCCCGGCCTCCCCACCACGGGCCATGGCACGTTCATCCGTCCGATCCACCTGACACAGGCCGGAGGGTCCCAGCGGTGGGGCTCCCGGCGGCCAGTCCGGGCTGTGTCTGCAGACCTCGTGCCGACGGCATTCCGTCCCAGAGACCCCAGTCCGGCCACGGCCCATGTCGCGGTGCCTGTGGGGCCCCTGGGCCGCCAGTGTCGTGGTGCCTGCGGCCGGCCCGTGGGGTGGAAGCCAGGCCAGGCTGGATCGTCCTTGGCCCAGGTGGGGAGGGGCCCCTGGGAGAGGTGGGGCCTCCGGAGGGGGTTCAGGGAGCGTCAGCTCGAAGGTGTCAGGGGACCACAGTCCGAAGGGAAGCCTAGGAGGACGCAGCCCGTGCCTGAAGAGGGGGTGGCACGAGTCCTGGGAAGTAGGCGCCCAAGGCCACAGCTTCGGCAAACCAGTCTCTGCGGGGCGCGCAGCCAGGTGCGGGGGGCCGCCCGGAGGTCAGAGCCCCTGCTCCTTTCCTGTCCCTCCTGATGACAGGCCACGCAGGGACCGGAGAGCCTCGCTCCATGGGGGGGAGGGCCGCATGGCCAGCCCAATTGGCTGCGGGGGCGGGGCACTCGGAGTCCCGCTAGGGGGCGGTTACTGTCCCTGCCCCAGGTCCCCCTGGGCAAGGCCAGAGGCTGCCCCAAGTCCACCCCAAGTTTCCAGGCCCTGGCCTCCCCGTCCTCTGCCGAAGGCCTTTGGTCAGCTCTGTGAAGACACAAACAGAAGTCTGATGCAGCCCTGTTTCGGGTGGGGAGCCGACCACCTGGACGAGGTGTCGGGAGGCGGGGTGCTCCCTCCTCCCCGTGAGAGGCCCGAGAAAGAGCTGGGAGAGGTGGGCAGGGCCCGGGGCCAGAGGTGTGGCTGGTCCAGAAGCTCCCGGGGCACGGAGAGCCCCCCGGCAGCCGGCTGGGTGTGCGGGGCATCTGTGTGTGGGGCCCACACACTGGGTCCTCTCCGGGCCTGAGGGTGGAGGCTAAGCACAGGGCCTGGTGGGTGGGGGGCCAGGCGGTACCGTGGGACGCAGCCCATCCGCCCATGTCTGCAGCCTGCCCTGGCCTGTCCGCCCGCCCACCGCACCCAGCATTTTCCGATGGAAAGTTCCCAGGGCAACAGCAGCACAAACCCCACGATAAGGACGAGCCCGGGCAAGGGCGGGCCCAGTGGTTCTAGGCTTCGAGGTGTGGGGGTGGAGGGCAGGCACTCTGCGGTCGGTCGGGCAGCTGGGGGGCCAGCCATGCTTCCAGGATCCCCCGAGGCTGGGATTTCCCTCCTCTGCAGGCTGGATCTTTGGGCGCCCCCCCCCAAGGCAGGGTGTGCTCCTGGGAGGGTCCGGGCGCAGCGCGGTGGTGGGCAGGGAAGTTCCCAGCTTGTCTGCTGGACGGAGAGTCCACTCGTTGGTAGCGGCCAATAGTGGGCGGAGCAATTGGCAGGTGGATGGATGGATAGGCCGCCGGGGCCGCCGCCCGAAAAGCATGTTAGAAAACCATGAGCTGGCAGGGACCCGGGAGGGCGCCCTCGGGGGGTGTGGGGATCACCCCTTGTGCAAGGGGGCCTGGGAGAAGAGCTTCCAGGCTGGACGGGGGAGGGTGTGCCCAACGTGTGGGGTTCCTGGAAGCAAGAGCTACCAGTCGGGAGAGTCATGTCGGGAAGCCTTGGGGGGGACCAGGCTGCAGGGGTGCTGTGGCTGGAGGAGGAGGGTGAGGCCAGTGAGGGCCACGGGGAGGTGGGAGGAGAAGGCAGCCCAGGAGCTCAGATCTGGCTCAGGAGGAGGGGGAGCCCCCAGAGGTGACTCCGCAGCCCTTGGTCTGTCGATCCTGCCAGAGGGCTCCCCAGCGTGTGTGCCTTGCCCCCACTTCCACTGACCCCCAGGTCGCACACACGGGGGCTTGGTACCCATCACCCGGGCCCCCCGGTGCAGGTGGGCTGGACGGGGTCTGGCTGGGGCTGGGAGCCCGCTGCTCTGCACCCCGTTCCCCAGCCTGCCCGCCACACTCATGCCTGAGGCCCTGCCGCTGTTCTCTAGGCAACAGGGAGCTGTGAGGACCGCAGGGGGGGCTGGTTGCGGGGCCGGCTGAGGCGGGCGGGGGGGCGGGCGGGGGGGCAGGACAGGTCCAGGCAGACAGACGAGGCTGCAGCTCCAGGGGCTCCCGCGCAGACTGCGGACGGCAGTGACCCCGAGACAAGTGCATGGTGGGAGCCCAGCAGCAGCCAGGTGTACTGAGGTATGGGGGAGCTGGGCAGGGCGTGCGGCCCCCCAACTCCACCGCCCATCCCTCATGCCGGAGGCTGCCTGGGGGAGGGGAAGAGCCGGGCCCGGCCCGGCCGAAGGCCCAGGGGCCTGCTCCCACCAGGGATCTCCCGGGCCTGGGAGGGGACAGAAGTGACTGAGACCACGGAGGTGGGATCCTGTTGAGCAGCCGGGCAGCCAGTCCTGGGGGGCCAAGGCAGCCTGGGGTGGGGCGAAGCTTGGGGCCCCACCCAGAGGGTTGGCGGGGTGGGGCAAGGGGGCAGGGAGCCAGGTGGGGTGGCTCTCCCTGGCCACCTGGTTCCGGGTAGAGGCGAAGCCTCTGGGGAAGGGGGCAGGACTCTGAACTGAAGGTCACGTGGGGCTGGGTGGGACCCGGCGGGGCTGGCCACCCGTGAGGGGGGCTACAGCCTGAGGACAGCTGGGCCGAAGTCCCGCAGGTGCCCCGGAACACTGGGGGGTGGGAATAGCTCACCCCAGAGTCTGGGGGAGGAGAAAGGGGACCCCAGGCAAGCTGGCCAGCTTGGGGGCTCTGCCCAGGGGCCCTGCTGCCCGTGGAAGGGGTCCATTCAGAAGAGACCTGCCCTCTGGAGTGTGGAGAAGGAAGGAGAGCCGGGGCAGGCGGGGTGACCGGAGGGCTTTTGGGGGGGGCGCCTGGGCGGCTCAGTCATTAAGCATCTGCCTTCAGCTCAGGTCAGGATCCTGGAGTCCTGGGATCGAGCCCCACATCAGGCTCTCTGCTCAGCAGGGGGTCTGCTTCTCGCTCTGACCCTCCCCCCCATACCATCCCTCTCTTATTCTCTCTCTCTCAAATAAACAAAATCTTTAAAAAAAAAAAAAAGAGCTCACCATTGCTAATTATGATCCCCCACTTATGCAGTAACTGGAAAGAAAACATGTATTTGGAGTGAGATTTAAAGAAACTTAATTCTGAAGCTCAGGTCAGGCATCTCCTGGTTTAAGGCCACCTGGAGGGACAACCCACCCGGGCCCCCCTCCCCCCTCGTCTCTCCGGTGGCGCAGGAGGGGCTGGGGCGGCCGAGGGGCACCGTGGCCCCTGAGCCCCTTCTCCCTCGCCCCAGCTCTCGATTGCACTCGCCAGCGCGGTCTCGGCTTAAACAACACAACGTGGCTGCGGTTCTGGGGGCTGGAAGGCCAAGGTCAGGTGTTGGCAGAGTTGACTCCTTTTCAGGGGTACGAGGCCGAGGGTCTGCTCCAGGCCTCTCTCCCTGGCTGGCAGATGGTGTCTTCCCTCTGGGGGTGTCTGTCCCAATCTCCCCTTTTTACAAGGGCACCGGTCAGGACTGCCCAAGGCCTCGTCTGAACGCATTACATCTGCGGCGACCTTCCAAGTAAGGTCAGGCTCGGAGGGACAGGTGAACTTGGGGGAGGGACACAACTCGTAACTGGGAATAACGCCTATCGGCTCACGCCAGCTCTGGGCACCCAGCACCGTGGTGCACAAGGGCTGTGTCCCCCCGTGCACTGGGGGGGGTGGGGGGGGCAGGCCTCTCCAGCTGCCGGCAGCAGCCACACAGAACGGCAAGTGCGGGCCGCGTGGATGGGGACCAGCGCCGGGGTGAGCAGAGGCTGGCCCTGGGAGCCTTGGTGAGCAGGTGTGAGTGTGGGTGTGGCAGGCAGGGGTGAGGCCAGAGCCCCTCCCCCAGCAGCGCAGACCCCCGCGGCACAGGGGACCTGCCAGAGGTGGCTGGGTGGCCCTGAAGGAGCATCTGGTCAGGAGTGACCGGGTAAAGGGGGGGCTAGGGGAGCAGGGAGCCTGAGCCTCGGGGCAGGGACTGGTGAGTGGAGGAGGGGCCTGGGGAGGAGGGCACAGTACCGCGCTGCGCATCTAAAGTCTTCGGGCAGCTGGCGGATCCGCGAGTGGTCCCTGCCCTGGGCCACGGCCCCCAGCCCGCTGGCCCCCAAGGTTGTGCCCCCCCGGGGTTCTGGGCCTCTAGCCCTTTGCAGCAGCCCCAGAAGGCAGGAGCTTGGATGGGCTTTCCAGACAAGGGCCAGATACTCCTGGATGGACAGGGGACCTCCACTGGGCCCAGTAGGGGACGCCGGACTGGTGGGGTAGGGCCTGGCCACCTCTCCCTGACAGGACTGTGGGCGCCGCCGGGGACACCCCCGCCCCACTCAGCCCAGGCTAGTCTAAGCAGCAGTGGAGGGAGCTGGCCCTGGGGAGTGAGCAAGCCCAGCCCAGAGCTCAAGGGGGGTCTGGACCCCAGTGGAAGCCCAGCAGCTCTGCGGTCCCTCCCCACCTGCTCGCTGGCAATGAAGTCCCGTTTTGGAGAGGGAAAGCGCTTGGGGGGGGGGCTGTATTTCCCTTACAGACTCCATTCAAACGCCACGAGGGGCTCGGGATGCACCCCCTGCCCCCGCCCCCCCCCACCGGGCTACGACGACGAGGAGGGCAGCGGCCCTCCACAACTCGGGGGCCCTTCCCCAACAGGGGTGCTCCCAGGCGGCCAGCCTGCCAGAGGGGCGCGCCCGGGGCGTCGGCCCGACCCCGCGGGGTTCCAGGCACCTGCCCGCCGCACCCCGCTTCTGGGCGCGCCCCCCGCCCTGCTCCCCGACGGGGGCGGGACCGCGGCGGGGAGGGGCCCGCGGCGCGTTTAAAACCTGGCGGCGGGCGCACCGGCCAGCGGCGAGCCAGGGACCGCGTGCGGGAGCCGGCGCCGTGCGGGCAGGTGGGACACGCACGCCGCGCGGGGCCTGGGAGAGAAACGGAAATTCCTGCGGGGGAGCGGGGCTGGGGCCGGGGAGGCGGGGGGTGGGGTGGTCGTGGGGGCGCGACCCGCGGGGGGAGCGGCCTGAGCGCTGGCTCGGCTGTTCCCCACCCGGGCCGCCGGCCTCGCTCCCGCCCCGCCGCGCGGGGTCGGGGTCACCAGCACCGACGTGGGAGACGGCGCCCGCGGGGACCCTCCGCGACCCAGCGCTTTCCCGGCAGGGCCGGCGTGCGCTCCGGGCGGTCGGGCAGGGCAGGTCCCGGGGGGTGGGGCGGGGGGCACCCCGTGGGGCCGGGCGAGTCGGGCGCCTGCGGTGGTGGATGGGGCGAGGTAATTAGGCTGACAGATTGAGGGGCGGTGCTGCTCCCGGCTGGTGGGGGGCCCTGGCCAGGTCGGGGAGCTACGTGCTGGCGGGTTGGTGGGGAGGGGCGGGCCCAGGACGCCCGCGCGGGTCCAGATCGCTGGGAGGCGGGGCGGGCGGGGCTCTGCCTTCCCTGTACCCTCCTGTCCTGCGGAGCTTCTGTGGCCCTTGGTCCCTGCACGGGGGAGGTGGCCGGGACGTCCCGGTTTTCCCGGTCGGGCAAAGGCCTGATGGCCTCCGGGTTCGCTCGCCTCGTGGCTCAGGTGGCCCCGCAGCCAGCCCTCTGCCCCCTCCATCCCAGGCTGGAGGGGGGCTGACCTTCCGGAGCAGTGACGGAGCAGTGACGGAGGCCCCCCACACCCGAGGAATGCAGACTCACCCTCCTCAGGAATTGTCTTCCTGCCCTTGTTGCCTGGGGCCCTCCTGCCATGGGGAGGCCACAGGAAGAGCCCTCCCCTGTCCCAGACTCCCCTTTCCTTCCCAGAAATTCTGCTTGGCCTCTCTCGCCCAGCCCCAAGGCCCGGAGCCCCTTGGGCCACACGCCGCGCCCACGTCTGCTGGTAGCTGCCTCTCTGGGACACTCACCTTTCAGCTTCTGTGACGTTGGGCTTGCCCGGGCCTCCCACCCTTGAAACCACTCCCTCTCCCACTCCCCAGGCCCTGGACACCGTCCCACGCCCTGGCCTCTCTCCCAAGCTCCGGCCCCCTCTGTCCCACTGCCTTCCCAAGGTCCCCGCCGCAGACTCAGGGACCCACTCCCGGGATCCTCCTCGTGTCTCACTTGGGCAGGGACCAGGGAGAATGGGACCAGGCTCAAGGTCAGGGGAGCCAAAGGGGGGAGTGCGGGGGTGGGGGGGTGGCGGGGAGGGTGTGGCCCAGCTGTCACAGGCACAGGGCCTCCCTGGCCGGGCCCTCACTTCCTGCTCTCCTGCTCCCTCAGACACCAGCCCCTCCCTCCCACCACGAATCTCCCCTTTGTGTAGGAAACTGGAGCCTCCTGCCCCGAGCGGTTACTCTAGTTTTCTTGCTCGTCCCTGCCCGCCCCCCCAGCCGGCGGCCCGTGTCCAGGCCAAGGGCCACCACAGCCCTGCTGGCCTGGGTGCTCCCGTGCCCGCTGTGGCCCAGAACCTCTCCTTCCCTCTGCCGGCTGGTGAGGTACCTCTCTTCTCCCCCCACCCTGTCCCCTGCCAGGGGAAAGGCCCACTGTCCTCACTGCCCTGAGCCCTGTTCCCTGGCGCCCCTGCCGGACTGGGACAAGGCTGGGTGTGGGCCCCGCGTGGCTCCCAGGGCTCACAGACCCTCCGAAGGCAGTTCTGGGACCTGGGACCAGGCACACTTTGCAAACGTGCCCGTGTTTGGTGCAGCTGGGCTGCAAAGCCTGTGTTCGGGTTGGGTCCCAGGAGCAGAGCTTCCGGCAGGAGCATTGAGGGGGGGCTCAGGACGGTTCCTGATGGAAGGAAGACGGGGGGGTGGTCACGTCACGGGGGGAGCCAGCCGGCCTGTAGTGGATCCCCCACCCGCCACGGGCCCCCAGGATGCCGATGGGCTTCTGGTCCCAGAAAACCCACAGGCCAAGGGCCCCCTCTCTGCTCCACTCCTCATCCCCCCACTGCCCGTCTGCAGGGCTGGGTGCTCCCCTCTGTCCCTCAGCTGCCAGAACCGGGCGTGGGCCTCTGGGGCCCCTCGCCCCCATCGCACCACAGAATCCACCTCCCAGGGGTCGGCTTGCTCCTCTGCTGGCCTCTTGGCCTTGGACACGAGGAGCCAGAGTGTCCTGGGGCAGCTGTGGCCTTCAGCGCAGTGGGACCATCCCCGGCAGAAGCTGCCATCCTCTGGGACGGAGAAGGGTCGTTGGAGGGATGGTGGGGGCCGTGCCTGCTTCCATCGCTTGGCTCCTGGACCCGTGTAGTCCGGAATGGGGATGGTGCGTCCCATTTTAGGTAGTATACCCCCCCAGGGACGGGTCCACCCTGGGGGGGCTGGTGCTCTGGCTCCCCCACAGCGCGCCCCTCAGGACGGTGCTGCCCAGCCGGCCACCACTGCAGAGACCACAGCCTCTTCACTGGCCACCACGGAGCCCCAGGTGCCCGCGTGGCCTTAGACACCCAGCTGGCCACCCGGGCATTTGTGATCTTCTTCCAAAGCTTGGTTGCTCAGCAACACCCCCTCCCCCTGGGTGCTCCGTACCAGCCCCCATCTCAATGCCCGATGCCACGCTCCACTTAGGTGAGAAAGCTGGTGGGTCAAGGCCCTTCCCAGAGCCCGGCTCCCGTGGCCAGCCAGGTGGTGGCAGCCCCCCCAAAAGCCCTGCCCAGTGCCGGCCTGGTCCTGGCTGGCCCTGTCTGAGCCGCACGGAGCTACTGGGGCCCAGAGGGCTCAGGCCCCATGTCAAGACTCTCCCACCCCAGGGGCTTGCAGGCGGGTTCCAAGCCAGGTCCAGGGACTGAGCCCGTGCAGCCCTAGGAAGGGCAAGGCAGTTCCCGACGGGGCAGAAGGGGGGGCCATCCACCCGCGGCCCTCCTTAAGTCCCGGCTGGGCCTGGGCAGCACCTGGAAGCGTCCACCCTACCAGATCTGTGTGTCATGGGAGCCCCAGCTGGGCACCTGGCTGAGCTGCTCCGCCCTTCCCCGCGGAGGTCCCCGCTGCCCAGCCCCTCCACCACTTGCTGACCGCGCCCTGCCCCGGGGCTGGAGGCGGTGGGGAGGGGGGAGGGCGGGAACAAGGAAGGCGGTCCTTGCAAGCCCTGAGCCCTGGGGGCCATCGGAGGACCCCTGGTGGGGCCCCAGGGGCAGGAGAAGCTGTGAGGGGATCCGGGGCTCGGGTTGGACAGTGTGCGTGAGGGAGAACCTTCGACAGAGCTCCGGACATTGTGGGGGTGCCGCGGAGCCTGAGGCTCTGCGGGGTGCGGGCGTCCCAAGGGCAGCCGGGCACGTGGTTCCGGGACTCCAGGGCGGGCTTGGGGTCGGCGGGCAGGGTGAGGGGCTCCCTGGCTTTGAGCGAGAAGGCTGCAGAGCCGTGACCTGGAGGCCGGGCGGTCAGATCCAAAATGCATTTGTTGGGTTTGGCAGCTTGAGTCCAAGGTCACCTCGGGCAGAGCGGGGGGGGGGGGGGGGGGGGGGGGGGGGG
>CM053606.1:269899-287325 GCA_028646535.1 Procyon lotor
AGCAGGTTTTGCTGCGGCTGCGCAGCCCAAGGCCTCCTAGGGCCGCAGCCGAGGCGGGGGGCTGGGGGAGACCCGCGCCCACTCACGCAGGCAACGACTTGAGCAGGTTCTCCCGGAGCTCCAGGGTCACCAGGTTGGCGAGGCTGAAAGAGAGATCGGGCGAGCGTGACGGAAGCAGAGTCGCAGGAAGAGTGGTGGCCTGGGGCTGAGCTGAGTTCCCCCCTCCCCCCTCCCCTAGGGCGGGGGGTGGGGAGGGGGTGGGGCGGGGGGTGGCACTCACTTGCCCACGTCCCCAGGCAGCGCCTGCAGGGACACGTCATTCAGCGCCAGGTGAGCCAGGCTGCGCAGCTGAGTGAAGCCTTCGGGGAGCCTGCGCCAGAGGAAGGGGGAACCCCAGATGTCCAGGACAGGGCTGCGGAAGCCCCCAGGCCCACCACTGCCCCCCCAAGGCCACCACCCACCTGGACAAGGGGTTCCCGCTGAAGTCCGCAATCTCCAGAGCCTTGCAGAACTTGATGCTCTCGGGAATCTCGGGGATGTCTGCGACAGAAGAGGGGTCACCACGGAGACGCACCCAGACTCCCCACGAGCTCAAAGCCCTTCCCGCCGGCCCAAAGCTCCACCCGTGCTCCGTGCCGGGCTCCGCACCGTTCCGGGACACGTCCAGCTCCACGAGTTGCATAAAGTTGGCCACCTCGGGGGGCAGCCGCTGGATCTCGTTATCACTCAGGCCCAACTTGCGCAGGTTCAGCAGTCGGAAGAAGGGCTGGGGGCGGGGAGTGTGGTCAGGGGAGGGCGGACTCTGCAGCAGAGGGCCCCTCCAGAGCAGACCCCAGTTCACAAGCACAGATCCCCTGAGCCTCGGCCTGCTCCAGGCCACACAGGATCCACACAGGAAACCCGGGGTCCCGCCTCATCTCCCCCTCCTTCTCCCCCGTCTGCTACACTTGCACCTTCCTGACTTTCAGTACCTGGTCCCTCGGCGTCACTTCAGATGCCTTCCCTGCCGCCGTCTCACCCTACGGCCAACCTCATGAGCCCGAATCTCAGCTGGGAAGTCTGTCAGTTCCGAGCTGGGTGGCTCTCTTTCTTACCCCGTGTGCTCCCTCAAGCCTCCACTCACCACCCAAAGCACCTCTCCTACCCACCCGGGAAGGGAGCCCCCCAGGACCCACAGGGCTTCCTGCCACAGCACCCAACCACCCTGGGCCCGAATCTGTGGCAAGAACCTGACAGCTACAAAAAAAAAAAAAAAAAAAGTCAGTAAGTAGCACAAACACCCACAGTTCTGAAGGCTCCTGGAAAGGGCGAGAGACAGGGCCCTCCCATCCAAGCCCAGGACGGGGTGCCACACCCTCTGTGGCACACAACCCCCAGGCACGGGGCCACCGAGCACCCTGTCTCCAAAAAGGAAATCCTTTTATGACCTGCTTCCTTTAGCTTCTTCTCCTGAGTGGCCTTAGAAGGAAAGCGTGGGGACCGGGGGACGCGACAGCAAGGAGAGGCGGGGAACCTGCAGCCCTACCTCCCCGCGAGCTCGCCTCCCCTCCCCAGCCCCGGCAGGAGAGCAGCAGGAGAGCAGGCCGGAGAGGCAGGCTGGGCTCCCCGCCCCCGGCGCCCCGCGGCAGGTTGGTCCCCACCTGCCAGCCCAGGTTCCCCTCCCCTGCGTCCATTCCGGCCCACCTACCCCGGCCGCGGCTCTCGCCCCGCCACACACCGGATGACCGCTGCCACCTGGTGCCCGCCCCCGAGGCAGGTGAGGCCGGTGCCCAGGAGCGGGCGCCGCTCACCTTGGGCAGCTCGCGCAGCTGGTTGGCGTCGAGCAGCAGCTCCTCCAGGCTGCGGCTGTAGCGGTAGATCTCCTCGGGCACGGCCTGCAGCGAGCAGTGCCGCTTGTCCACCGACTCCACGTGCCGGTTGCAGCGCCACAGCGGGATGCACTTGAGCATGGTGCGGGCGGGCGGGCGCGCGGCGCGGGCTCAGACGCGGGCTCGGGCGGCGGGCTCGGCCGGGGGGCGGGGCTCGGTCCGCATGAGCGCCGGGGCCGGCCGGGCGGGGGAGGGGCGGGGCGGCGGCGGCTGCGGCGGCGGCGCTGGGCCCGGGCCGCGCTCGGAACGCTCGGCCCGAGGCGGCCCGAGCTGGGGGTGAAGGGGGGGCGAGGTGGGGGCCGGGGCCGGGGCCGGGCGCGCGGCCCGGCCGGCGCTCACACTCTGGGGAGGCGGCGGCGGCGGCCGCGCATCCCGCCCAGCCCGCCCGTCCGCCGCTGTGCCGCAGCCGGAACAGCCGCCGCTGCCCGCCGGACTGCCCCGCCGACAACCGCCGGCCGCCGCGCAGCCCGCCGGGAAGCCGAGGCCCGCCCTCGCCGCCCATCGCCGCCAGGAACTGCAATCCCCACAAGGCTCCGCGCCGCCGGCACCTCCGAGAACCCGTAGCGGCTCCGCGCACAGCCTGCTGGGAAGCCTCGCTCCCGTCCGCAAAGCACGCCGGGACATGAAATCGGCCTAAGGCCCGCGCTCCCGCCAGCGGCCCAGAGGCTTTCTGGCCCGCGCCCGCGCCCCCACCAGGGTCAACCCCTTTGAAGCCCACCGCGGCCGGCCAGCCGTCCCCCCGCCCCATCCGCGGGCCTTCTCCCAGCACTAGTAATAGGCGACACAGGGGTGGGGTTCGGGTCCTGCCACCAGGCGGCGGGGGTGTCCGCTGAGCACTCCGCAGCCGTTCCTCCTCCCCCTCCTCCCAGGAACGGGGGTGCTCGCAGGCCTCCAAGGCCCCCTGCCCGCGCCTTCCCCCAGGGCGGCCCCGGGAGCCCAGAAGCACAGGACCACTGCCACACAGGGAGACTGAGGGCCAACGGCATCTGCACCTTTATCCCCACGTGGGCGGCTGGGCCTGAGACACCAACACATCACTCTAGAGGACCCCGAGGAAACAAGGAGCAAGTGCAAGTCCGGGCAACAGGGCCAAGGTCACGCAGAAAGGTCACTGTTATCAAAACGCTCCTGGTCATACACTTCAGCCACCACCTTGCGACCAGCAAACCAGCGCCCATTGAGGGCCTGGATGGCCTTGTGAGTCTCGGAGGCTACAGAAAACTCCACAAAAATCTTGACGATGATCTCCGCATCCTCCTCCTCGCCCTGCTTCTCCTGGTAGATGATCACGCGGTTGACAGCACCAAACTTGCCACACTCCTCGGTCACCTCCCCCTCCAGATCATCGTCGATGTCCTTGGGGTCCACCATGTTGCGCAGAACCATCACTGTGGACTGTGTAGGGGAGGGGACAGCTGAGTGCTGCAGGGGGGGCTGGACCGCTTCCTCCCCCACCCCCCACCCCCCCAGGCCCCAAACGCCCACCTCCTGCTTGCGCAGCAGCTTCTGCATCACCATGTGGCGGGCGCTGCTGCCCGAGATGCTCATGTGCTCCTGCTCACTCAGCATCTCTGGCCGCTCCGACTCCGGGAAGAGCTCCTCCTCTTCCTTCTCCTTCTTGGGCTCCAGGAGACCCAGCGTGGGAGGGCTGGCCAGGATCGGGTTGACCACTCCCACAGAGGGGATGGTGACCGGAATGGGAGGCCGGGCTGGGGTCACACCTGCAGCAAACCCACCAGGTCCAGCGGTCGTGCTCCCCCATCCCTGCCCCTCCCAGGAAGGCCCCCACCTGCACCACTCGGCCGCGGCTGAGCGAGGTCCTCCTTGCAGAGGGCTGGTCCCAGGGGACCGATGGGAAGGAGGGAGGGAAGGAAGGAAGGCTGGACCCGCCCAGGCTCACCTGTGATGACTCCTGGCGCCTGGGCAGCCATGACGGCCTGGGGCAAAGCCCCCAGAGGCTGGGCCAAAGTCAGGGCCGGGGAGACCAGTCCCGGCGTGGCCAGGGTACCCAGCACCGCGGCTCCAGCCACTGCTTCCTGCAACCCAGAAGGCCACCACACTCAGTCCCCAGTCTGGCTGCCTCCGCTCAACACCACACAAAGAGCCAAGCCCCAGAGGACGAGGGAGCGGCGGGAGCAGCCCTCACCTGAGCTGTGATCTTGGCGGTGGCGGCAGCGGCGGCCACGGCAGCAGCGGGTGGGAGGCCTCCAGGTGTGGCAGGTGTGAGCAGGGGCATGGGGGGGGTGACAGCCTTGCCCACTCGCAAATACTGGCCACCCAGATCAAAGAGGTTCATGGAAGACACGGCATCCTGGGACGATTGGGCCTTCTCATACTCTGCGGGGCAGGAGCAGCGGTGAGGCTGAGGCACAGTGCTGGGTGGGCGCCGCCCCCGCCGCGCGCTGTCCACACTCACCGATGAAGCCGTAACCCTTGTGCTTGCCGGTCGTAGGGTCCCGGGCGAGCGTGCAAGATTTGATCTTGCCAAAGGCCTCAAATACGCTCTTGATGTCGTCATCTGAGAGGTCCTGGTGCACAGACGCCACATAGATGCGGTTGAAAGCTCGAGCCTCCTCAGCCAGCTGGTCTATGATGGGCTGGGCCTGCCCTATGTTGCTGGGTCTGCCCACCTGGGAGAGGCAGGGCCCAGAGCCGCCAGTCAGCACAGGCCCGGCCCCGCGGGACTCTGGGTTTCTGGGGAGGCCGCTCCGCATGGCCTGGCTGACCGAGGACAGAGCACACGGACGTGGCGGCCCCGAGGCCCCCCTCCTCGGCCCTCACCTTGATGTTCCTGCCTCCCAGCATCACCGAGTTCATCTGCTCCAAGGCGAGCTGCGCGGCTTCTGGGACCTCGTACTCCACGAAGGCAAAGCCCTGGGTACAGGAACGTCCCATGAGGCCGACAGAGCCCGAGGTGGGGACGGCGGGGACCGGGGAGTGGCCGACTAAAGCCCACCTTGTGCTTCATGGTGACGGAGTCCCAGGACATGTCAATGCTCTTGATGGGTCCAAAAGGAGCAAAAGCCTGGCGGATGGTGTCCTCCCCAAGCTCATAGTAGATGGAGCCCACGTAGACCCGGCACATGATGGCCAGTGCCCGCTGCCGCTGAGCTGCCATCTGGAGCAGGACACAAGGGGAGAGAGAGCCCCTGGCTTGTGAGGCGGTGGCAAGGGGCCGGCAGCCCACTCCCCTCCTGGCCCACCTACCCAGCTCCGCCGGGGGAGGGCTCCCCATGCGGCAGCACGGTGCAGGCCCAGCTCCTGCAGTCAGGGTAGCAGGGGTCAACAGGACCCTACCGCCGGGAAGGAAGGCCAGGCCCAGAGGCGGGACGCGGACACACCCTGGCCCATCCAGGTCCTGGGCAGACTGGCAGCAAAGCTGACGGAGGCCGGGAGGCAGGGCCGCACGCCCTCCCCCCCTGCCCACCTTCCAGTCTGGGGGCCAGGCACCCCAGGCTGGGCTGGAAGATCCTCCCAGGGTCCTGGTCGAGTGCTCCGACAGAAGAGGGAAGGGGAAGCCGTCCGGGCTGGAGGGACCCGCTAGTGTGGAGGCGACAGAGGGGGCAGAAGACAGGGCAGCTACTGCCCAGAAGAGAGCCCAGGGGAGGAGGTCAGGAGCCCAGATGGGGGCTCCCCGGAGAGAGAAGAGAGCAGCTGCTCAGGCGGGGCCAGCTCAGGTGGGGGCTGAGCGGTCTGCGAGACCCCAGTGTGCTGAACACCTGACAAAAAGGGCTGGCTGAAGCTCACGTCTGCAGCCCCAAGGCCCGGACCTCGGGAACATCGGAAGGAGGCAGAGCCGCCAAAGAGAAGCCCGGGGGCTCCTTCGAGCAGGGAGATAGCAGGCCCAGCAGGCCCAGAGCTCTGCTTGGGCAGACACCGCCTCTGTGCTGGGGCCGCTCTGTGCCCTGAGGGATGGGCTTCCCACCCCTGCCCCCTCTACACGATGTGATGTGCTGGGCAGGGAGGTCCCACGGCCACACACCGTGGGCCCCCAGGAGGAGCTGAGCCCCAGGGAAGACCACGGGCCCAGGACAGGCAAAGAAGATGGGTCCCTGGCTCTGACTTCTCCATAAATAGGGACTCCCCTCACCCTCAAAAGGCCCCCATAACTGGAGACCAGTTTCCCTCTAGACACCAGCTGGCCAGTACATAGACCAGGCCTCCCTCTCCCTCAAAGAGGGGCCTAAAAATAAAGTCCACACGTGCCCCAAACTAGGAATCCCCCCCAAATGGGACTGCCCTCCTCGCACTGGGCTCCCGACAAGTACGCCTCAGGCCCCTGCTGAGACCGAGGACCCCCAAAGGTCAAACTATGTCTCCTCTCGCACCAGGCACCCCGACGTGAAACCACTTGCCCCTCGGGTCACAATTCCCCAAGATGGGAGCACGTCTCCTCGTCAGCGTGGGCTTCCCAACAGGTGGGCCAAGAGCCCTCTCCCTGACATCCCCGCACAGACAGAGGCCTCCCAGAGGAGACGCCGGGTCTATCTGGCCACATCTCCCCTGTGAGAGCCGCACACGCAGGGATGAGCCCCCAGGAAGAGCCACGTTTCCCCCTCAGACTCCCCGGAGCAGGGCCTGGCCTCCTCCTCAGCTTGCCTCTGGGGGATGGAGGAGCGGCTCCTTCCCAGACTCCTCCGCCCACGGCAGCCAAGGCCTCCGCCGCCGCCTCCTCCGCCTCCTCCCCAGCCCACTCTGGGCTCAGCCCAGCCCCTGGCCGCCCCCTGGCCGCGTGGCCCCTACACCTCGCGGACAGCCGAGCCCAGAGGACCAAGTCCTCGCCCTTCCCTCTCCTGCTTGCTTGGCACCCCCCGGCCCCCCACCCCATCCAACCATCCTCCCTCCAGGGTCTGATGGGGCCGGAAATTAGGACTCTTCTCTCCTCGGGGGCCTGACCCCGACCCAGGAGCCCGGGCAGCCTGGAGACTGGCAGAGCCGGCGGCCCAGGCGCTGCACCTTGTGTGTGTGGGCGACACGGGTGCAGGTGGGCCTGGCTGGGCAGCTACCCTCCTGGCCTGCCGCCCTCCGCGGTTACCTGGCCGGTTAGTTTTAAGGCGGGACCTCAGAGCAGATGGAGGCCTCCCCGGGGGGGGGGGGGGGGGGGGGGTCCCGGGTGGGTGCCCGCCCACACCACTGGCCCCGCCACGCCTGGCGCTCTGCTGCGCTCGTCCCGAGCTGGCGGGCAGGGCCGGCTAGGGGAGCAAGGTCCCCAGCGCGCGGGCTGCACTGCCCCCCTCTAGCCCTGACTAAGGACATGAGCCCCGGAAGAAGTGAGCATTTCTATTGACCGATTGCAAAGGTGAGAGAGGATCTCCAAAGCCCATTGTCACTGCTGCCATCTGAAAGACAGTAAAGACAGAGTTCAGTCTGTTGGAGCCGAGCAGTCTCCCGCTCTTGTCACACCTCACGCAGACAGCGGCAAGGCCCGGAGTCCCCGCCCTGCCAGGGAGGTCCGCCTGCCTTCCCAAACTGCCAGCCAACCGGCCAGCCGCCGGCACCTGCCCAGGGGGGCCTCAGAGCCCCAGGTGCCCCGCCCCACAGCCTGGCCGGCAGGGCAGAAGGAAGGGAGGGGAAGGAGGGAGGGAAGGGGGGAAGGAGGAGGAGGAGGAGGAGGAGGAGGAGGCGGCGGTGGAGGAGGAGGAGGAGGATGAAGAGGAGGGTGCAGATGGAGCACAGTGGAAAGCCGGGCCATCTCCTGAGGGCCGGGCAGGGGGCAGGGGGCAGGGGGCTCGAGGCCCAGGCAACCTGTCAGCCTCGCCCTGGCCTCTTCCCCACAGCCAACTGCTGCTTGCCGCCACAGGGCTAGAGCAGGACGCCACTGGAGGCGCCCCCGGCCTGTCCTCTCTGTCCCGGACCCCGGCTCGGGTGGTCTGGACTCACTGCAGGGGGCGGGGCCCGACCGCTCTCATCCGAGGCTGTGGGGATGGGGAGGAGCGCCCCTACATGCTGCACCGCCCCCCGGGTGCAGAGGCGACCTGAGGCGACAGTGTCAAGTCCAAGAAGAGGAGTCAACTCAGGGTGCGGGGCACGGCTACAGCGACGGGGCGGGGAGGGGACCAGGGGCACTCGGCAGATGGCTAAGGCTGGGCCCCTCATGCCCCTCGGAGGAACCTGGGCACCCCAAGAACGAGTCCCTGAGAAACAGAACCACAACGGCTTGTGGGGCCGGCCGCAGGCACAGGAGGAAGAGAAGGAAGAGGAGGTGGCGGTGGCGGGGAGGGGCGGCGGAGGCTCCCCGGCCCAGGCGGGTGGGCGGCCTCCAACAGAGCCAGCAGGAGGCCGGAGCAGCGGGGGGCCCGGCGGCTCACCTGCAGGTTGGTGAGCTGCTGTTGCTGGTGCGCGATGGTCTGCTTCACCAGCACGCTCTTGATGCTCTGCTCCATGGCGTACTTCTTGGCCTGCGGGAGAAGGCGGTGAGGAGCACTGGGGGGCCCGGCCTGCGGGGCGCCGTGCCTTCCTCCACTGACTGCCCCCGCCCCGCCCGACTCCCCAGGAGGTACACTCTCACCTTCTGGAGGGCCTCCTGCTGCTCGGGCGTCAGGGGAGGCAGTCCCAGCTTCGCGGCTGTGCTCTGCCCGTTCTCCATCTTGATGGAGTCCGTCCCCTGGGGTGGGCAGCAGGGAAGTCATTAAGAACAAGCCCAAGACCTCCCTCGCGCGGCCCCAGGATCCCTACCCCACTCATCTCCCCCCACAACCGCACAAGGCCTCCAGGGACAGGCAGGTCTGCCGTTCCTCTGCCCGTCCCTAGGCCTGTCTCTCCCAAGACCCACGCCACTGCGGGAGGCAGGTACCTTGGGGGCCTTGGGACAAGCCAGGGCAGTCGCAGGGCCCAGGCCACGAGGCCTCCTCAGGAGTTAGGAAGACAGGCAGCAAGCAGCAGAAGGGGCCCAGCGCTTGAAGCAAACCTGAGCCCAGAACTTCAGTCCCGTGCCGTGCAAGAGAGCGGGCCCCGGCCATCCTTTCTAAGGCGAAGGGGCCACAGTTCTCTGGATGTGTGGGGACTCCGCATGCCCGGACTACTTGGCGCCCACCCCTACCCCACACCTTCCCTCAGCCCCGGCCAGGCTCACAGACTCGGCTTCCCTGCTTGGGCGGAGTTCCGGGGACCACTCAAGGAGCAAATCAGGGAAAGGGTCTCCCTCCCAGCACAACTCCACGCAGCGCCCCATCCCTACCCCTGCACACTGCTGAGAACCCGGAGCTGCTCTCCCCGGCCACGACAGGCCACGACAGCCCGGAGGAGGGCTCTACCCCACCTCCACCAAACTCCTCCCTGGGCTGTGCTTAGCCCCTTGGGAAGAGAAGCCAGGAGCAGACCAGCCACCGAGGAAAAGTGGGCCTGCCAGCAACCTGGCCAGAAGAGCATGGGGACCAGGAGATACGCTGGGGGAGGGGGCAGAGCAGGCACAGCCCGCCCCAGACAGACCTAATGCAACCAGGATTAAGTTCACATTCCTTCTGTCAAAATACATCTCCAAGCTGTCTGCAGGGAGAAGAATAGAGCCGTGCGAGCAAAAAGAAAAACCCGGCCCCCAGATCAAAGAGTGTGTGCATCAGGGGTCCGATCACACCTGCCTGCCCGCCAGTTCAGAGGGCCTGGGCTGTGCAGCAACCCCAAGGGCAGACCGCCGCCAGCCCCCTCCAGAGGGGGTGCATGTTCTGCGGCTCCCAGCACATGGCCTGACGAAGGCCGGAGGAGAGGGTAGGCCCCCAACGCAGATGTGACCAGCAAGGACAGAGGTTGGAAGAAGGCAGGAAGGGGCCAGCTGACGCGAACCCCAAGAACCACCAACATGACCAGCCCTAGTATTGGGTTTCCAGCACAGGGTCAAAGGGCAGGAGGGGCCTGGAGGCCCCTACTCTGGCGCCCCAGTCTGGCCCCTGAAGCTTGTCCTCTCCGCCCGCCCAGCTGGCCCCAAGCCCGATTCTCCTTAGTGGGACAGAGGCCCGGGAGAGCCAGGGGCTGCAACCCTAGGGCAGGCTGTCACCATGGTAATCAATGCCAACCCCCTTCCAGCCCCTTAGAAACTTTTCAATCTCTTCTTTGTCTTGGTAAACAAAAGGCCCTTCTCCCATCGAGGAGGGAAGGGGAGGGCGGGCTAGAGGGACGTCCTGGCCCTTTTGCCCATCTGCTTCAGCCCCCATAACTTCCCAGGATCCAGGCTGCATACCACGGCCAGCCCTCCTGAGCGTGCCAGAGGGCCCATGAGAGGGCCCAGCTCCAACAGGCCCCCAGGCCACTTGTTGAGCCCCCACTACAATCCACCGGAGGCAGGCGCTGCCATGGAGAAGCACAAAGAACCTTATTACCCAGCAGCAAGGCCTGGCTCCACCTCCTACAGGCCGTGCTCCCAAGGGCAAAGCGAGCGGAGCAGGACCGGATCTGCCCACACAGTCCCCGAGTCCCACACAGTCCCCGTGCTCTGACTTGCACGTTATTCTGCTTTGTTGCTTTATTTAAATTTGAGATTGGAAATGAAAATCTGTGTTTCTGGTTCCTAACACCCATCACACCCGGCACCAGCGTGGCTGCCCTCTTGTTCGGCACTGCTGGCTAGGGGGCGACACTGGCTCTGGTCCGGCCCCCACCAGACCGTCGTCACTATCCGCCCGAAGTCTGAAGACACACGAGGCTGTGAGCCACCCCAGAAGCAGGGTGGACGCTATGGGGTGAGGCCGGAGCCAGGCCCGAGGCTGGTGGTAAGGGAGCAAGACAGGTACCTCTACCCAGAAGGCAGAGAAGAGTCCCTAGGGCTGCCCCCCATCTCTCTGGGCCCAGGGACACGCAGGCGGGCGGGCGGGCGGGCAGGCGGGCCTGAGGGCAAGGATGCTTAGGTCAGTACCTGTGGAGGTTTCCATTTGTCTCCCGCTGCCACCACTGCCGCCGCCGCCGGCTCGGACCCCCCTCCTTGCTGGCCATTGACCTGCTGCAGGCAGGAAGGAGATGTTGTAACGGACAGTCGTAAGGCCGCCCGCCCCGGCCCTCTCACCCGGTCCCGAGTTAGGGGCTAAGTGCCCACGGACGAGCAAGAGAGGCCGGCAGGGGCACGGGAAGAGCCCAGCTCTGGCTTGGCCCCTGAACATCCCCCAGTAGCCCACTCGCCCCACTTGCTCTTCCGAGACACCTGCCGCTGCCAGGGCCTGGCACAAGGGGCTGGGCTGGCAGAGTCTAGGGCAGCCCGGAGTTGGCACGGAGTCGTCAGGAAAGGACGGGACAGAGCATAAGGAAGCTCCCGCCCCATGCCAAAGAAAGGCACCCTCCCTGGGCCTAAAACTGCCCCTTGGCCACAGAGCTGAGGTCCGGCTGGCAGGCTGGGCCAGCTCAGATGGGATGACAAGGGGCACAGTGGACCACCCCCTCCCCCCCGTCCCGAGGCAGACGGGGCACCTCTCTAGCACCCTGCCCCCCAGCTCAGCATCAGTTCCGATGCCTCCCACGAGCTCTGGTCAAGCCCACGCCCAAGCCCCTCGTGAAGACCCCTCTGAGGAGGGCTGTCCTCTGACTGACACGGCCAGGCAGGTAGTCTGTGTGCACGAGCCTCCCTCCCCCGCGGTCGAACTGTCCCGGGTGGCAGCTGAGAGCTTCGCCACACCGCACACCGGAAGGGGCCCCGGGGCCACTGCCACGCAGAGCCAGCCTGATGGAAGGAACAGCTCCCAAGTCAGCTTCGCAGGGCGGCAGGAGCCAAGGCAGGCCAAGGGCGGGAGGTGGGCCACATCGCGGGGCTGGGGGACCTGAGAGAAGGGCCCGGAGACCTCCTCCAGCTTCTCCTCCAGCTTCTCCGAGGCTACACAGCCGGAAGTGAGAGCAGAACACACCCCGCTCCCCCCAAGACCTACGGCTTTCTAGGGACACAGGGGACAGCCACACTCAGGCTTGGAGCCCTGTGCACAAAGCCAGCGGCTGGGGTGACCCGGTCAGAGTGCGTCTCAGGCCTTCCAGCCCCGAAGAGGCAGCAACACAGGCCTGTCTGGGCCAGAGCCATGGCCGGCGGGCACAGAAACTGGGCCTGATGCCCAAGCAGAGCCTCGGCCGAAACTGCTCTGAACTCAGCTCCGCTGCTACCTCGGAGAGAGAGCCAGGGATGGGGGGCCCTGCCGGCACAGGTCCCCCCGAGTGGGTGCATGGCAGCTGGGGACAGTGTCAGTGTCTGGCTCGCCGCGAGTCCTCCGGCAGCCCCAGAAGCGCATCTGGAGCAGAGGCTGCCCTCTCAAGGCCCACAGCAAGGGATCACTGCAGTCCGGGGACGCAATCCAGCCTCCTGAGCCGTGAACAGAGCTGACCTGAGGGCGCATTTATGAACAACGTCCCACTCTCCCAAATGAACAACACAGCCAACACAGGAAGCAGGACACTTCTGGGAGCAGAACACAACTCAGAGAAGACTTCTAAGGAAAACTCATTCCAGGAGGGGGTGCGACACAGGACATCCCATCGCCTCCAAAGAAACCAAGTTCTTTGTCCCGCAGAGTCTCAGCTTCTAAGTACATACAAAAAAAGCCTAGAGAAAACTGTCATTTATTATCACAGCTGGTCACATGCTGGCACCCTCTAGCAATGAAAACAGAAGGCTCTGTGGTCACGAAGCTCCCCAGCACCAGGCAGCAGTGCCTGAAGGGGTGAGAAGTCCCCTCTGGGAGACGACGCAGCCCCGTGAGTCTGGGCCCCAAACGCCAGCACTGCCGCTGCTCACCAGACCAGGCTAAAGAGGATCACTTCCATTAGAAAACCACCACAAGTTAAGTAATTCCTTAACATTCCCAGGTTTACGGCCCCTCCGGCCCGGGTCCTGGCGCCGGCGCGCGGGCTCGGTGAGTGACCACACGGCCCTTCAGGCTCTGCACACGCACAGGAAGCAGGCCGTCAGTCTGTGCTTGTCGGTATGGGTGTGACGCCCAGAGCCCAACCCACAGTGCAGGCCACTGCAGGGTGCTCTCCCATCTGCTCAGTCCTCTTCCCGTGGTGCCCTGCTCTCTACCAGACAGCTAGGCTCTGTGCGGGGCGCTCTGGATGCAGCAAAAACAAGACACAGAGACACACACCAAGTGGCACCTACATGAGAGGACCTCTGCGGTTCATGAGCGCGAAGAAAAGCAAGCACAAGATGCAAAGAAAGGGACTGAGGGACTCTGGGCCCAGGCAGCCACGGAGGCCCGAGGAGATGGCATGCATGCCAGGGTCTTCAGGAGAAGGAGAGAGGGTCTGGTGCCCTTGCCAGATGGAGCCCAAGGGTAACAGCCCCGAGCAGGGACGAGTCCAGCTATCAAAGGTAGGGAAGAACAGACTGGTAAGTCAGAGACACACAATATATGTCCCTGCTAGGAAGGGGCCGTGGCCTGTTTCTGCAGCCACCAGGTGGAAGGCACAAGTGACAAGAGCACTTCTGCATCCTCCTGTGTCCTTTCCTAGCAGGTCACTATCAGCCCAGTTCAGGGCCACTCTATCCTCCCAGAAGAACTGAAACCTCATCTAAGAACAGCAACCAGCGTTGTTCAGCATGCATGGGCCACAAGATAGAAAAAGTTCTCAGTACGCTCAACTAAGACCACAAGGAACAGGCTGTCTAAAAATCTGCACTAAACAGGTTAGAAAAAGAACCCATCAGGTCACAGCCTGCAACTCACTCCCAGAATTTGATATAAACTGAACCTTTACAGTTTCCACACACCCACTGACATGTGCACGGGTTAACCTCCTGAGAGAATTCAATGGGCAACAGACAGCCCTACAGAAAACCTCAGCTTACAGGGTTCAGACTTTCTGCCCACATCCACCTCTACCGTGATGCCCCGTCTGGCACGGTGCCACAGCAGCTCGTCTCTGAGCCAGCTCGTCCCTCGGTCTCCAGCGGCCACCAAGGCTGCAGCTTGGTGTTCACGTGGCCTAGGACGCTCAGGGGAGACCAGTCATCCACCCTCGTTGGCTTCTCTTTGTCCTCCACACTCCACACCTTCCCAGGAGTCTGGGTCCCTGTCTTCAAGCCTCCCTCTCCTTCACTGTCCAATTCCAACCGCTATCTGGGACAGTCACCAAGTCCTCCGTCCACATCTCTTTTCTAACTTCCCTCTCACGTACGTCACTTGCCCCTGTGGCTTCAACAGGAAGCAAGATGTGGTAGAAAGAGGCCGGCTAGGTCTGAGAATCCCACACTGGGCTCCCCTCACAAGGAGGCGCTCTCTTCCCTGCGAGTCAGCTCCTGCCCGGGGTGACAGGGGTCCAGCCTCCCTCACTGGGTGTCTGCCCCAGCTCAGGGCCTGGCCAACGCCTAGCTCTGGTCAAAGTACACTCCCTGACCCCAAAATGTCTTCCCTATCCTTCCAGCCTCTAGCCACCTGCAAATGCTGCCTTCTCAGACAGGCCTCACCGTGTCACTCTGCGTACAGGTTGGTGGCTGGGCGGCAAGTATACAAAGGGGGTGTAGCGATGCCATGAAGGGTCCGGGAAGACAGACACTCATTTAAACGGAGCAGGGAGGCAAAAGGGTCAAGGAGACTTCACCATGGAAGCGTGCTGTACACAAGGGTTCTCCGTCTGAGCTACTCACTCCGTGTCACTAAAGAGTAGGTGAGCACCGAGCGGGGGGCAGGGGGGTTCCCACAACACCCTGAGCACAGGTCCCTCGGGCTCGCAGTCCATGCTCTCCGTGTCCGCCGGACTCGCCAACAGGGCAGGGACTGCCTCTGGTTCCCCACTGCGCCCCGACACCCCGTGACCGCCTGAGACAAAGTAACCGCTCGAGGAACGTGTGCTCAGCACGTCCCCTCCTTCCCAAGCCGAGACAGAGTCCCTGTTGGCTGGGAACCTCTTCCCCGCAGAGCATCGGCGGACCGGGACTCCTGCCTACAGGCCCCGCACGCCTGGCGGCCCCTTCGCTCGGCCGCGAGAAGAGATGCCATCGCTCCCGGGAGCCCCGCCGTCAAGCCCAAGCCAAGGGCGCCCCGGGCGGCAGAACCGGACGACTGCGAGCTGCGGCTCGGCGGCGCCGCTCAAGGCCGCTCGCCCGGGCCAGGCCGGCCGCCCCCGGCTGGGGCCGCGCTCTGCGCGCTGCACGGCCCCCGACGCCGGCCGCCGGAAGCTGTAGCCCGCGGGCCGGAAGCTGAGGCCGCGGGCCGGCCCCCGCCTCGCGCCCGCCCCGCCCCCGCCTCGCGCGACCAAGAGCCGCGAAGGCCCGGGTCCGACCAGGGTCTCCGAGGGGCCTTCGGCGCCCTGGCCGCGCCGACGACCCACCCACGCCAGCTGAGCGGCGGCCCGCGGTCACGGGCGGCTCACTTACGAGAGCTATGGTCGCCGTCGCCATCTTGCGTCCGTCGCGGCCGCCGCGCGCGCCACACGCTTCTGCTCTCCCCGCAGTCTCGCGCGATCTGGGCGCCGGCGGAAGAGCCCGAGGGAGGACGGAAGTCTCGCGATAAAAGGCTCTTCGTCTTCGACGGGGAAGCGGCGGGGGGGAGGGTGGAGGAATGAGCTTCCGGTGTGGGGAGGGACAGTTAAGGCCCGAAGCGGAGCGGGCGGAAGGGGCGGGGCGGGGCGGGGCTGGGGGCGGGCCGGGGGCGGTGTCCGCGCCGCGCCCATCTCCCCCCTCCCCCCCGCGCTGGACGCGTCGTGTCTCCTCGCCCGGCTCCCCCTTCGCGGGCGGAGGACCGTCCCACTTCAGGGTGTCTCAGCCCCTCGCTCCACCCTCCGGTCCTACTCCCGCCGCGGCTCCATTTCCCTGCCTCCTTTACAGAAAAACTCAGGTGATGCGTGCGTCTCCCGCCTCCCCGCGCGCAGGCCAGTTCGGATCCCCTGCAGGGCAGAAGAGCTCCGTCTGCCCCAAACACCGTGTTGGAAGAGGGGACAAAGAGTCGCCGCATTTCAGAGTCACATTCCAAGCTGCTGCTTCGCGTCGTGCCCTCTGAGGTCCGGATGTGCCTACCCGTGGGTGGTGGGCTCTCGTGGAATTAACAGCGTTCTCTTTCTTGGCGACTCATGAAATAGTAGAGCATCTCAGAAATGATGGCGTCCTAGAGTCAATGACCTACAGTCGGTACAGCCGGAATTCAAGAGACAGGCTTATGAACCGATTCAGTGGAGAGGGCCTGCACCCAGAGTCTCCTAAGTCCTCCCCACTATTTTTAAAGGCTCCAGGCCCCCATCAAGGCATTGAGCTGCCCTGGACGTCTGCCGCAGGTCACACCCGGCCCCAAGACCCTAACTCGAAACCACATCAGCAGGCTCCGGCAGTGAGATTGTCAGTCCAGAGGCAACGAAGGGTCTTTCCCAGTTAGGCAGGTCCCTTCTCAACCCTGGGTGGGTTTAAAATAAAACACAGACACCTCTCGTTAAACACGGCAGAATATTTTCTTCACCTCCGTCCCCTCTGAAATGATAGGAAAAGAGTTTTATAAAGGCAAAGCCCCAGAAACACAGAAGTGAAATATTGTACAACTGGAGGAATGTGGACAATGCGATCTGCTTTAGCTGATTGGAGATCTGCTGGAGTGTCGGAGGTGTTGTGGGTGAAAACGGACTGGAAAAAGGAGACCCCACCCTGCTGTCCCTATGGGCAGTGAGCCGGCTGTCTGAGCAGGGCCTGTCCCAAAAGCCAGGGATTAAAGAGATTCTTGCCCTCCACCTCCACCCCAGTCCCAAGTCTAGCCCCCAGCATGTGCCACCCATGAACTCCAGAGCTTCTCTCTGCAGCAGCTCCTGGCTCAAAAGAAGACTGGCAGCTGAAGGGTGCTCAGGAGAGTGCCCTAGCTAGATCCCTGGCTCCAAGCCCACCAGACAATAAGCCCCACTGGTAAGATATCACTCTTAAAAGCAACTGGGCAGCCCAGGATCACCAGAGACCTAAGGAGAAGGAAGAAAACAAAAAGGGAAAAGGAAAAGAGACTCAGAAGGAGCAGAGAAAATAAAGCAAGAAGAAAAGCTAAAACCAGGGGCGCCTGGGGGGCTCAGTGGGTTACAGCCTCTGCCTTCCGCTCAGGTCGTGATCTCAGGGTCCTGGGATCGAGCCCCGCATCCAGCTCTCTGCTCAGCGGGGAGCCTGCTTCCCCCCCTCTCTCTGCCTGCCTCTCTGCCTGCTTGGAATCTCTCTCTGTCAAATAAATAAAATCTTAAAAAAAAAAAAAAACCCCACAAAAAACTAAAACCATATCCTCAGAGATATTACAGAGGATGTTGCATTCGAAGTCAAAACAATCAATATATTGCACACCTGAAACTAATTAAACGCTGTATGTTAACTAACTGGAAGTAAAATAAAAACTTAAAAGAAAACCAAAATCAAGAATGAGGAGCTCTACAGAACATTCAGTAAATAACCAAGAGTACTTACAAATTAAAAATATGAGAGAAAATGAACAATTCAATGGAGGGTTTAAAGATACAGTCGAAATCTTCCAGAATGTACAAAACAAAACCTGATAGGTAGAGAAGAGAAAATATAATCAATCACACTGACTGGTATTCTCTTGCGCTTTGAACTGACCTGGTACCTCACCAGCCTCCATAACAGAGGGGGAATGGATGAAGCGGTGAATGGACTGGGACTTACCACCACCCCTGCAGGGGTGA
>CM053606.1:287825-336767 GCA_028646535.1 Procyon lotor
GGCCTGGGAAGGGGGGGCTCCCGGCCGGGGAAGGGGGGGCTCCCGGCCGGGGAAGGGGGGGCTCGTGGCCTGGGAAGGGGGGGCTCCCGGCCGGGGAAGGGGGGGCTCGTGGCCTGGGAAGGGGGGCCTCGTGGCCGGGGAAGGGGGGGCTCACAGCCGGGCAGCCTCACCTGCCGGTGTCGCAGGTAGTCCAGGGCGATCTGAACGTTCTGCAGCTTGTGGAAGCGCATCCTCCCCTTCTCCCGGGGCTGCAGGAGGAGGCCCGGGCAGTCAGAACCCCAGGGCGGGGGCACAGTCCCACCTCCAGCCGCAGCCCCCTGCCTGCCCTCAGAACGGCCAGGGCAGCCGTGACAGCAGAACCGACCGAGGGTCCTCCCCACGTCCCCACTTCACCCGCCCCAGCTAGAGGAGGGGGGCCAACGGCCCACGGGCCAGGCCCAGCAGGGGCTCTGGAAGTCCAGGAGCCAGGCCCAGGCTGTGGGAAGGAAGGAAGGGGTGGGGGTGGGGGGACAATGGCCAGGAAGCCGCGGGCGGAGGGCAGTGGCACGGGGGTGGGGTCCTCCTGGTCGGCGGCGGCAGCCCCGGTGGGTCCCAGGCCCAGGCCCGGGCACGGCCACGGGCGGGACACCCGGCAGGTGGACGCAGAGCCATCTGCCTGCCCAAGCGCCAGGCACAGGTGGGTCCAGATGGGCCACCAGCCCCAGGTGAGCCGGGCTCCCGGTCTCGGGGAGCCCACGCGCTGCCTCGGCCAGCACGCACAGCCACTCACCAGGCGCGAGCTCCTGATTACGTCCCGCTCTCTTGGCTGCCCGGCCAGAGCAGGGCATAGGGTAAAGGACAGAGGCCAAGGTTCACAGTCCAAGCAGCAGAGAAACCAAAGCAGAGCAGAGCGTGAGGTCAAAGAGAGCAGCGGGGCCGCGGGCCTGCGGCACAGGGGATGGGCCACTCCCGGGCTGGGCCCCACGCTCCAGGCCGGGACGCGCAGGAGGGGCCAAGGCCGGACGTGGAGGGGGCATGTGGGAAAGGCCCCAAGAGAGGAAGATAGGCAGGGGCGTCCGGGTGACAGGCAGGCGGGGCCCCAGAGGGGGCAGGCGGGCGGGTACACGCACCAGGCTGTCCCCGGAGAGCACCTCCAGCAGGGAGATGAGGTTGTGGCCATCGCGGAGGTCTTCGTACAGGTCGCTGATGTGTCTCTGGGCCTGCGGGGACAGAGGTGCCGGGCTGCAGCACAGCCACCCCCAGGCCCCGGGGGCGGGGGGATAGGCCCTGACCCTAAACATGCCCCGCCCCCACGGAGCACCTACCTCTGCCCTCCAGTGCTACCAGGAGAGCAGGAGAGCAGGAGAGGCCAGAGGAGGAGGGGGAGGAGGAGGAGAGGGAGACGAGAGAGAGAGAGAGAGAGAGAGAGAGAGAGAGAACAGGTTTCAGAGACAGAAGGTGAGCCCCCAGGCCAACAGTGGGAGCAGCCCTTGTTCCAGCCGGAGGGCCAGGGGCGCCCTCCTCCACCCCCTGACCCTCCACACATGCACGCATGTGTCCACACGCGGACACACGCCACCAACCTTGATGAGGTGTTTGTTGACCCACTTGGTGAAGGTTTTCTTTTGCACACGGTCCCGTTCATCTGGGAGAGACAAAGCCAGGTGACCTGAGGCCCGGGAGCAGCCACAGGGCCCGCAGGAGGCGACCACCATGCAGACACATTGGGCGGCACCTGAAGGGCCTCAGAATCCCACACACAGACCTGGCACCCTCCCGTGTGGCGGGGGCTCGGGGGGGGGGGTGCTGGGCATGCGAGGCACCCCCGCTCAAGCCCCCTTTTGTCCCCCTCAGGAGCTGGGAGGGTCCAGAGCTGGCAGCCACACCCCAAGCCCGCAGAGTCCAAGTCCTGGCTGCCCCACCCCCACACACGCCGCCTCGGAACCCCCAGGCAGAAAAGTTCCCAGCCAGGACCCAGGGCAGGGGTGCGGCAAGGGGAATGCTGTACCCTCCCAACAGGGCAGCGGGCTTCCCCAGGGCCCAGAGAGCCCCCACCCACCACGGCCCTATACTCCAGATCCAGAGGCCCGTGCCAGCCTTGCCAACACGGGCCAGCCCTCTCTGCTGGGCACAGTGGCTGCCCACCCCCACCCCCACCTAGCTCTGCACTGGGGCGGGATGCGCCACACAGGCTGGGGGGGGTGCAGGCCCAGCCGGTCTCAGACTCTGTCCCTACCTTCAGACCCTCAAAGTGGGTTTCAGACTCTGTCCCTACCTTCAGACCCTCAAAGCGGGGCCCCACCCCCACCCGGTGCCAGGCTTCCTGCGGCAGGAAGGGGGCCCTGCCCGGCGGGGAGTGCCCACTACCTTTCTTGCCCTCCGAGGCCCTGAGCACAGCCAGGTAGAGGTTGTCCTCCGAGCTGGTTCTCTTGTGACCCAGGCCCTCGGGCTCGGGCACCCGCAGCCGGTGCTGAGACATGGTGCCGCCCCGCCCCTCCGGCGCTCGGTCCTGAGGCCCCCCGCACTGAGCTCCGGCCCTCGTGGCACACAGGCGGCTCGAGGCTGGCGCCGCACGGGACCCGCTGGCTCGCTCGGCTCCAAGCAGAGCCCGTGTGGCCACTCCCTGCCCCGCCGGAGTCCCTCGGCGGCTGTCCCCGCCCCGGAGCCCCACCCCGCCCGGCCCACCCCCTCCCCCTGCAGAGGGAAGGAGGAAGGGGGCCCCTCCCCCACGGCCACACCCAGGGCCCCACAGAAACAGGAAACCCAGGGGTTTCCTCACCCACCCGGGGCCCGCCACAGTCCCAGAGGGACACGCAGGGGCTCGAGGGGGGCTGGCTGCCGCGAGGACCACACTCCAGTCCCTCGGCCACCCCACAGGACACCCCACAGCGAGGAGGGTGTCACCCCCGCCAGGGAGGTGCCACACCTCCCTTCAGGGCTTCAGCCCAGGACCACTCCTCAGCCTGCCCACCCTGTTGGCTGGGACCCCAAGCTGGGTGAGCGCTAGCTGGGGGACCAGCCGACCATCTCTTTCGAAGCCCCTGTAAGTCACACTTTTGGGCCCTATGCCTGCGGCCCCCATCCCCTGCTAGGCCCCACGATGCCCCTGCTCAAGGACCACTACGGTCCTGAGTGGGCCAGGCCCCTCCGAGCCGCCCACCAGGCAGAGACAGCGGGCCAGTGCCCCCCAGCCAGAGACAGCATGCGGCGGGGCAGGAGCGGGCACATAGCTAAGCGCTGACTCATCAGGCAGGACCGCCCAGCCCCAATCTGCAGGAACTCGGCCCGAGTTAGGGGGAGCAGGGGGGCAGGGGGCACCAGTGAGTCAGGGTCCGGGAGGGGGCCCAAACCCCGTGACTCACGGGAGAGGAAACCACACCTGGGGGCTGTTTGCCGTCGGGTGGGGCTCATAGATAGCAGCTATTGGGGTTGTAAAGGTGGGGGGCGGAGCGAAGGGTGCCCGTACAGCCTGCCCTCCTCCAGTGCGGACAGACCCGCCTGTGGCCGGCACTCCTGCCCCCGCCGCCCCACCAGCCACAAGAATTTTCCAGTCAGAGCATCTGGCTTGATGTGATCCAGCTGCGAACACCCCCCCACACACACACCAGCCTCCAGGACAAGGTTCCGGGAAAAGCTCACCCCACCCCCGTCCGTGCTGCCCCTCTGTGGCCACGGGAGGGCACCCAAACACCACAGGGTGAAGGGTGCGCCGGCCGGAGGAGCTGGCAACACCACACCGTCCCCCATGCCTAAGTGCCACAGCCAGACCCTCAGGCTTGCACCCCCCGCCCTTGAGATACAGGACAGACGTCCAGCTCCATACCTCCCACACCCCCACGCGGGGCCCAGGGCAGGGAAGTGGCCTGGGGAGCCACAGTCCCCATAGCCCCACCAGACATCAGCTGTCCCCGCTCCCGAAGCCCTCCCAAATCCCAAATCCGGCCCCCCAATACACCCACCTGCCCCCTAGGTTTGGAGCCTGCACAAATGCCCCTTCAGAGGACCCCTTGCCCTAGCAGCCGTCCAGAGTTCCGGAAGCCTATACTAAATGTCTACACCCGGCAGCCCTGGGCAAGTCCGGCACTAGCGGGGAGGCGGGATCCCTGCTGGCAAGAGTGTGGGTGTCATTCTGGTGAAGGTCCCTGGGAACGGGTCCGGAGGGGCGAACAGGGAATTCGAGGACACGCAGGAACCAGGAGCCAGGACCTGAAGTCTGACACTGGTGTGAGCCCCAGCCCAGGACCCAGCCCAAGCCCCTTCTCCAGCTTTCTGCCTCTCGAGGTCTCCAAGGGTGCTGGGGTGGGTGGGCAGCTCCCCCTCCTGGTCCCCGGGGAGGCCTTCCTGCGCCGGAGCTCCTCCTGTCCCTCCACCTCCAGAACCCTTTCCTCCCAGCCCTGTCTGCGCCCCCACACCCACATGAGGCTCAGACCCCAAAGCCAACAGACAGGCCCTCCCAGGCTGGCTCAGCCCGCGACCCTCAGCGGGCACACTGGCCTTCAGCCCTGCTGCGGCCCGGGCTGGCCCCCTCCAGGCACTGGGGCTCCGCCTTGTACCCTCCAGAGCAGCAGATTTTCTGCCACCCGCCAGGGTCCCCCAGAGCCGCCCACGACCCTCAGGGACATCATCGCCTCTTTTTACAGATGTGGAAACTAAGGCTGGAGATCCCACAGCTAGCGGAGACGCTCCCGGGACGGGGAACCTACGGACGGAGGGCAGCCCGCTGGCCAAGGAGAGCCCCAAGGCCGCAGAAGGCCTGCAGCGCCGCCGCTGCGCGCCCCCCCTCCCCCGACGCCCCGACTGCCAACTGCCGGGTGCCCACGGCGAAAAGAAACCGGGCCGAAGCCCAAGCCGGCCCCGCCCACCTTCCCATCCCCCTTCTCCAGATAAGGAACAAATGGGGCCAAGGGGACCTCGCCGCCTTCCTTCCCAGGTGTTTCCGGAGCAGAGGGGGCGGGGCTGCACCTGGGCCCGGCTCCGCCCCTTCCCGGTCCGGCCGTTCCCCGGGAGACCGTGCCCCCCCGCCGCGCGCGGCCGCACCCACCTACGCAGCACAGCTGCCCGTAGAGGTAGCCCCTGCGGGCCCGCTCGCAGCCCCCGTCCAGCCACCGCGGCGGGTCCCGCACGACCTCCGGCACCGCGAAGGCGCCTCCCGCCCGCCCTGTGCCGGCCGCAGCCATGAGCCCGGGCGCCCCGGGGTCGCCCACAGAGCGAGCAGGACCGCGCGCCGCCTCTGCTCCCCAGCCCACGCCGCGAGGCTGCCGGCAGCGGGCGCACGGCCCAGACCCGAAGAACCTGCCCCGGGCGGGGCGCCCCGCCCAGCGCGCGCCGGAAAGCCGCGCCCCTACTTGGAAGGAGAGGACCCCGCTAGGCCCGGGGGACTGGCGGCAGAGGGGGGCCGCCCGACAGAACAAAGGGGCCTGGGAACTCGCGGGATGCCCGGGTTCCCGCGGAGGGGAGCCTCGGGGGCCGCCTAGGCGCCGGGCAACTCCCCTAGACTGCCGCCCACGGACTGACGTTCCCAGGGGTTGGCGGGTGGGGACGGCGCCGGGAGCAGAGGCCCGAGAAGCGCCGAGAGCAGAACCGAGGCATCCAAGCCCGAGGGGCACTGCGGGGCAGGAAGAGGGGCAGCCCAAGATAGCAACGGAACCGGAGCCCCTTCCCCACGTGGGGACAGGGGACAAAGTGGGAAGAGGAAGGGAGGAAAGATCAAATCTGGAGGGGAGAAGCCCTGGCCCCATGCGTTTTATTGGACGCCCCTGCAGCTGAGTCACTCGCCGCTCCCCAGTCCTCGGAGCCACGCCTAGAGGCCCCATCCTGATGCAGACCTCAGGTCCGGCGGGCCTGGAACCCAAACTGAGATTGGGCAGACCCTCCAGAGGGGGCGGCCACCCTCACCGCAGGCCAGCCCCTGCCCCCAGGTGCACAGTCGGGAGCACGACTCCAAATCCCTTAGGGCAGCCCCTGAGGCCCCAGGGCCCCCCCCCCCCCCCCCCCCCCCCCCCCCCCCCCCCCCCCCGCGGCTCCATTCACAGGAGGAGGCAGGCCCCACCCCATCCTTGCCCAGCCTGCGGAGGCTGCCTGGGCAGGCGCCCGGAGCGGGTGACTTTGAGCAGGCGGTGGGCAGAGTGCAGCCTGGCTGCCGGCCCCTTGGCAGTCTTGGGCCCCGGCTGAGGGCACTCAGGTCCAGCCCCACCTTAGTCCCGGGCAGGAGCCTCTCCCGAGACCTGCCCCAGGACACCAGCCCTGCACCTGTCCTACACCTGCCATCTGTGGTTCCTGGTGTTGACAGTCCCTGTCCTTGGGAGCAGGGGAGAGGCACTCCTGTACTGCTTGTGGCCCTGGTCTGGAGCCCCTGCCCCCAAACTCTTCACCCACCTGCCCAGGCTGGGGATCTAGGGTGCAGGAGCCACTGAACCTTGCCCCACCCCAGGGAAAGGGGCAGGGTCTTCAGAGCAGGGTGGGAGACAGGGGAGGGGAGCTCCACGCTGCTCTGGGACAGGAAGGGGCGGGAACAGGGAAATTCAGCGGCCAGAGGGAGGCGGCCCTCACCCCGCCCCGCCTCCAGCCGCCGGGCAGGGGCGGTGGCTGCTGGCCGCAGCGGCAGCGAGGCTCGGCCCAGGTGGTAGCTGCCAGAGGCGCTTACCTTGCATGTCCTGCACCCGCCAGCGCCCCCTGCGCCAGTGCCACACGGCGGCCAGAGTGACGATGTGGCCCACGACCACCAGGGAGGGAAACAGGCCGCCCGGGGGCTCCATGGCTCTGGGGCCGCACGGCTGTGGGCACAGCAGGCGGAGCTGCCCTTCGGAACCGGCTGCCAGAGACCCGGTAGACCCCTCCCTTCCCTGCTTGCAAGACGGGTGTGGGGGGGGCGACCCAGGACCGCCCAGCCTGCAGGACCGCCCTACCGCACCGTCTGCCTGGCGCCCTGGCGCCCCGGGGACTGGTCCTTCCACGGCCCCACTGTGCCCCCGCCCGCCTCCTCTCCCTCCTCCCTCCCGGCCACTCGGAGCTC
This sequence comes from Procyon lotor, assembly GCA_028646535.1. Taxonomy (NCBI): domain Eukaryota; kingdom Metazoa; phylum Chordata; class Mammalia; order Carnivora; family Procyonidae; genus Procyon; species Procyon lotor. The sequence goes on from CM053606.1 coordinate 294,817, forward strand.
CCCACCCACCTCCCGCTGCGCCCAGCTCAGCTGTCCCTACGCAGAGCTAGCACGCTCAAGGTTAGCTGGGACCTTAACCCCTGCTTACCCGCAGCCACACCCGCGGGAGGAGGGGCCTGTGGTGACGCACAGCCCGCCCCCCCCAGCGCAGCCCGGGCAGCCTCAGCATGGCCCCCCCATGCCTCCCCAGGACGGTGACTGCAGTGTCCCAGCACCCCACTCTGCCTCCGAGAAGCCCTCTGGTGACAGCTGCCAGGCGCTGCCCCCCCCCGCCCCCGCTGACCCCCCAGGCTTGCAGCTGACCCAACCACCCTCAATGACAAGCAGCCCCCCATACCCCCAACACCCCCATGTGGGACAGCAAACACGGTCCAAGGGAGGGCTGGGGCGATGGCCTGAGAGGGCAGGGTGTGTGCGGGGAAGTAAGGACGGAGGGACAGAGCCCCCTGCCCACCGCCCCAGGGCCCCCTGTGGGCTCTCACAAAGCTTTCAAAGACTGCCCACCTACCCGGCACGATCTTCATTAGGGACAGCAGTGGGAGCCCACGGGGCAGACAGGGAGCGGAGCAGGCTGTGGGGAGGGCCACAGACCCCTCGGAGGCGCGGCGAGCCCCGCGGTGGCGGTGGGAGGAGGGCACGGCCGAGCCGCTGTCAGCAGCGGGGCCTGCGTCCGTGGGGGAGGGGAGGGGTGGGCAGGGGGGATATAAATATCTGCGGAGGGCAAGTAAGGCCCGTCACTTGTCCAGACTTAGAACATGACGTGTGGAGCGAGGGCCCCGGGGCCCCGGCCTCGCTGGAGTCTGGTCTGGCTGGGCGGCGCTACCCGACACTCACCCCAGGCTCCTGCCCAGGATTCTAATAATAAGAAGCCACCTGGCGTCGGAATCCACCTCGGAACAAGGCCCAGCACTGACACCGAGGCTTGGGGGGCTCCAGCCCATGGGAGGAGATGCAGCCCGGGCCCCGCCACCCAGGGCGCAGCTCATGGTGGGGGTCCCCTCGGGGAAGGCCACAGGGCAGGGGGCTTGGCTCCCTTTCTCCCAGCGGGCTCCACACAAGGCCCGCATCGCAACACCTGGCCCAGGAAAGACTGACTGGCCTCCCCAAGGTCACACCACCAGCCAGATACCCAGAGCGCCCCACAGTGGGCTGAGCCCCACCCCACCCCAGGGCCCCCCAGCCTCTGGTCTGCAGGAGATCTGGTGCCAGAGGTCGCCGTCGGCAGGCATCCCCAAGCCACGTCCTGGAGGCCCGGAGCTCAGGCCGGCAAACAGGACATGGGGGGGGGGGCGTGCCGCCCTCTCCTCCCAGGGGCCCTCAGGCCCCAGCCCACAAAGAGTTAAGGCCCGGATGGAAGGATTTATATCCTATTTTGTAGCATTTCCTGTGTGTGAAGCACCGTTCTATTTCAACCTCAGAGAAGCCCCCGAAGGAAGTCCCATGCGCTGGCTGAGCCGGCCCTGGGCATGTGTGGTCACCCCGCAGCAGAACACGCTTGGGCTCCGCCCGCTGGGCCACAGGCACTAGGGTCCATCTGGGGGACCAGCAGCTACGAGGAGAGGGTCGGGGCCGGGCCCCAGCCTCCCGCTGGCCACGCCTGCGTCTCAGACCCTCATTTCGGAAGGAAAGTGGCCTGCAGCCCCAGGGCAGCCCCAGGACTCCACGGGCAGCAAGAGGGCCCCCCAGGGCAGTGAGTGGCCCCTCACCACCCCCCTAGGACAGGGCTTCTCACCTCCATCCGCCCCCACCCAGGACACACTCCCGGGCAGCTCTGAGAGGGAGACCCACTCATTCCCGCATCTCTGCGTCCTGGCGTCCCGCGCAGGGCGGGCGGCCCCAGCTGGCCCCCGGGGCCCCCGCCACAGGCTCCCAGAGAGCCCAGTCGGGCCCAGCCAGAGCCCACGTGCCCGCAGCCCCCGCGGGGCCCCGCCCTACCTTGGCCCAGCTGAATCAGCTCCTCCATGCTGTACCTGTCCATGGCGGCTGAGCTCGCGCCCAGCACGGAGCCAGCCAGCGGGGAGGAAAGGCAGGGACGGGACGGCAGGAAGGAGGGAAGGGTGGGAGGCAGAGGGAGGGCTCACTGGGCCCCGGCCTCCCCACCCAGCTCTGGGAGCCGTGACTCCTCCTCACGGCCACCCCTTAGTGAGCCGAGTGCAGCCAAAGCCGGCAGAGGGGAAGCCCGGTGGCCCGACGGGTCCGACAAGCCCAGGTGGCTGGTGGACGGGGAGCCGCGGCACAGCCCACGGGGCCCGCCAGTCTTCGACGCCTGCCCTGACCGGCCGGCCCGCAGCGTCCCCTGGCCTCCAGAGGCCCCCCGGCCCTGCGCTCCCCCCACCCCACTCCTCCTCCCGGCCCCACGGTCTCCAGCCCGGACAGATGGCACAACTGGGTCCCTCCCCCGCCCTCCTGCACGCACCTCCACACCCAGCCGAACGGGACCCGGGAAAGGCAGAGGGAATCCTGCTCCACAATCCCGCCGGCGTTGCACAGAGGGCCCAGCGAAGGTGCGCCAGTGCAGACACAGAGCTAGCGTCCCCGCACGCGACACTACACAGCCACGGGAAAGTACGGCCGTTGCGTGTGCTGGCCCCAGGTTCCCTCTGGGACACGAGAGCCACACGGGAAAGGCCACATCCGCTCGGGGTGGCCCTGGATTCCCTCTGGGACATGAGAGCCACACGGGAGAAGCCACGTACGCTCGGGGTGGCCCCTGGTTCCCTCTGAGACACGAGTGTCACACACGAGAGGCCACGTACACTCGGGGTGGCCCCGGAGTTCCCTCTGGGACATGAGAGCCACACGGGAGAGGCCATGTACGCTCGGGGTGGCCCTGGGTTCCCTCTGGGACACGAGAGCCACACGGGAGAGGCCACGTACGCTCAGGGTGGCCCTGGGTTCCCTCTGGGACACGAGTGCCACACGGGAGAGGCCACGTCCGCTCGGGGTGGGCGGCCTGCTGTAAGACACAGCTCTGAGCAGGCAGCCCCTTTCCTCCACGAGCCCCTTTCCACCACCTCGGGTCATCTGAAGTTTGGAGCCGGCAGAGCAGTACTATCGGAACGTAGATGAACTTCATACACAGAAGCCCACGGCCTCGGTTTCCCACCACAGAAAGTAAACCCGAACTCCTGCCACAGCCACGTGCCCAAGTCCGTGTCCTCCCAGCCCCCACTCGCCTGGGCAGCTCTGAGGGGAGAAGGTGCTGCTCAGTGCTCAGGTTCAGAGCACCTCCTCAGGGGGTCCTCCCTGGTTGCTCCTACAGCTCCCTCCCCGTCGCTCATCCCTCCTCTCCGTCCATCCCCAGGTGCTGGGGGCTTCCCTGCCAGGGGCCGGTCTGGGTCTGGCCGGTAGGCAGCTGGCCAAGCAGGCCTGCCCACACAGACGAGCGGCCACGAGGGCTCACCGGTGGGCATGGGGTACGACAGGCACGTGTGACTGCCTCACAGCGTCCGTGGCTCGCTGGCCAGGGCTGGACGGGCAGGGGTGACCCGCTGCCCGAGTCCCTTCTGGGGATCAGTGCAGTTGGCCCCCTACACTCCCACCCTCACCCTGCTAGCAGCGGACCGGACAGCACAGAGCAGGGGAGGCAGGGGTCTCTGGAAAGTCGGTGATCCCAGGTGCGACCCCAGAGACGACCATGTGCCCACACCGCAGCCAGCACCCGCCACGCCTCAGGCGCCCCCAGTAACGGTGGCCCTTGGGAAGCCCACACCCGCAGGCCTGACTCAGCCTGGAGCTGGAGTTCATTTCCTGTTGGAAACTCTGAGCTGCCGCCTGTGGCTGCGGCTAGGAGGGAGCACTGAGTCACCCCCATCAGGGCCGGGGTGCCCCCCGCTCTGCCCGCTGCAGCCACACCCAGTCCCCCGTCCCGGCCCCACGGCCACGTGCCCAGCCGGCCTGGCCACAGACAAGGAAGGAAGGAAGGAAAGCAAAGAGGAGCTCCTGCTCACCACACCCGTGACTGAGGAGAGGGAGGGGGCCGGAGCGCCGCGGCGAAGGCCCAAGACGCTGGTCCGTGCTGACCCAACACCCAGCCACGCACTCACCGGCCCCCGCGGGAGACGCGGTCACCCCACTGATAGGAGCTGGACGAGGCCACGCAGCTTGTCCACGGGCACGGGGGCACCCAGGGAACATCCCTCTAGCCTGCAACCTCACCGGCCCTCCCAGACGGGCTCCCAGCCCTCGTGGGTCCAGTCCGGACCACAGCGGAACTGGAACAGGGGTCCCTTGACCCCTACTCCCCTGGCAGACTCTTTTTTTTTTTTTAAAGATTTTATTTATTTATTTGACAGAAAGAAATCACAAGTAGGCAGAGGCAGGCACAGAGACGGGGGGGAAGCAGGCTCTCCAACGAGCAGAGAGCCCGATGGGGGCTCGATCCCAGGACCCTGAGATCATGACCTGAGCCGAAGGCAGAGGCTTTAACCCCCTGAGCCCCCCAGGCGCCCCTCCCCTGGCAGACTCTTGCCCACCTGCCGGCCCCCTGGCAGGCCCCCTACCAGACCCTTAGAGACCGTGTTCCTCCCCAGGCGAGACAAGACACAAAGCCAGAAGTGGCAGCCAAGCCCCACCCCTGCTGGGGCACCAGGCCACCCCCAGTCGGCACCAAGGCCAGGGGGCTGGGAAGGCACACACGTGAGCCTCAAGCTGCACGGGACACGAGGCGACTGCCCACCAGAGTCCTGCCAGCACAGCTGCTCGGGGACAGAGGGACGCCATGGAGGAAGGACCCTGCAAAGGGTCCCCGGCAGGCCCCGGGACCACAGGACCTCGTCCACCCTCTGGGAGCCCCTGCCACCAGCAGCCCAGTCGCAGGACGGGGCCCAGCGCCCACCACACCCTGGCCTCCGGTCTGCTCTTCTCCCCCCAACCCCGGGCTGCCCCCTGGGCCACCCCCAAGCCCAGGCCGGCCACACTCCTCACGACAGCACATCACAAAACCATGCGAGCCACAAAACCGTGGGGGCAGATGTCGCCCACCCTGGACAGACCCGAGGCTCCAAAAGGTCAGGCAGTTCGCCCGCTCCCACCCCGTCCCATCTGGCCCGTCCTCTGCACACCACAGCCCCGCCCAGAGAGGGTCCAGTGGCAGCCGGGCCACGGGGACGCGCAGGGAAGGCTCAGGCCAAGGCAGCGCCCGCCCGGCGACACGCGGGTGTGGGGCAGGGCTGTGTCACAGCCGGCCGCCAGTCCGGGCCCGCGATCCCCGCCCCTAGCCACAGGGGGAGCCTGGGGATGGCCTGGCAGCGGCCCAAGGGCTCCTCCAAGGCCTACCCAGCCCAAGGTCCTCAAGCCGGGAGGAGGAGCCACGTGGGTCCAGCGGCCGAGCAGCCGGCACCGTGGCAGACAGAGCACCACCTGCCGGCGTGAGCGACATTCCCACACGGGCGCTGCCCACCCCGGCCCACCGGGCCTGTGCCCAGGCACCCCACTCCCGTCCCCCACGACTGGGTCCCGGAGGCCGCTGACCTGTGGCTGGGGCCGGCTCCGGGCCGGGCCTCCCCAGGTTCCCCGGGGCGGCGGCGGGCTGCACGGGGGGCTCCGGTGGCCCCTCCTCAGGCTCCTTCCGACGGTAGACCCGCCGCTCCTCACGGGCGGGGTCCTCCGCTGGCTGCGGCCCCCGCTTTGGCGGGCAGCCCAGGGGACCCTGCACAGACTGCACGTGGGGGGCGCGGCGCGCGGGCATCACCATGGCGACGGGGCGGCGCACACGCTGCAGGGAGGCGGGCACGATCTCCGGCGGCAGGTGCAGGTACTGGCGCAGGTGGGCAATGCCCTCATTCGTGAGATACCAGTAAAAGTGGCGCCAGGCGAAGGTCTCTCGCACCAGGCCGCGGGCCCGCAGGGAGGCCATGGCGCGCGTGACCTGCAGGTTGGTGGCGCCAGGGACGTGAGGGTGCAGGCTGCGGGGCCGCCGGTCCTTCTTGGCCACCATCACCCCTTCGCGGAAGAGCACCTCATAAATGGCCCGCAGCTGGTCCAGCGGCATGAGCATGCCGGCCACCATGGCTGCCAGGGCCCGGAGGCGCGGCGGCGGCCGGGCGGGGCCGGGGGAGGAGGCCTAGGAGGCAGCCGGGCCGGGCAAGACACGGGCCAGCGGGCAGGCGGGCCGCCGCACTGAGCTGGAGGGCGCGGGCTCCAGGGCTTGAGGCTCTCGCGCCGGGCTCCCTGGCTCCCAGAGATCCGGCCGGCACTGCCGCCTGCCCGCCGCCTGCGCGAGCCTCCCGCCGGCCCGCCCTCCGCCCGCCCGCCCAGGCCGGCCCCCTCTGACTCAGCAGCACCGGCGGCGGCCCCTCCCACCCACAGCCGGCGGGGGGCCCCGCGCAGAGTGGGGGGCACCTTGCCCCGGCGGGCACCCCAATGGCCCCCCTCCCTTCCCGGGCCCCACGGCGCGGACGTCAGGAATTACATCAGTTTCTAAACACTTCCTTCAAGGCTCCTAAGACTCGGGGGAGGGAGTCCAGGAGCAGTTGGGGACCAAGAAGCTGACAAGGTGGCAGAATGGGCAGCAGGGAAGCAGGGGGCAGAGAGGATGGGGAGGTCCTCAGGGTGGGGACCCAACTCAGGGCTGTGGTCTGAGGGTTTTGAGGAATTACAAGGATCTCACAGCGGGGTGCTGGGCTGGCTGGGTCTGGGGGCGGGGGCACTTGAGGTCTGGGGTCCGGGGAGCGGGACAGAAATCTGAGTGGAAAGCTGGGGTCCTGGGGAGCAGAGGCCCGAGGCGGAACGGAAGCAGCAGCTGCTGTAGCACATGGCCAGGCGGGCTGCGGACGCCACCGGCTGCCGTCCGTCAGACAGGCAGGGACAGAGCCCCCACCTCCACATGCCAGGCCTGAGACGGCAGCCACCCGATGTCACGGTTCCCTTGCCAAGCCAGCCCAAGGGGGACGCAGGAACAGTCTGCTGGGACCTCTAAACACTGTGAGCAGGAAGCAGAGTAGGGGGGCTCTGGGCAGGCCTTCATCTGCCCCGCCACCCCAGGCCAGCTGCTGGAAGCCAGAAAGGCTCAGCAGCCACAGCAAATCAGTCACCAAGTCCCCACCACCCCGGGGAAGGCCTGGTGCCCCTACTGCCGCCCGCACACCCTGCCCTGGGTGGACTAGGGGGGGCAGGCGCAGGGGAGAGGAGCACCGCACTAGAAGAGGGTCAGGGGCCCAAAGAGGACCACAAGCAGCTGCGGGTTCCACGGGAGGGCCCTGGAGCCCGGCGCGGCCACACCCTTTGGTCACTTCCAGGCTCCCACAGCGGGGGCTCTAACCGTGGTCATCCCGGGCCTCCCCGTCCCCCCCAGACCCCGCTGTCCCACACTGAGCGGCACCCACCCGCCCCCAGGTCCCCGCTCTCCCCCTTCCCCCAGGCCGACACACCCATTCCCACCAAGCGCTGCAAACCCGGGAACTGATTATAAATAGGGCAAATAGGGCGGGGGTGGGGGATCCCGAGGTGGGAGGCGCCCGCGGGCAGGCGGCCAACGGGCAGCGGGTGGGGGCGGGTTTATGGGGCCGTCGCCATGGCACCGCAGAGCCGGCTCCAAACGGCGCCCCCAGCACACGCGCGCACACACGCCGTCGTACACGCGCGCGCGCGCGCACACACTCGTTGGCCACACACACGCGTGCGCCAGGGCTGGCGGACGCGGCGGTGGAAACCGAAGGTCCGGCCGGCTGTCCCCACGGCCCCGCCCGCCGGCGCCCTCCCTCCGCCCCGCGCCAGTCCGGGGCAGCCAGGCGGCAGGAAGCGGGCCAGCCCACAGGGAGACCGGCTCCGGGAGGACGCACCGCTAGCGCGGAGCGGACGGCGTGCACGCCCCTTCAGCCCAGCAGCGCCCGAGGACCCTCCCCGCCCCCCGGGCTGTGGCTTCGGGAACCGGCACCCGCTGCGGTTCAGGACCGCACTCAGGCAGTGGCCCGGCCCAACCCTGGGTGCAGAGAACGCCCACTGTCCTGGTCGGTCCCTCCCCCACAGGCCTCCTGCGCTCCCCCTGCCCACCCCACAGCCCCTCACTCATGCCTACCCCATTCATCCAGGTCATCTTCCTGGCATGATTTCCTGACCTACTCCTCCAAATCCCCAAGCCGCCCCCCAAACCAACCGATGCCCACCCAAAATTATTCCAAGCCACCCCCAAGGCCTCCCAAACACTTGGACCTAAGGTCTCCCCTACAGGGGCCTGCACCGGCGACGGCAACCTGCGGAACCGCAGAAAGGGGGCGGGGCAGGGTAGGGAATTCCCCCGCCCTCCCACCGGCCCAGGCGCCCTCAGTGGACGAGGGGAGGGGCTGGTGGGAGCCCGGAGCAAGCTGTTCCCGGCAACTTCGTCTGCTCCTGCACACCACCACCCCTCGTCCCTCTCCGCGCCAGGGTGGGGGCGCCCCCCCCAAAGTCCCAGGGCTGGAAGGATGCCCTTCTCTGCCCCGCCCCCACGCTGCAGAAGCGCAGCCGGAGTCGCTGATTCGGCACCGGGAAGACCAGGGCGGGAGAGCCAAGGCGTGGGGTGAGGGGGGAGTTGTGGGGGGGTAGGAGAGCCAGGACGGCCTCCTCCCCTCACACTCCGGGGTCCGCCGGGGCCCTCCCGGTCTCCAGGGCAACCGGTCGAAGCCCTCGGGCAGCCCCCAGCCTCCCCACCCCAGAACAAAGAGCCGCAGTGTGGACTCGCCCGGGGCCAGCCCGCCTGGCGCCTCCCCACAGTGATACCCACTGCCCTGGCCGGTCCCCTCGGGCGCCGAGCTGCAGGGCTGCAGAGCCGTAGGGAGGCTGGCCCGGCCGCAGGCAGGGCGGGAGCTCCGCAGGGGCCGGGAAGAAAAGGGGCGGACCCGCCGCAAAGGCCAGCTCTCCCCTCCGACCCGCCCCCGTCGCTGCAGCAGCCCGCCCCGCCCCCCGACACTCGCTGCAGGGCTGCAGGGCTGCAGGGTTGCGGCAAGAGTAGCCCCCGGCCAGCCCAGGGCAGACCCCGGCCAGGTGGAGCCCTGGCGGTGCATGGGCCTGGGGTCTCCCGCGGCTCCGGCTCCCCATCCCCAAGGCTACTCCCGGGACAGCAGACCTTGATCGCGGCCCTGCGCAGGGCTGCACCCGGATAGAGGTCACTGCCCGGCCCTCGCCCCCTGGCTCGGCCCCGTCCCCGGCCCGCACCTTTGAGGGAGCTGATCTCCTGCTGGATAGCTCTCGAAGGGTCCATGTCTCCACCGGGACTGAGGGCGGCGGCGCAGAGTCCAGCCCCGCAACTCACTGCCCGGGCCAGCGCCGCAGCCTGGGGGAGGAGCCGGGGTGCCGGGGCGGGGCTTGCCAGCTCGGGGCGGGACTTCGCCTGATCAATGCGCAAGGCAAGGCCGCCCCCGCCCCCACCCTCTGGCCTCCACCTCGCGGGGCTTGACCCTGCCAACTCCAGCTAGACTGCCGGGTCGCCAGGCCCGGTCCAGGTGCGCTCCGGTGGCCCACCCTTCCCCACCGCACAGTCCCGCGGCGTTGACCTCTGCCACCCTCAGAGTGACCTTCCGGTCGTTCGTGCACGTGGCTTCCTGGACCTCGAAGCCACAGGCCACTCACTCCCTGCAGGAGGTACCCACTGGTCTGGGCGACCCGGCCACCTCCTCCGCCAGTACCCTGGCTGGGCAAGGAAGGCAAAGGCCCAGAGGCAAGAGAGGAGAGTGGGCGCCAGCCCCCAAAGAATGTGGAGACAGCAGGGGCAGGCTGTCCCTGGGGGTTCACCAAGCTAGTGAGCCCCCTCAAACTACCTGGGACAAGGGCCTAGAGACAGGAGACGCCGACAGTGAGGAGGAAAGGAGGCAGCTCCCCAGGGCCAGGCGGGAGAGCGGAAGGCAGCCCACCCTACAGCCTCACCTTTCCAAGCCCCCACAGCCCATGAGCCTTCACATCCAGGTCCTCGGGAGGGCAGACGGTCTGACCCAGCAGTGTGGCTCTCCCGGCCAGGGACTCGGACCCCGGACCACACCAAGCCATCTCGAAGCTTTCTGCAAATTCCAGGAGCCAGCGCATGCCCTTGGAGCCCTGGCCCCACAACCAGGCCCTCCCCCCTTCCCAGCCCCTCTGTCTGTGACAAAGCCACCCTCACAAGTCCCGAGAGACCATCAAGGAGGGATCCCTGCCCCTGCCCCCACGTACCCGCATCTGCCGCTCGGAGAGCCCCGCTGGTCCCGAGACCCTACCTGCCCTCAGCGTGGCGCCTCTCCCGATGGTCCCCACCAGCTCAAACCTGTCCCCCACCCTGGGGCTCCCAGCAGGTGGTCCCACCCAGGAGGCCCGTGTAATAGCTGTAGGCCGTGGGACAATCACCCCGGGAAGACCAGACCTGGTGAGAACCCACAGATGTGCCTGCGGCAGGAGCCCGGGCGCCATGTCGCCCCCCCCAGCCACAGCCCGGGGTCCACCTCCACCTCACAAGGCTGCTGGGCTCCCCGGGCAGGAGGAGAGCCTTCTGCCTGGGAGGCCACCCCTCCCTGGATGACGACGGCAGGAACCACACCAGCCGCTCTGGGCAGCTCCTGGGAGGTCTAGGCCCACGACACCACCAGGCTGGGTGCCCCCCAGGGCTCCTGCAGATGCTGGGCAAGGCCTGGACGGCACTGAGGTCACCCCTTCAGGCCCCGCCAGCTGTCTGTGTGCAGCCCCCTCCCAGAATAACACTGTTACCGGGCACCTGCCAAGACAGGTGGGGGGTCCTGGTTCCGGCCCCCAAACCCTATGCTTGGTCATTCTGCCCCCAACCACCTCTCAAAGCCATCTTCATCCCCCCACCATGGCCTAGCCACTACCTTTCCCCGCAGGCTGGTCCTGGCAGCCCCCAGAAGAGGGCTGTGAACGCAGCCTGGGCTGTCTTGCTCCCCTGCAGCGTGGTGGACCCGGGCCTGTGTCCCCCCGCCCGCGCCCCTCTGCCAGTCCCTCCTAGCAGGGACAAGTGCACCAATGCAGACAGGTGGCTGGGTGGCACCGGTGGCCGCCTTGGCATCACCAAATCCCAGACCTGGACACGCAGCCTCGCTGAGCGGGGAGAAGGGAACAATCTCTCGCTGTCCCAGGGGGAAGGACTCCCAGGACCTCTAGTAATATAGTTTTGCCTCATTAATAGATTAAAGGGGAAAACCTCTATACGGATCTCAAAAATGCCGAGACCTCATTCGATAAAACCCAGAAGCAACTCTGGTTTTTAAAAGTGGCCCAGGAGGGTGCCTGGGTGGCTTAGTTGGTTAAGCAACTGCCTTCGGCTCAGGTCATGATCCTGGAGTCCCAGGATCGAATCCCACATCGGGCCCCTTGCTCTGCGGGGAGCCTGCTTCTCCCTCTGACCTCTCCCCTCTCATGCTCGCGCTCTCTGTCTCTCTCTCTCTGAAATAAAAATAAAAATAAATCTTTAAAAAAAAAAAAAAGTGGCCCAGGAAACTGGGAAAGACACACACTGCTTACGGGAACCCAGAACCCAGACAGGCTCGCCGGGCTGTCCTCCCAGGGTCCCCCACCCCCGGGCCCACATTATACGGTAGGATGGGGACTGTTGCAAGGAGCAAGCCAGTGCCCCTTCACCACGCCGCAAGGACCCCCGGGCAGCGGTTGGGGATCACTCCTAAACCCACCACCCATCCCCCGCTCCTGGCTTCCTCCCACGGGCCCACATCTGCTCCTCCAGGCACCAAGATGAACCCCACCGCCCACCCATCGGGACCCGTAAAAGAGCCCAATGAAGTTCTGGCTTGAACTTGACCTCTCAAAGACCTAGGAGGTTTCTTACAGGCCAGCAATAACGAGTTAGAAAAACACACGGTGAAAAAGCCTTTACCAGCAACACTAGCTATAAAATGCTTAGAAGAAGATCCAACAAAAATCCAACAGAACTCAGTGCGGAAAGCCCCACCCCCCCACACACACAGAGACAGAGCAGGGGACTCACGCTCCAAGCGAGGGTCCAACGCCCCCCAGGCTAAGCCCTGCCGAGATCGGCCCTCTGGCTGGCCCCGTAACCCGGCCTCGCGTCCTCAGGCCGCAGGGAACTCGGGCGCTGGGCAGGTGCGGGGAGTGAGGCCGCTCAGGCCCAGCGCGGAGGCGACTGCGACACGGAGCAAACCCCTCGGAACGCTGTCCGGGTTGTGTCTGCGCGCCCGGGGTCCCCCAGACCGCAGCACCGCACCCCGAAGCCTCCTTCCCCCGCTTCCTGTTCATCCTGCCACCACTTCTTTATGGGAAACCGAGCAAATGCAAACACGAGGCTTGGTTTTCCTCCTTTTGACACAAAGAGTGACCTCGCGTGTGCTATCCGACCCTGGCAGACCCTGGCTCTGCCATCAGCTGGCAGCTCGGAGGCGATGACCCCCCCACCCCGGCCGCCGCTGGCCAGGCCCTCGGCCCTCCCCCCCCAGCCCTGCCGCCCGCCAGGACCCCCAGGAGCGCCGTCCCCTTGGGCGCCCATGTGATAGGCACGTCACTGGCCTGCTTCTTACCGCTTCCCCAACACGATCCAGAAATCCGACTGTTGGGATCTTTGCCAATCTGATACGTAAAAAATGGTATCTTGGCGTAGATAAGGCTTGCGTTTTACACACGATTTGATTCAGAAATTCTATTTCAAATGGTGCTCGTAGACACACCCAGCAATCCAACTACAAAACCGCTACTTGCCACCGCCCTCGTGTCAAATAAACAAATAATAACCTTAGTGTTGTATGAGGTGGGGGTCAGGGGTCAGGTTAAACACGGTACGGTTGGGGGCGCCTGGTTGGCTCAAGTCGGGGCAGCGAGCAACTCTTAATCTCAGGGTCGTGAGTTTGAGCCCCCCATTGGGGTCAGGGTTTAGAGAAAAAAAAAGTCTTTTTAAATATATAGCTGTCGTGCCAAGAATGTAATATTACATTATGTTATATAACATAACATAACATATATGTTATAACAATGTTATATTGTTATTATAGAAAGACGTCCACGTAACGTTCAGTAAAAAGAAGTTACATGTGTCTAAAATACTCAATATCAAATTGTAAAATCATAAATTGTACTACAAAATACTATGCACATTTTTTCAAACAACAAGCACAAAACAAAAGGATATGGAAGTTTTGAGTACATCGGCCCACATGTAGGGGCACAGGGCGGCGGGGAGAGGGCGCTGAATGGGGGCCTTGACAACGTATGTTCACGTCTGAATCCCTGGGGCTTATGACCGTGACCTTACTTGGAGAAAGGGTCTTCGCAGGGAACTAAGGGCCTCAAGATGCGGTCGTGCCGGATTTTGTGGGTGGGCCCCAAATCCAATGAGACAGAAAAGAGCAGAGTCACGAGGAGAAGCCACGTGAAGGCAGGGGATGTGGCCACAAACCAGGGAATGCCAGCAGCCACCAGAAGCTAGAAGAGGTGAGGAGGTTCTCTCCTGGAACCTTCCCAGAAAGCACGGCCCTGCCAGCACCTCGACTTTGCGCTTCTGGCGTCCAGAGCGGAGAGGACACATCTCTGCTCTCGCTGTGGCAGATGGAGGAGCCCAGTCGGCGCTGTGTTACGGGGTGTGGGCGGCCAGTGCCTGAGCGTGTGGCAGGGGCTTCAGAACTGGGCTGCGGACAGAGGCTGGGGGACCGCAAGGAGGCCGGCAGAAGATGCCCAGACTGCCGTGGACAGACCGTGGGGAGAAAGCTGGTTTGTAAGCGTGTTGGTGGTGAGGACCCAGAAGGAAGTGAGGAACGCATTCCTGAAAACCAGAGGAAAGGCGATCCTTATCAAATAGTGGCAGAAAACGTGGCCGAACCGCGTTCCACTGTCGGGTGGCAGAACTTATGTCATGAGCAAACTTATGAGCAATCCCTAGCTGTGGAGATTCCCAGGTAAAGCATGGGGGGCGTGAACTGCCTTCCTCTTGTGCTCATAGGAGAGTTCAGGAGGAAAGACCTCCATCGTGGAAGGGACATTTAGCACCGGTGACCTGGACAGTCACCGGGACACATGCTAATGTTGGGAAAGCATGTCCTGGAGGGACAGCCAAGGGGACCCGATGGCCTTCTGTGGAAGAGATTAGCTATCGGACCACAGGTGCCCCCAGCTGTCTCAGAGAAGCTAGGAAGGGAGTGGGGTCATCCAAAAAAGGTCTTGTCTAAGGGAGCCTTGTCTTGACAGGGGGCCCTCTTATCTAAGGACATGGGTCCCCGTGACATGCACAGGAGACCCACGAGGTTTATGAGAATGTCGTGCCAGCAGAGACTGGACGGGACAGAGATAGGACGCAGTGAGGAAAGGCGGTTAGGAATCTGCGAATCTTCAGGCAGGACCTGGGCAGGTAGGGCTACTCGGCTTCAAACCTGTGCTACCCTTCAAGGAAAAGGAGACGGGGCTCCCCGGGCAGGGCCTTGGGGCCAGAGTGCAGAGCGTCGAGCCGTGGAGGAGTGAGGAATTGGCCTTGCAGGGTTCGGACTTGCTGGGACCTCAAGCTGCGATCGCTGTCTAGTTCCCGCTCTGGAAAGGGTATGCCTATCCTATGCCTGCCCCACCACTGTACTCTGGAAGCCCAGGCCTGGCTTACTAGTTTCTCAAGTCCACCCACAGACGGGAACTCTGCCCCAAGGTGAGCCGTATTGAGAGCCTCACCTAGTCCCGACTCGGACACTTTGGACAAGACGTGGGGCTTTTGAGCTGCTGAAATTTATTTATTTATTTATTTATTTAAAAGATTTTATTTATTTATTTGACAGAGAGAGAGAGAGAGAGAGAGAGAGAGAAGGAACACAAGTAGGAGGAGTGGGAAAGGGAGAAGCAGGCTTCCTGCCAAGCCAGGAGCCCGATGCGGGGCTCGATCCCAGGACCCTGGGACCATGACCTGACCTGAAGGTGGATGCTTAACGACTGAGCTCCCCAGCCGCCCCGAGCTGCTGAAATTTAGATGAGGTTTTCAACCTGAGTTGATGCTGTAATGGGCAGAGGCTTTGGGGGGGTGGGAAGGGGTGACAGACGTAAGTTTTGGGGGGCCAGAGGGCAGCGGCAGTGGCTTGAATGGTGGGCCCCAAAATCCGTGTCCACCTCAAAATCCCAAGAGCCCACAATGTTACCTTATTTGGAAAATGGGTCTTTGCAGTTATAATTAAGAATCATCGGGGCCCCTGGGTGGCTCAGTGGGTTAAAGCCTCTGCCTTCCGCTCAGGTCATGATCTCAGGGTCCTGGGATCGAGTCCCACATCGGGCTCTCTGCTCAGTGGGGAGCCTGCTTCCCCCCCTCTCTCTGCCTGCCTCACTGCCTACTTGTGATCTCTCTCTGTGTCAAATAAATAAATAAAATCTTAAAAAAAAAAAAAAAAAGAATCTCCAGATAAGATCACCCTGGATTACTCGAGGAGGCCCCAAGTCCAGTGACAAGGACCCTTACAAGACACAAGAGACACAGGGAGAAGGCCATGTTGAAGGCAGACCTGCACCCCTCGCCGGGGAAGGTGGGTGGCCAGCAGGGGCCGAGACAGGCAGGAGCGGTCCTACGGCCTCCCAAAGAGGGGGAGGTACAGTTGTGCTGTCTGAGACCCCGACTGAGGCAGGAGCCTCGGAGAGCGGTGTTCTTGGGAGCTAGCTGTACCCTGCAGCCGGGCAGGAGCTGGCCCAGTAAGAACCAACTGCAATGAGGCTCAGTTGCGCCCCTCAAGCCTCACCCCTGCTCGGTCCCTGAGCTTTCCCCAGCTTTCCCCGTGGCCCTGCACTTAACAGGAAAGGAGAAAAAAGGATACATTTCAGAAACTCAAAACACACATTCATTTGAAAAACAGAAACAGAGAAGAGAAGAAACACTCTGAGAGCCCCCCACCCAGACACCTGCTGTGGGCCTTCTCTCCGTCCTCCCCAGCCTCCTGCCAGCTGCCCACACCCGGCCTCCCCTCCCCCGCGGCCCCTAGCCCGCCTGAACCCAGACTCCAGACCAGCTACACCACCCGTCCTTCTAGGGCATTCTTTTCCTGCAGAATTAGCCCGCGACCTGTCCCCACCCCAGGAACCAGAGTGGGCAGCAGAGGGTCCCCCATCCTCTTCCTGGCCTCACATCCCCTTTGCCTGAGGACGGCAGTAAAGGTCCCTGCCAAGAGCTGACCACCCAACGGGGACACCCCCTGCGGCTAACTCATGACCCAAGCTCCCCCAGGGACAGGAAGGGAGGAAAGGAGAGGGCCCAGCCCTCCCGGCTCCTGTCCCGGGGCTTCTGAGTGGGCACCCTCTTCCCATCACCTGAGAACGAGTTCCGGACCTGCCCTTCACCCGGTGCACCAGTGACTGGGCCCAGCCGATGGCCCAGCACCTGCACCCTCTTGGGTCCCCAGCCTCACCCCCCACGGCTCCGTGTCCGTGGCTCCCCGTCCGGGGCCGGCCTACGGGTGGCCCCCACTTGTATCAGTGCCCCCCAGCCTCCTCGAGTCCCTGCTGAGGACCCCCAGACCCTGCCCCCCACTGCCAGCTCCCCTCCGGCTTTATGGGGAAACCGAGGCCAGGAGGCACCATCACCCACACCTTCCCATTCTCTAAGACCTGACGGCCCCACGCCCTGCTCGCCCCACAAGGCCCTCGGTGGCAAGGGGCGATCACACTCGGCCCGCAGCAGGGGCAGACGGGTCACGGAGAGAGATCGTCCCGCACTCGGCAATGCCCGTACCCCCGATGGCCACAGGTGTCCCTCCAGGCCAAGGCCTCCCCTGCCCCGGGGACCTCAGGCTGGTGTTTCACCTGCGCGCCAGCACTCTGGCCTGGAGGGCACCCTCCCTAACCCTCCCGGCCGGCACCCCTCTTCTTCCCCTGCATCGCCCTCAGCCCCTCCAACCTGGCTGCTCCCTCACACGGGTCTCACCGAGGTCCCCAGTGTCCAAGGGCCAGGCACTCTTGGAGCCCTGCCCTGCTCAGGAAGGTGGCCCTCTCCTGGTATGTCACCCTTCCCCCTCACTGGGCTGCCAGGACCCCGTGCTGTGGCTTTGCCCCTGCGTCCCCAGCCCTGCGTCCCCTGCCCTGCGTCCCCAGCCCTGCGTCCCCTGCCCTGCGTCCCCAGCCCTGCGTCCCCTGCCCTGCGTCCCCAGCCCTGCCTCCCCAGCTGCCCCAAGGTTCAGAGCGTGGGGCTCTTCCCTTCCTCAGGGGGCCCCCAAAGCACGGCCCGAGACCAGCCTCCCTCAGCTCATCCCGCCCTCCCCGGCACCCCGGGGTCTCCGCAGGCCTGCTCGGCTCCCGCTCGCAAACCCTAAAGCAAATGCCCACTTTTCGTTCGGCCTCCCCTGTTGCAGAAAGGGGCCCTGCCTCTCCTCGGCACCCACTGCCTCCCGCCACCACCGGCTCTCCTCAGCAGCTGCTCTGGGGGCGCCCGGGGCTCCTCACACCAGAGCAGGGCTCCCACGAGGCTCGGGCTCCGGCCCCACTTCTCCCCCCCCCACTCCGTTTTAAGCCATCTTGTCTTACGACAGAGGAGCCGCGGGACTCGGACCCCGCCCTCAGGAAGCTGAGTTTGGTGGGAAAGGAGATACTTAAAATCCCCTCGGTCACTCCCTCACGGAAGTCCAGACCCTGAGCGCGACACCCCCAGCCTCCCGCACACCCCAGCCCAAGCAAACCCAGATAAAGGGGAAGATGTTAGAAAACAAACACACCAGAAGTGGAAGACACGCTCAGCGAATGTCTTTCATAAATGAAGAGCATTCTGAGCAGGACACGAAATTCAGAGGTCGTAAGATAAAAGACGGGGAAATTTTTCAAGTTGATGTGGCTGAAGACATCCAGACGGGATGAAATGACGTCCGCCCGAACTGACACGAGCTGTGACAAGTCAAGGCAGCTACTGGGGGGCGCCCGGGCGGCTCAGTGGGTTAGAGCCTCTGCCTTCGGCTCAGGTCATGATCTCAGGGTCCTGGGATTGAGCCCCGCATCGGGCTCTCTGCTCAGCGGGGAGCCTGCTTCCCCCTCCCTCTGCCTGCTTGTGATCTCTCTCTCTCTCTCTCATAAATGAATAAAATCTTAAAAAAAAAAAAAGACAGCTACTGGGGACACAGGGCCTTTTAAGAGGGCAAAGAAGCTATTTCCATGCTCTCAATGCTGGTCACAAGGAAACTTCGAAATTTAAGGAAGCCACACGAGTATAATTTGTACGCTTTTCTGTAGGAATGTTGTATTTCCATAGAACGTTTACTTACCAAGGTAACTGGGAGAAAAAAATTGAAACATATATAACAAACAAGGAAGTTAACATTCATAATATGTAAAAAACTCTTTTTTAAAGGCTTTTTAAAAAGATTCATTTATTTATTTTAGAGAAAGAGAGAGAGTGAGCAAGGAGAGGGCAGAGAGAGAGAAGCGGAGAAGCAGACTGCCCACCAAGCCCAGAGCTGGGCGCAGGGCTCAGTTCCAGGACCCTGAGATCACGACCTGAGCCAAAACCAAGAGTCCAAGAGACAGAGGCTTAACCAACTGCACCTCCCAAGTGCTCCTGTAAAGAGCTCTTATAATTCAATCAGTTGGCAAAGAACTGGAGGACACGTGTGTCTTGGGTCTGCCCCGCTCACCTAGGCCAGAGCGCAATGGAGAAATACAATCATTTGTAGCGACAAGCCCAAATGTCCATGTAAAGGGACCAGGGAAATAAACGGTGGTGTTTCCATGTAATGGGATATTTAACACCCACGAAAAAGCATCAGGGAAAAACAGAAAAAGCACGAGGAGACTAAGCGCATTCTTTGGGGAAAGAACAATCACCCCAACAAACGGTCTGGGGGCAACTGGATACCCGTGTGCAAAAGAACAAAAGTGGACGCTTACGCCTCATGCCACACTCCAAAACTCACTCAAAATAGATCAAAGGCCCAAATGTAAGGCCTAAAACTATAAAACTCCTGGAAGAAAACATAGGCATAAATCCTCATGACTTTGGAATAAACAATAATTTCTTAGATATGGTGCCAAAAGCACAAGCAAAAAAAAAATAGGTCAACTGCACTTATCACGATTAAAAACTTTTCTGCCTCAAAGGACACCATTAGGAAAGTCCAAAGCCAGCCCGCAGAACCAGAAAATGTTTGCAAATCCTGTATCTGGTAAGGGACATGTATCTATAATACATAAAGAACATCTACAACTCAACAATAAAAAAAAAGACCCAACTTAAAAAAGGACAAAGGATCTGGATGGACATTTCTCAAAAGATGGCACACAAATGACCAATAAGCTCTCAACGTCATTAGCCATCAGGGAACGTACAGCAAAATTCCTCTACCCACCGGGACTGTCTGTCTATACTCAAAAAGGCAGGTAAGCCTTAGTGTTGGTGAGGATGTGGAGAAATGGGAACGCCCCTCGCCAGCGTGAGGAATGCAGGACGGGGCAGCTGCTGTGGAAAACAGCCTGGCCGCTCTCCCAACAGTTAAACATAGAGTTACCACGTGACCCAGCGACTGCACTCCCGGCTGTCCACCCAGGAGCCGTGAGGACACACGTCCGCACACTCACACACAGACGTCCATGGCAGTGTTATTCGTAAGGGCCAAAAAAAGGCCCAGAGGCCATGAACTGCCGCACAGAGAAACAAAGCACGTATGTCGGTGCCGTGGACCATGATTCTGCCACGGGAGGAACCACGTCCTTCACACGCTCCAACACAGGCGAACCTTGTAAACGTCGCGCTAAGTAAGAGACGCAGTTTGATTCCACTGATATGAAACGTCCAATACAGGCCAATCCTTAGAGACTGAATGTAGAGCAGGGCTTGCCGGGGGCCGGGCTATGGCAGTGTTCTGGAACTGACCATGGGGATGGCTTCACAAACCTATTAACACGCCGAAAACCCCTGCCCTTTCCCTCCCCGCCCCCCGCACGCTCGCGCATACACGCACTCATGTGCACACGCACGCTGCCGTCCCCCCAACCAGGGAGACTGGGCACCAGAGGTGTGACCGTAACTGGTTTCTTTATGTATATCCACGTGTGGGCCCTGTTTCATCCTGTCCTCTCCGAAGAGCCCGACTCTGCCAGCCCGGCTCCTGCGGCTGAGCTCGGGTCACCAAAGACGAGGCCCCTTGTTGATGCCAGGGGTGGGGGGTGCTGGGGCGGGACGGGGGACACAGGCGGCCCGGCATAGAGTCCAGGCCCAGGTGGGACAGGGGAGGGGGTGCCAGGCATGATGCCAGCCCTGCCAGTCGGGGGGAAGTCCCTCCAGCTGAGTCCCGAAGCGAGCACAAGACACATGCTGGGCCTGTGCCCGGCAGACATGTGGACACCGCCCCCCCCAGGGCCTCTCCGGACCCACCTTCTCCCCAGCCCGATGCAGCTCCCCACTCCAACCCCCACCGGGATCCCCACAGCGGCTTTGTCAGAACCCCCAAGCGCTGCTCTCTGACCCACATGGACGCTGTGGCCATCCTGCTCCTGACCCCACGGGACAACCTCGAAGGCTCCACCCAGGGAGCCCCAGTCCCCACCCTGACCCCACGGACGGGGCCCTGGCCCCGTGCACACAGCACCACTGGGGCACTTGGGCTGCTCCTTTACCAGCATCTCACCCCACTCCCCCGCCCCAGCTGGGTTCTCCCTCACCGCAAACCCCCCCACCCCCCCATGCCCTCCCACAGCCAGCCACAGAGTCGCTCTGGCCACGCGCTGGGGAACCCGCAGTAGGACAGCCCTTGCAGCCCTTCTCCCACGGAGCACCCAGAGCTCCCCCACCACAGACCCGGGGGCTCCAGCCCCTCAGGAATGTGCCCCGGAGAGAAGGCAGGGGGGATGGGCAGGGGTAACGGCTCAGGCGGACAGGAAACTGAGAATGTTCCGGGAGGAGCAGTGACCGTGAAAGGAGGCCTGGGGATTTCCAGGGGGAGAGCCCGGGAATGAATGACGTGTCCAGGGTGAGGCCTGGGGTGTTGTGGGGGGGATCACTAGGGGCAGGGGCTCAGTGGCTGGACTTTGGAGCGGCCGCTGGGGAAGGAGCTTCTCACGGGCGGGGCTGGGGGCTGAGAGCTAGCTTGGGCTAGAAACCAGGGGGCAGAAGCCAGAGCCCCTCCTGGGCCCAGTGAGGGACCAGCAGTGCCTGGGCAGGGCCGGGGGGCAGGCCCCAAGGCAGAGCCAGCAAGTGCTGTGCTGGGCCCCAAGAGGGGGGCTCGGCCTCCTCCCCACTTGCACACCAGCTGACATCAGGGGCCACCCCTTCCCTCCCTCCCTCATAGGGAGCCCTCCTCCAGGGACAGGATGGGCCAGGGCCTCGGCCCCCTGGTAGGTCCAAGGGGGGCACAAAGGCAATGGCCTCCTCTAGGCTCCTCCCGGCCTTGGCAATGGCCCCGGGCTGACCACAGGCACCAACCTAGCCCCTTACTCAAAGGAGCTAAGGAGTCCCAGGGGTGCCTGGTGTGACCCAGAAGCCCCCTGATGCCTGGCCCGCAGGACGCCCCCAGCACCCGCTCTCCTACTTAGCCACGGCCAGCTGCCAGTGCTCCCGACCGGGGAGCTGGGCTGAGGCCCCGGCGAGTCCATGCTGTGCACCCTCGGGCAAGAAGCAGGCAAGAGTCACCCCCTGCCCTCTTGTCAGCCTCCAGCCACCACACCCAGGAGGGGGACATGGGCCAAGACAGCCCAGCGTGTCCAACACGGAGCCTGGCGTCCAGGGAGGCTGGGTTGGGGAGACCAGGCACCAAGACAGGGATACCCCCAGGGACCCGTCAGCTCTCACTCGGGGAGGCAGGCTTGCACCCCAGGCAGGAGAGGGCACTCTCGGCTGCTCGGGTCAGGATGCTCCAGATGGATGCCCCGGGCAGGATCTGGACCGACCAGATCACACCAAGGCAGGTTCTGGAACAAACCACTACATATTCTGTGAATATTCTGTGTAAGTGTTCCTACTGCAAACAGAGTGGCCACTTCACGAAAAGGTCTGTCCTGGGGCGTGCCGGGAGAGCCGTGGCCCCCGGGGGCAGCTGCTTCCTTGCCCAGGCCCTACCCAGATGGCCCCTCTGAGGCCGGGAGAGCAGCAGGCCAGCCATCTCTGTACCTGGGCTCCCTCCCTCGGGGCTCATCACCCCAGGGCCACCTCTAGGGGGACCAGGCCACCGAGTGGTCACAGCACGGGCAGGACAACCGCACAGCATAGTCGGAGATCAAGCAGAGGCTGCTCGGGAAGGGGGCCCAGCAGGGATGAGCCCTAGGCCCTCTGAAACCTCTGCCCCCCCCGCCCCGGGGGAGGTCAGTGGGCAGAGAGCAAGGTGAGGCCCTAGCAAGACCTCTCTCCCTGAGCTGCCCTTGGGGGCCGAGCTGGAAACAGCTCTGGTCAGCTCTGCCCAGGGCCCCCGCCTCGACCCCCTCGGGCAGCTCACTCTCCTCCCGGCCCTGAGCCTGTGTGGGCCAGGAGCCAGGGCTGCGGACTCTGGCCGCTGACAGCGCGGAGGGCGGGGGCAGGTCCAAGGCCCCGGGGCGCAGGGCCAGGGGGTCATCAAAGCCACAGAGCCAGGTCTTCTGAATGGGAAGAGAGGGTTGCCCTGTCTTCCCGGCCCACAGCTGCCTGCCCAGGGGACAGAGAAGGGGAGCGAGGAGGCCCCTGCCAAGGGCGGGTGGCAGCCTAGGTGAGGGCCCGTTTGGGGATGTGAGGAAAGGCCACAAGTATGCGACCCACTGCCAGGTGTGGCCGCCCCCGCCCCCACCCCACGGGGGGAGGGGGGAGGCACCCTGCTGGGGGGCGCGGGAGGGTTCGGCCTTGACCCACGTGTCTGCTGGGCACCGACTGGGACACTGGCCCCTGGCCCCCGAGCCTCCGCCCGCGGCGCGGCCCACGCCACCACCCTCGCCGCGCGATGCCCTATTAAGGGCATGACCGCGGGGGCTCCGCCGGGCGCTCCCGCCTCTTCCCCCCGCGCCGCAGCCCCGGGTGTCGAGCGGGACCGGCGAGGCGGCGGGGCCGGGCTGTGCCTGGCGGCCAGCGGAGCGGCCACGGCGGACAGGCGGTCAGAGGCCGGCTGTCGGGCTGTCGGACCCGCCGGGGCCCGGCCGGACAGCAGGTCGCCCGCACGGTGCGCGGGGCCGGCGGCGCCGTACCTTTGTACTTCTCCCGCACCTCCTCGTAGGCCTGGATGAAGTCCAGCTCGTCGGGCGGCGGGCCCGCGGGCGGAGGGGCGGCCATGCCCGGGCGCGGGGCGCGGCGGGCGCAGCGGAGCGGAGCGGCCTCCGGACCCGGCGGCCACTGGCCCCGCGGCCGCGCGCCGCTTAAAGGGGCGGCCCCGCCCCGCCCCCGCACCCAGGATGCCCCACGGGCGGGGCGGGGCCGGGCGAGGGGCCAGGGGGCCGGGGCCGCGCGGGGCGCGCTGGGCGGGCTGCCGGCCGCGGCCCCCCCCGCCCCCCCGCCGCCCCGCCCCCCCGCGCGGCTCCCTGTCCCTCGCGGCCCCGCCCCGCCGGCCCCGACCTCCCCGGCGACCTCACCTGGCCGCCCTCAGGCGCGCCCCTCCCCTGCTCCCTGCGCCGCCCCGCTGGAGACAGGAGCCGGGACCGTCGACATAAAAAAAGCCCTCAAAGCACAAAAAATGTAACTCTAAAAGGACTAAAATAGGCAATGCTTAGCAAAAAGAAAAAAAAAGGTTTGATAAAACTAAAAGACCAATTCTTTCCCACCCATGAAATGGGCAAAGCCGCTGTGACCCAGCGCGGGAGACAAACGTCCTCCTTTCTGGGACGCTTACCCCAGTGGCGGCCGACCCTGTGACCTCACGCCCTGCGGCGGGCCATCAGCCCTGACATCTCCAGGCTGGGACCCGACGGCAGCCTCGCTCCCGGCCGGGAGGGCTGCGGTCACCATCCCAGGGCAGGGGCGGACGCCGAAGAAGGTCCGCGGTGCTCAAGGACACTCATGATTTGCTTTCCCGTGGCTAAAAAGCCTCCTTTAAAAATCCATATGTGCTACACCCACACAGCCTCGTGGCGTCCCGCGCCTCCGCGTTTCCTTGCGCTGTTGCGGGGCCTCCCACCCACGGAGCCCCTGGCTGCCCGCAGTCCCGGCCTCCCTCAGCAGCTGGCCTTGCAGGCCTCTGGCCACCTGCCTCAGTGTCGCTCCCGGCCTCCTGCCGGGGCCAGGCCTGCCTTCCACATGCCTCACCCTCACTCTGTCCTCGGGGGGAGCGGGGTCAGCAGTCTGCAGCCTGGGCCAGCGGACTCTCAGCGGGCCCCTCTTCCCAGCACAGCCTGCCTGATGGCCTCCAGCCCTGGGTCACCCACTTCCCACGGACAGGGGCGCGTCCCCAGCTGCCCCGCCCTACACTCTCAAGGGCCTCTGGCCGGGCCTCTCCAGTCCTCCTCCACAGAAGGGCAGCGGCGGGAGGCCGAGGCTGACCCCGCCTCTCGGAGGCCCCGTAGCTCCAGCCAAACAGAGACCCCTTCCTCTCCTGCTCCTGTGTGCTTCCCCGCGCTCCCAGTGGTGGCAACCAAGGGCAAGGGGCCTGGGAGGTGGCCCTGCCCCAGAAGCCCAAGGAAGTATCATGGCATCTGGGCACCGGCTCCTGGTCATGAGGCCAATGATGGCGCCGCCGCAGTGGACTCAACCTCAGGCCTCGACCTGACGCCTCCTGCGGCGCACGAGAGGGGGCCAGCAGGTGGCGCTGTGGGGCCGCAGTCACCTGCACCGAGGACCAGCACGGCGCCCTCCCACCCCAGCCCTACCACCTGCGCAGGGCCGACAGCAGGTGCTGGGCCAGCAAGCGGGTGCCAGTGTCCAAACTGGACAGACAAGGCCCACAACGTTACCTGCAATGCGGATGACTGCCCGCTCGGCGGGGTCCAAGACACTCCCGTTGCCCGCGGAGCCCCCTCCGCTTCGCCGGGTCCTCTGTGTTTTCCCCAGGTTCCAGGGCAGTGTGTCCCCAGGGCTGGGCGAGCCGCTGCCTCCGTTGGCATCTTCAGCCACCGGCCGCCCCTCGGGGTCCTCGCCTGACATGGCCTCCTGGAGAGGGAGCAGGAGGGGGTCACGCTTCTGTGTGGGGGATACTGCACGCCAACCGGCCACTTCCTTAATCTAGACACTGACCGCACCCTTTCCACTCCCCTCCTGGGTCCCACTTCATCCACATGCTGATCCCCCAACCCAGACTTGACAACTCTCTGCGCCCATCCCCAACTGGCCCCAATCCCTCCAGCTCGCCCCTGGGACACCCACACAAAGACACCCCTCCCCCCAACACTGACCTCACTCCCTTGTCTATTGCCAGGACACTGGCCCCCCCCCCACACTGTCAGGCCCGGGGCTCACGCCATCACTCGGACAGCAGCCCCCACCGGCTCTGTCCCAACCTGGACGTCCCCCGGAAACCTCCGATCAGCAGGCCAGCCGCACCATCAGGGAGCCCCGACCGCACTCCCTGCCCTCACTCCGCCGTCAGGGAAGGGTCCCGGCCGCATCCGCCGGACACTGGCGCTCTACCCCCGAGCTGTGTCAGCCTTTAGGACTCCCGACGCCCTTCCCCACCCCCAGCCCCGCGCAGTCCCACCTTGGGCTCCGCAGTGAAGGCCTATAAATATCTGGAGCCGCAGCGGCGTGGGCCGCGGGAGCTCGGGCCTCCCCTCCAGCCCCCGCCCAGAGCCTCACGCACACCCGCCCCGCCGGCGCTGCGGGAGCACACGCGCGCCCACGCGTGACCGCTCTTCAGCTCCGGGTCCCCAAGAGCGCTGGCGTGCGGGAGGTGAATGGGGCTCTGTCCCGGCAGGGCCGGGTGGAGTGGGGGCACAATGTGGATTCTGTGCCTCCGCCCTGGGGCCAAGGGCCGGGGAGGAGAGAGCGGGCCCCGAGCTGGGGGCCCCCCCCGCCCCGCCCCCCCCCCAGCTCCTCCACCGGCTCCTCTGCTCCAGTCCCCCCGCCCGGCCCCCGGCTGTCGGCCGCGCCCCCCCAGCAGCCCTTCCTGCCCACACTCCGGGCACCGCCCGTCCAGTTCCGCAGTCCCGGGCGCGCAGAGGTGGTGTGCTCCGGAGGGAGGACGGGCCGCGGCGCAGCCCCTGGTTCCGCGACGCCTGCGGCCGCAGGGCCCCCAAGCCCGCCCCGCAGCGCCCGCACGCCGCGCGCCTCTCCATCCCGGCCCCGGTCCTACGTGCCTGCTGGCTCATCTCGGCTAGGCTCGGCCGCCGCCGCCGCGGGACTGCTGGGCCGGGAGAGCGGCGGACGCTGCGCAGGCGGGGCGAGCCCGAGCCCCGCCCCGGCCCCGACCGAGCGCCGCCCGTGCGGTCGCGGCGCCCGAGTGCGCGCGGGGCCGGGGCCTCCCCCGGGCGACCGGCCGGAGCGCGCGTTCCGCTCGGCGGGCAGCGCCCCACTAGTGCGCGCCGCTCTCGCCGAGGCTCAGCCCTCGGCGCGCGTCCAGGGCGGGCCGGTCGGCAAGGAGACGTTGTCGGGGAGCGTGCGTGTCACTAAGGCGACGTGGGGTCGCAGGGGTGCGCGCCGGGCCCCGCCTCCGCCCGCGGCCCCCGGCTGCCCCGCAGGAGCCGCGGACTCTGCCCGCCGGCCCTCGCCCCTAGCCACGCCCAGGTCCCCCACCTCCCTAGCCGCGGTCGGAGCCGGAGGTCCCACGGGCCCCGCCGCCTGGTTTCCTGTAGACGTTTATTCCAACCGCAGAGTCGCGCTGGTCTGGGTCCGGCGGAGGCGGGCGGGGTCGAGCGGGCCCACCCTCCCCCCCCCCCGGGCTCTGCTGACCCCTGGTGGCCGGACCGGCGCCGGCGGGTCCCGGCCCCCAAGCGGGGACACAGCCCGGTCCCCCATGTCCGCACCTGCCCGTCCACGCACCGCAGCCAGAGGCGGGGGCGCCTCCAGGGGCAGCTCAGGCAGCCGAGGGGGCGGTAAGGCGGTGCGCAGCGAGGAGCCCAGGGAGCCGCAGCCAGGCACGGGGTTGTGGGGGCTCCCAGGGTTGGGAGGCTGGGAAGTGGCCCGAGTGCCCAGAGGAGTCCCCTGGGGAAGCCCAGGCATGTGCTTGCAAGTAATGAGGTGGGAGGGCAGCGCCTGGGTGTCGTGAAAGATGCTGGGCTGGCGGAGGCCACGGGGCCTGTAGGGGGCGGGGGGCGCCCGCCGGTCTCTACGACCCTGCCCCTGCTGGTCAGCACCCGGTCTGCGAACACCTCGCTGTGGCCCTCAGCGTTGGGGCCGAGTGGCCGTCCTGCAGGGACAGGGAGGCACGCCCCTGCCCATGGTGTGTGCCTGCAGGGGACGGGCGAGGACCGAGGTCGGTCGGGGTGGTCAGTGCCCGTCTGCCGCCTGGCCTCACTGTTAAAGCCTCCGGAGCTGTGGCTAAAGCCCTGTGCACAGATGTGTGGGACCGCCCGGCCCGTGGGCCATGACAGGGACCTGCTCCACTGGGCGCCCCTCAGGGGGCTGTTCCAGGCTCTGGGGGGGGCAGGGGGCGTGTTGGCGGTGCGACCTGCTGCTCCAGCCTGCACTCACTGGCTCCACAAGAGCCAACCGGGGCCAGGCTCTCGGGAGCCCCATCCACCCGCCCCCAGGGGCACCCACAGAGCTGAGCCTGGAAGCCAGAGCCTTCTCTTGGTGGAGTTCAGGGTCTGGGGAGATGGCCGAGCTCCAGTCATGCCCGTTCCCGCTGTGGAGGTTAGGGGACATTAGCCACCCGGATGGGGCCCCAAGTGGCACTGGAGGGCTTTCCGGAAGCCTCGCTCCCTCCAGGGAAGTCTGGTCTGTGAGAGGAGGCCTGCAGGTGGGCGAACCCAAGCACTCACCAGATGCCGGCACCCACAGCCAGGCCACCGCAGGGCAAAGCTGAGCTGGGTGCCCCTACTGCCCACAGGACCCCGCTCAAAACCCCAAGAGATGCCCCGGGCCTCTCAGTACTGGGAAAACCAGCAGCCAGGACGGCGAAGCCAACTCAGCGGCTCAAACAGAACTTCCCAAGACGTTCCCTTCGTCTTCAGGGGGACGCAAGGGAATATTGCATCCACACAGCGGGACTGGCTGCTGGGAGAAAGGACCAGTCTGAAAACGCTGGGAATGGAACCTCAGCGTGGAGTCCAATGGGCAGGCTGGTGATGAGGTCAGGAGCTGGAGTCAGGGACGCGCCCCCCAGCACAGAGCTAAAGGAAGGAGAAGGGGACCGGGAGGGCTCCATGGGGAAGGCGGTGCACAGGCAGCCAGCCCCTGCCCGCGAGGGCGCCCCCGCCAGCTCCCCTGCCCAGAGCAGGCGTCTGCTAGTGGGAAGGATCCATAAAAGGTCCACAAGGACAAAGGCAAAAAACACATCCCCGGCACCTACCTGCTGGGGAAACTCCCAAATATCCAGACACACACGCACACGCACGTGCACACGCACCCCTAAGTCAATATGCAAGTGGGAAAAAAATCTTGGAAAAGCACCACATGCTCGCCCAATGCTACTGGGTGCTAAGAGATCATAATTGGATTTTTTTTAGCTTTCTGAAAAAAATGTTTTTTAAGAGGAAAGAGAAAGGGCAATGTCTTTCAGAGACCGGAAGAAAAATATAGTTTGATCCTGAACACTATACTCACTTAAACTATTAATGAGGACAATTACACAAATTGTGTAATTTGAAGATACACAAGATCTCACTGTGCTTATTGAACTTGTCTTAACATGTCTTAACTATGTCTCGAACATGTAGCAACTTTCATTTGAAAAACAAGTTCACACGAATTACAGTCGTGAGTTACCTCTAATGGTAAAAAGCAAAATAAATGTGAAAGTCCAACGCATTTACTGGCCACTCAGGGAGATTCCTCTACTAAACAGAGTCTGTGCACGCAGGGACAAGGGGCACAAAGAGTCACCACACAGGAAAAAAAAAAAATGAAAGTTAAAAAAAAACTGAGGAGCCATGGGTCCTGCAGCGCCTGGCTGGCCCGGTCAGTTGATCCAGTGACTCCCGATCTCAGGGTCACAAGTTCAAGTTCAAATCCCACAATGGGCACGGAGCCTTCGTAAAGAAAAGAAGAAAAAGCCATTAGTCTTTGACCCGCCGCATAATTCTTTTTCATGCCATACAGTTTTAATAATGAGGATGTCGTTTCCTGGTTTCCTCTATGGTTCAGCGGTAAATACTTCTCCGTTATCATCACAGTAGTCACGGACTAGAAAGTGACCCTGTCGACCTTGATGACAGAAGAAAAATAATGCATCCCTGTGATGGAAGAGGAGAAGGGAGCCGGTTCTCCGCATCCCCCACGGAGCATGTCAAGTAGCCGTCTCCCAGGTTGTTCACGAAATGCAAGTCACGTGTGCCGCCATCCAGAGCGTGGAGCCAACAAGACCCGCGAGGAGAGTATGGGCAACGTGCGGCGGTGCCTCGGTTTCCAAAGAGCAGAGGTGAGAGCTGCTAAGTCCAGATCCAGAGAAGAGGGACCCCCTCCGGAGCTGGAGCGACCACCTGCAGGAACAGCGGTGCCGGGCCGCCTGGGGAAGGCGGCTGTTGTGCATCTCTGCCCGGCGGCGGGTCACTTCC
This sequence comes from Procyon lotor, assembly GCA_028646535.1. Classification (NCBI taxonomy): domain Eukaryota; kingdom Metazoa; phylum Chordata; class Mammalia; order Carnivora; family Procyonidae; genus Procyon; species Procyon lotor. The sequence goes on from CM053606.1 coordinate 324,202, forward strand.
ACTGCCCAGCCCACCTGCCCGAAGCTCTGTGCATCCAGAGTCCGGAGGGCCTGCCTGGCCTCGGCCACCACAGCAGCCTGGGCTCTGCACAGCCCCTCCTCCTGCCGGTGCAATGCACCCCCCACACCCCCGTCACCTCCTGAGGCCGTCCGCAGCCTCCCCTTTCCCTCGCCTGACAGGTGGGGGCTCACTCTGGGTCCCCCCCAGTGGTTCCCAGCATTTGAAACACACCCGCGGGGGCGCCCGGGTGGCTCAGTTGGTGAGGCATCTGCCTTCAGCTCAGGGTCCTGGGATCGAGCCCCATATTGGGCTCCCTGCTCAACGGGAAACTGCTTCTTCCTCTCCCTCTGCAGCTCCCCCACTTGTGCTCGCGTCCTCTGTCAAATAAATAAAATCTAAAAAAAATAAAGATTTTTAAAAATGAAATAAACCCATGCTCAAAGTTGCCACATTTAGCAAATAAAAATAGTGCAGCAAGCTGAGTTCAGGCTGGGGCAGATGCTGGGGGCGTTCCCCAGAACAGCGCCCGGTACCTCTGTGGGATGCGTAATCCTCACAGTGGCCACGAGATGGCGCCACCACCCCGTGCTTCCGACAAGGATCCCGGTCTGCAGAGTCCCACCCTCAAACGGGGAACGCCTGTCAGATCCTGGGGCCCCTGCCCTCCATGCCCTTCTGTCTCCCTGCTCCAGAGCAGGGACCAGGGCTAGGGAGCCCCGTGGGGCCTCGTCCCCCCACCCTGATGCACCAGAGTGACAGCTGGCGGGCTCTGCAAACCAGATGAGGCACCGTGAGCCCAGGAGGTCACGAGGACACCAGGACAGGGTGTGCACTCACCTGGGCCGTGCGCATCCTCCGTGAGCAGCGGCCCTGCAGCCCCGCCCGGGCCTCCCTGCTGCTCTTGGCCAGACCGCAGCCCGTCTGAGGACCCTTGCGCCTCTGCTGAGACACCTGGAGACCCAGGGGGTCCGGGCCATGCCTAGGGCGCCAGCCCCTGATGGCCCCCCTGCCCTCCCCAAGCTGGGATTCAGGTTCACAGCTGGGGCCCGAAGCTGCCAAGAGAAAGCCCAAACTCTGATCTGAGGGGCCAGCCGGCAGCCCTGCCTGGGGCCGGGGCTGCAAAGTCCCAGAGACTGGCACGGTTACCCCAGGGGCCGTCACCCCAGGGGGCCATCACCCCAAGGGGCCGCACTCACACCACAGCTTGGCTGCAGACGGGCTCCCAGGACCCCACCATCCCCTCCTGGGCATGCACCTTCAAGGCAGCCCCCCACGCCCAGCCCGACTCAGCCACGTCCTGCCCGAAGGCCACGTACCACCAGCCTGGCCACCAGCTCCCCACCCACGAGCTTGTCTTCTGCCTCCTACGGGGCTCATTGCAGCGTGGCGGCCTCCCCTTGTGGCCACCCCGGCCCCCTCCCAGCCTCAGAGGCCGGCTCCCACTCTGGCTGCCCTGTCCCCAGCCCCGAGAGGCAGGTCTTCCCCACCCAGGCCCTCTGGGGTGCCCAGCCACGCTCAGACCTCCGCTGGGGGCAGGGAGAGATGCGGGGTCAGGGTCCAAGCCCAGGCAGGGTCCAGGGTAAGCCAGACGGAAGAGGGAGAGGAGGGGAGGGGTACAGGGCCGCAGCACAGGTGTGAGCATAGGGCCAGGGAGAAGGCCAGGCTTCGAAAGGGCCCCAGGACGTGCTGGGCTCCCTAGGGGGCCCTACCCATGTGCGGTCTGGGGGTTTCAGGGCGTGTGGGAGACCTGCTCCAGAGAGCCTGTGGCCACCTCCCCTGGGCGCACTGGGCCTGGAGACCCCGTGGGCCCCGGCTCCCCAGCCCCCGTCCCGATGAGCCCATGGGCCCCAAGCTGACTGGCCCAGCCTGGCCAAGAGACCCAAGGGGACCCATCCCCAGAGAGGCTCCTGTCTGCTCTGCTTCCTCCTTGGAGCCCAGTGTCCCCAGCCCTGCCCTCTTCGATGCCCTCGCTGGCCCTCCAGCCTCCAGGAGAGCATGCTCGGTGGCCCCTGGCCCCAGTGGGACCACACGGACCCCTCCACCGGTGTCCCTGGCAAGCTGCTCGGGCTCCAGGATGTCACCGTGGGGGACTAGGCTCAGCCCGGAGCGCCGCCCCTGGGGTCCCGCTGCAGGACCCACTTGGCCACTTGGAGGAAAGGAGAGAATGGAAGGCCTGTCGGGGCTCTGAGGGCCAGGGCGGGTGGGCCCAGGTCCATGCAGCCCCCCTCACCCTGCCGCTGCTGGGAGGAGGCAACTGTGCGCAGGTGCCCAGGCGGACACCCCAGGCCCTCCCGGGCCCCCGCCACCGCGGAGTGCAGGCTCCAGGCCCAGCTCCTGCAGCAGCAGGCCCTCGGGGGGTCGCCCCCCACCACTCCTACCTGGGACACCTGGCCCGGGACACCTCGGCCCCCCCAGGCCCAGGGCCTGGGCCTGGTCCTCCAGGACTCAGACTCCTGCAGGCCAGGGTGCAGGTCGGCCCAGACCATCCCCCCGACAGGCACACCCGCCCCGATCCTGTGTCTCCCGTGCCTTGGAGAGCTAGGGCAGGCGGGCCAGGACCCAGACTGGACGGCACCCCGGGGCGCACAGCAGAGTCTGGCCATGATGCTCTGAGTGCCAGGATGCGGGTGGGGATCCTTGCAGCCACAGGAGCGCTCGGCGGCGGCGGGGCTGGCCTCGGGCCCAGCCAGCACCCCGGAGCCTGTGCTCCTCCCAGGCTGAGACCCACCCTGCAGCTGCAGACAGGGGTGCAGTCGGGCGTCAGGGCCCACAGTGGAGGACGGCCTGCAGGCTGACCTCCCACCAGCCCCCTCACCTGCAGGCTCTGGAAAAGTGAGTGTGCCCCTCTGCCAAGGCTCTGCCGCTCCGCACAGGTCCTCCCTGGAGCGACAGCTGTCCTCGAAGTAGGGCACGAGCTGCTCCTCGGGGGTGTCGGGGGCGGCCCACCAAGCGCCTCTGCCCCCCACCCTCCCCCTGCCGTGGCAACCCTGCGGCCCATACAGGTGGGGAGGGTGTGGCGCCGCAGGCCCCCCATCACAGAGGGCTGGGGGGGCACATTCAGAACTTACACCCCGCAGACCCTGAGCTGCCCAGACCCTACTCCAGCTCCCCTGCAGGCAGAAGGCCTGGGACAGGAAAACCAAAGTGCCACCGCGGACCTGGGGCTGGGGGACCACTTCCTCAGTGCCTCCCTTCCGTTGGGCAGGCCCCTCCTGCAGAGCCTTCCACCCCCAGCCCCGGCCCCTGAGCCTGCAGAGCCCCTTGCTGACTGGGAGGTGCTGGCCAGGCCTGAGCCCTCAGCGCCCCCCAGCTACTCCCACTGGCCTCTCCCTGTGAACCTCAAAATGGCCGGTCACCCTCCCTACTAAATCCGCCGGCAGTCCTGAGGCCTGGCCCCCCGCTCAGGGACTGTCACTTTCCCCGGAGCGGGAGCAGCTTGGGCCTCCTGGCCTGCTCCTGCCTGAGGCTGCCGGTCACCTCTTGCCCGGCTGTCGTCCCAAAGCAGACTCCTCACCCTTTACACCTAGCGGGCCACCAGGCCTCTGCTCCCTGCGGCCGAAGGGGAACAGCCCCGGCCCGGCCCAGCGCGGCCTCCGCTGCTCCCGGCCCAGCCGCCCTCTGCTGTCCTCCTGGGGCTCCCTGCTCCGTGCACCTGCCGGTCTCCCTGCCCAGCGCCACGGTCGCCGTCATCGTGGCTAGCCCAGCAGGTGCTCACTCTTTGTGGACATGTGTTGCTGCAGCAAATCTGCATCACAGAGGGGGAAACGGAGGTCCAGACAGGGCCCAAGGCGGCGGGGCGCCCTCAAGGCTGCACCTTCAGGGTCCACCTGCACACAGGCTACCGACCACCCCTGCCTTTGCTCATCTGCTCCAGCCTCCCAGAGTGGTTCCCATGGCTGCCACCCGCCTCCCACCTCTCGCCGACCCCTCAGCCCGCCTCTGGGGCTCCTCCAGGGGACTGAGGACCTGCGCTCGGGGTGCACACTCGGCACCCTGGCCTGAGCCTCCATCATCTCCTCCCTGGATCACTGCACTAGCCTCTTGTCTTAATCTCTGCAACTCCCACCCCACTTCCTCAACGGAGAGGGCAGGGGAGGCTTGTGAACTGACACTCGCGGCTCTAGCTTGGGCCGTGGGAAAAGCCAGAGTCACTCAGGAAAAGCCAACGTCCTTTGGGGGCCCTGCCAGGCTCAGGCCAATCCCCTCTCTGTCCCCACCCTCCCCGCACTCCCCCTGCTCAGCCAGCTCTAGCCTCTTCCTGCAGAGTAACAGACCCCCGCCCGCACCCAAACACTGGCCGGTCCCTCTGCGGAGATGGGCCTCTCCCAGAGAGACGCTGGCCGCCACCCCCCAGGGCCCCCCTTACCGCACTCTTCTTGCTAGATTTAACTTGAACCTAAAGTCTCTAAGGATTGGGGCGCCTGGGTGGCTCAGATGCCTTCGGCTCAGGTCATGATCTCGGGGTCTTGGGATCAAACCCCACGTTGAGCCCCACCTCGGGCTCCCTGCTCAGTGGGGAGTCTCCCTCTCCCTCTCCCTCTGCCCCTCTCCCTGCTTGTGCTCTCTTTCAAATGAGTAAATAAAATCTTTTAAAAAAGTCCTTAAGGACCTTTGACGTGTTTGGGCCCCAGTCAAGGCCCTGACTTCAACTTCACAGTAGTCATTTCTAATTATTTTTCTCAAACTGAGCCCCGGAAGTTGTACGAGCTCCTGGCTCCGCACACCTGGATCCGCCTGTCCTGAATCTTCTCTTCCCTCCCGGCGCCCGGTGTAGTCTCTCTCAAATCCCGGCCGCGGCTGGGGGCGGCCACAGAGCGGCGCTGGCGAGCGGGTCCTACCACCCCGGAGGGCTAAGCTTTCAGGGATTTTTGTGACCCAGCTGTGACACTGGGGGTCCCCGGGAACCGGCTGTGAGGGGCGTGTGTGTAACACAGCACGTGCAGGAGCCAGGCTAGCCCCCCATCCTACACCCCAGCACGCGAAGCACCGCGCGTCTGGCCGAGGCCGCGCACCAGGCCCCCGGGCACCGCTGCCCAAAGCAGCCTGGCTGCGGCAGTCGGCCCAGCCCAGGAGCACCGCAGGAGCCCGGGGAACAGGGCTGAGAACGCCGCCTTTACGGAGGGCGAGGATGTCCTGAGCGCAGAAAGCCCAAAGGTCTGGTCTGGTCGCAATGACTGCTAGAGAGCGCGGGGCGATGAAGGGGCCTGTCGGTCTGGGACAGACTCAGCTGAAGGGCGAGACGAAAGGGAAAGCGGTGCTTTAAAACCAAGCAGGCCCAGCGAGCCCTTGGCAGCCTCCGCACAGCCCAGATTCAGGAATACATTTCCCAGGTCCCTGAACCGAATTAGCCAGGCCAGGCCTCTGCCTCCAGGGTCTTCAGCCCCCAGGGCCCAAGCCTACCCTTCGGCGGACAGTGCGGGACGCAGGGCGCAGGCCCGGGACTCGCAAAGGAGCCCGAAAGGCGGCCTCAGCGGGAGGACCCAAGCCGAGAAGCCGCGAGCTCTCCCCGGAGCCCCGCCCCGCAGCCCCGCTCCTCCGCCGGCCGGCCCCGCCCCGGCCCCGCCCCGGCCCCAGGCCCCGCCCCGACGCGAGGCCCCGCTGCATCTCCGCAGCCGCAGGTCCCGCCCCGGCCCCGCCCCTCCCCAGGCCCCGCCCCGTCACAAGGCCCCGCAGCGTCTCCAGAGCCGCAGGCGCAGGCCCAGCCGAGCCGGCCGCCGAGCGGGTGCGGGTGTGGGTGCGGGCGCAGCGGCCATCGACCGCGCGGTCGCGCACCGGACACCGTGCGCACCGTTCCGGAGGCGCCCCGCGAGTGGTGAGTCCCTGGCCCGAGCGCAGCAGCGCGGCTACCCGCTCGGCCGCTGGGCCGGCCGCCCCCGCGCGGGCCCTGCGCAGCCGAGCGGCGTCGCGGAGGGTCAGTCGGTAGGTCCCGCCGGGGCGCACGGCCCGCTTGGGCCGGGCGCGGTGGCGGGCGGTGGGCGGCCGGCCCGGGGGCCGGCGGGCCGGCGGGTGGGGGGCGGGGGCGGCAGCGACGAGACCCGCGTCCTGAGCGCCCCCTGACCGGGCAGCGGGACCCATCCGCCCTCGGTGCGGGTTCCGTGGCCGCCGCCCCCACCCGCCTCGCCGTCTCGCCTGCTTTGTTCCCCCGCACGCCCTCTGGGCGCTTCCATCCCCCACACACCCCCGCACCCCGCTGTTCCTGGCGTATCCTCCTGGCAGGCACCCCGACAGCAGATCCAGGCCCGCTGCCCCCCACTTTGGGAGCGAGGGACAGTCAGGCCTGCTTTTGGACAAGGGTCAGGGCTCTCGCTGCTCACAGATGGCCTGGGGATTTCCTGGGATAGAAATAGCCGCCGGCTCTGGCCCCTTAAAGCTGCTTAAGGGGAGGCTGGCGAAGGGGAGGGTCGGGGCACACCCCCACACGTCCCTGACCGCGCCCCCAGCCCCGACCGGGCTGAGCTCTGACCAGGGAGACGCCGACGCCGTCATAAACCTTCCCCCATTTGCTCCTAAGAAACAACCGATAGGAAAAATCCTGAAGCTGACGAAGTCATCGTCTTGTCTGTCCCCTCCTCCACTTTTGGGGTCGTCTCAGAAGGGCCCCACGTCCAGCTCAGGACTGCTCACTGGCTCTCATGGTCCTTCTGTTCACCGGTTGCCAATGGCCCTGGGGGCAAAAGTCCTGAAAGCCCCGCTCTGTGTCCTGGTTCCCGGCAGCAGGTGGGGCGGGGCTGCGCTGACTGGTCACTGCGGGGCTGACTGCGCTCTCTCTCCTCTAGGGGGAGACCACGGAGTCCGAGGCCATGCCCCACGAAAAGAGTTTCTTGGTGTCTGGGGACAACTATCCTCCCCCCAACCCTGGATACCCTGGGGGACCCCAGCCCTCCATGCCTCCCTACCCTGGAGCCCCTTACCCACAAGCCCCCTTCCAGGCTTCTCCGTATGGCCAGCCAGGGTACCCCCAGGGCCCCTATCCCCAAGGGGGCTACCCCCAGGGCCCCTACCCCCAAGGGGGCTACCCTCAGGGCCCCTACCCTCAAGGGGGCTACCCTCAGGGGCCATATCCGCAGAGCCCCTTTCCCCCCAACCCCTATGGACAACCACAGGCCTTCCCGGTCCCGGACCCTGGCTGTGAGTATGAGGGGGAATCGGTGTGGGGGGGGGCAGGGGCTCCGGGCACCCTCCCATGGTGCTGACCCAGCCCACCTGCCCCTCAGCACCGCAGCATGGAAACTACCATGAAGAGGGCCCCCCGTCCTACTACGACAACCAGGACTTCCCTGCCACCAACTGGGATGACAAGAGCATCCGCCAGGCCTTCATCCGGAAGGTGGGCGAGGGAGGCTGGGAGCCGGCGGCAGGGGGGAGGGGATGAGGGGAGGAGGGGGGTCCCTGAGGCCAGGCTCTGAGCTGGCTCCTGCCCTAGGTGTTCCTGGTGCTAACCCTGCAGCTGTCGGTGACGCTGTCCACGGTGGCCGTGTTCACCTTTGTCGGGAAGGTGAAGGGCTTCGTCCGGGAGAACGTGTGGACCTACTATGTGTCCTATGCCGTCTTCTTCATCTCCCTCATAGTCCTCAGCTGCTGTGGAGACTTCCGGCGCAAGCATCCCTGGAACCTCGTGGCCCTGGTAACCCCAGCTCCGGGCCCCCGCGTCCTCACCTCCCCCTCCCACACTTTGCAGCCACAGGAGGGTGGGGGTGAGGAGCGGCTCCCCCCACACGAGGCTCCGTGTCCCCACAGTCGATCCTGACCGTCAGCCTGTCCTACATGGTGGGCATGATCGCCAGCTTCTACAACACTGAGGCGGTCATCATGGCCGTGGGCATCACGACGACCGTCTGCTTCACCGTGGTCATCTTCTCCATGCAGGTGAAGGGCCCCAGCACCCAGGCCCCCTGTCGCCCCCGTGCCCGCAGACCCGGCACCCAGACCCCTGTCGCCCCTGTGCCCACAGACCCGGCACCCAGGCCCCCTGTCGCCCCCGTGCCCGCAGACCCGGCACCCAGGCCCCCTGTCCCCTTGTGCCCACAGACCCGGCACCCAGACCCCTGTCGCCCCCGTGCCCGCAGACCCGGCACCCAGACCCCTGTCGCCCCCGTGCCCGCAGACCCGGCACCCAGACCCCTGTCCCCTTGTGCCCGCAGACCCGCTATGACTTCACATCGTGCATGGGCGTGCTGCTGGTGAGTCTGGTGGTGCTGGTCGTCTTCGCCATCCTCTGCATCTTCATCCGGAACCGCATCCTGGAGATCGTGTACGCCTCGCTGGGCGCCTTGCTCTTCACCTGTGTGAGTGTGGCGGCGGGGGCTGGCGGGGGACCAGAGGGCCGCGGGGGGCGGGGCGGGGGGCGGCGGGGGGGACCGGGCCGGCGGGCCTGTCCCTCAGATGCCCCCCGGCCCCTCCAGTTCCTGGCTGTGGACACCCAGCTGCTGCTGGGGAACAAGCAGCTGTCCCTGAGCCCCGAGGAGTACGTGTTCGCCGCGCTGAACCTCTACACGGACATCATCAACATCTTCCTCTACATCCTCACCATCATCGGCCGCGCCAAGGAGTAGCTGGAGCTCGGGGGGCCCCACTCGGGCGGCGCGGCGGGCCTGGGCCCCGGCCCGGCCAGGGCAGCACCGTCACACCCCCCCCCCCGCAGCCCCCCCCAGGCCACGGCCCGGGACCGAGGGGCCCCTCCCCGACCCCCGTGTGTAACTGCAGATTCTCCCGTGTGGACCCGCCGTGGCCAGCATGGCCCTCTCTTGCCCTCCGGCCCCACTCGGGGCAGGGGGTCCTGGTTCCCAGGCCCCTGCCCGCCCACTCAGTGTTGCATGAGCCGTCTGCCAGCCCACCCCAGGGTCTGGGGGCCACACCAGGTCCCAGGGGAGAGGGGGCGAGCCAAGAGGTGAGGGCGCACGTCCCCCCTCCTGTTTCAGCCCCCCCCCAAGCCTGGCATAGAGTCCTTCTGCCCCTGCCCCTCCCCCGCCCTGGAGCGCTGCCCTCTGGGGGCCTGAGGACGGAGGGCCTTGTCCCAGTGCGGAGCCCTGAGGGCAGAGAGGATGAGACTATTTCAGGGGGGAGGGAGGCCTTCCTCTCGTCTTGCTGTCTTTAAAATTCCAATAAATGGGACCTTGTGCTCTCCGTGTCGCGACCCCTCTCCTGGCCGCGTTTTCTGGGGGGTGGGGAGGGGGCTGCAGGCACCACCACGGCAAGGGCAGCAGGAGCCCGAGAGCCTGCTGGGAGGGGAGGTCAAGGATAGGGAGGGCAGCCAGGCCTCCCCCGTGGGCACTGCTCCGTCCTCCCTGTGCCTCCCCTGCCCCGTCGGCGTGAGGGACTGCGCGAGGACAGGGACAGGAACCCGAGGCTGCCGGAGCTTAAGCATGGTGCCTGGATCGCAGGGCGGGGACCGGCCTGACTTTGCCATTCGCTCCTGGGAACTGCCTGGCATGGTGGAGGGTCTTACGAGCCCCTTGGGTCTGGGGACGGCGTAGGTGCCTGACCGGCCCCAGGGCAGACTCCCCCTGGCTCTGCCCATCTGTGGGCACCGGAGGTGCTACCGGGCCTGGCTCAGACAAGGCCCCCACCTCTGCCCACCCCGTGAAGAACTGCAGGCTGGAACCTTTGGAGGGAAGCTGCATAGACTCCGAGGGCTTGGCCAGTTGGCTCCCTCAGCCTGCTTCTAGCACCTTCCACCAGTCTCACCCTGGTCCCCGCCTGTTCCGCGTGCCCTCCCCTCCTGCTGCTCCCCCGCCTTGGCTCTAGGGGCTGCATTCAGAGGTCGGCCCCTCTCCGTATCCTCATTCTCCCTGCCCAGGGACCCCTGCACTGTCCGGGGTCCAGCTCTGTCGGGAGACCTCCCTGCCCTGGGTCTCACTGCGGCCTTCCCCCTGCAGGACCCTCCACCTCCTGTGGCTTGAGAACTCTCTCCGAGGGCTCCTCGCCCCCCCCTACCCCCACCCCTGTAACTGGCTTATGACCCCGGTGTCCACAAAGGGATTCACACCCTGCAAGCCAGCATCTCTGCCATCCCTGCCGAGGTCTACGGGCACCTCCGCTGTGCCCCCTCCCCGAGTCCATTCTCCCAAACCTGCCCCCTCCAGAGTCAGGTGTGGACATGACTGGACAAGACACGGCATCGTGAAGGAGACGGATGGCACGCTGTCCTGCTCCCTGACAATTTTCCCGCCTCTGGAGTCCTTCCCAAGAAGGGGTGATGAGACCCCCAGGCCCGGGATACCCCCTTTCCTGCCAGCACGTGATCCAGAGTGAAGCTCTGCTTCCTCAACCTTCCCCAGTTCACCCAAGTGAGCCCAACCCCCTCACAGGTCCTTTCTAGCACCAGCCCTGTGATCCCCCCGCCGGCCCCCCACCTGAGGTCCTCTCACCACAGTGAGCCGTAAGCCCGGCCCGCATATCTGCCGGCGTGCCCAGCGGGCTTTCACCAGAGGGCACTGGAATGGCTACTAACTATACTGAGGCCGAAGAGGGTGAGTGTGTTCTTCAACCAAAATGTTTATCTCTGTAGGAAGTCGTCAAACCGATCCTCAGTTTCGAGATGAAAAGACACAAAGCGTCCACACCTCCATCACACTCCTGGCCAGGCGGCACTGCCCAAGCTGCAGAGAGGCTGGCCGAGGACCCTGGCTTGCTGAACACCCAGGTCAGCACCCCGTCCAGGGCCAGGCACACACCATAGGTGCCAACTGTGGAGTGAATGAACGAACTTCATGCCTAGGGCCAGGGACAGAGCGTTTAGACCTCAGGACTTCAGCTCAGCCTCAGGGCGAGGGGGAAGTCGTTTCAGGAATGTGGACAGCAAAACTCAAAGCCCAGGAAAATACTTGGAGGCAGGTCTGGGGAAACCAAGTGGAAGAGAGAGAGGTCGCACGGAGAGTCTTGAGTGGTCAAGGCCAGGTGTGGAAAACAGCTCTGGAGTCTGGAATCCTCCGGGGAAGAGCCTGGGAATGGTTTGAGCAAAGGCAGGAAGATCAGTAGCGACTGTCCTAATGGCAGAGGCAGGGAGAGACCTAAATAGAGAGATGTACCATGTTCATGGATCACAAGACTTAGTAATGCCAAGATGTCAGTTCTCTCCAAATCGATACAGAAATTCAACACAATCCCAATCAAAATCCTAGCAGGCTTTATTGTAGAAGTTGACAAACATCTTAAAACATACATGGAAATTCAAGTGATGTAGAAAAGTCAAAACAACTCTGAAAAAAATAACAAAGTTGAAGAACCCACACCACCTGCAGGATTTCACGACTTACTGTAAAGTGACAATAATCATATGGAGGAACACATAGATCAGTGGAACAGAATAGAGAATCCAGAACTAAACCCACACATATGTTTTTTAAATAAATGGAAATGGAAAACTGGATACCACGATTAAAGAAAAAGAAAGAACCTTGACCCTTACCTCCTATCATACACAAAAATTAACTTGAAATGGGTCCTAGACCTAAATGTAGAAACTAAATTTATAAACACTTTTAGATGAAGACTTAAGTGAATATCTTCAAGACTCTAAAGGAAGCAGACTTCTTAGCTAAGACACAAAAAATAAGAACCACTAAAAAAATCTTTGGTAAACTTAAAGAGTTTTGCTTTTTAAAAGATACTGCTAAGAAATGAAAAGGTAAGCCACAACTTGGAGAAAACATTTGCAATACACATGTTTGACAAAGACTTGTGTCCAGACCTGAGAAGTGCTTCTACAATTTCATAATTAGAAGACCCTCAACCTAAGTTTCAAAAGTGGTCAAAAGAGTTTAGGAACCACATAAAAAAAGATACACAAATGGCCAATAAATACATGAGATTTTTTTTTTTTAAGATTTTATTTATTTATTTGACAGAGAGATCACAAGCAGGCAGAGAGGCAGGAGGGGGAGGGGGGAAGCAGGCTCCCTGCTGAGCAGAGAACCCTATGCGGGGCTCGATCCCAGGACCCTGAGATCCTGACCTGAGCCGAAGGCAGAGGCTTGAACCCACTGAGCCGCCCAGGCGCCCCTGTAATTTTCGTTTTTGATAAGGTGTTTGTCTGGACGTGGGGATCAAGGTAGACGTGACGGCCTCACTAGCCGGTCGGGAGTTCAACTGAAAAGTATCAAGGAGGGAATAAAAAATGCATTTGGAAAATACTGCTTGCGGGCTGCACGCGGAAGGTGTGGCGTTTCTCGGCAGGGACACACCCTCGTCTGGGCACGACGATTGCGGCGCGGGACCGCCCAGCACGCGCGGGGCCCAGGGGTCCGCCCTGATCCCAAGTCCTGGCGAGATGGGAGGGACAAGCCCGCACCGGTTTCTGGAGAGAACCACGGCCCCGCCACGGCCCTCGCCACTCGGGGCGAGATCCACGTTCCGATAGGACCTCGGGGCCTCTGCTGCCTCCCGCACGGGCCTCCCACCTGCCCCCACGCCCCCACTGCGCACGCGCGAGCTGCCCCCCCCGCCCCCCTGCCCCCCCCCCCGCCCCACTGCGCATGCGCCCGCTGCACCTCTCCTTCCACTCCGGGTCCTGGCGCGGTCCCCCTCCTGTGCCCACCTGACATTCCTTTAACTAGGCTGGCTCCTCC